>CM050430.1:11518034-12112113 GCA_027564155.1 Gymnocypris eckloni scoliostomus | reverse complement strand
AGAAATGGAATATGCTGAAAAGCATTATGTAATTCCTCAGAATCAGATGAATAAATTGAGAGCTGGTAATGCACGTGAGACAATTCAAGAAGTTGTGGAGAGCAATTTGGACGAGTCTATAAGAAACATATTACAGAGGTCTGATTTAGATCCGTACGGGAAAGCTAAACTTTATTCCAACGTCTTGCAGCGATTTTTAACAATAGTAAAACAGGGTGATTTGGCAAGTGACACTTTAACTCTTACACTCACGTCATTCATACCGATGGTGATACAAATGTTAATGCCCCCATCCCAACGTCTAATAACGTTGTAGATGTACAAGATCAAATCGTCGATGAAATCTTACACAATGTACCGCAAAGGAGTTTAAAAAATGTCAAATTCATCTTGAATAAAATGTCTAATGCCAAACAATTGTGTACATGGACAAATACTGGAGAGTTTGTATTTAAAGGACGTGTAATTAATGGATCACACATGCTGGACTTGGTTAAAAGTATAACTGCGCCTCATACGATCCGTGATGAATACAGACCTCAAGGTTGGAGCGAATTTCTGGATGCTTTTGCTGTTTTAAATATACCCTTTTCAACCATAACCAACCACCAAGTTAAACGCGCTGTCGAGGGTCTCAAAGGGAAATCAATCACACAGACCCACCAGATGTCGCCAGAGATACCATCCCCTTTGAAAAAACGGAGAGGTAAAAGGATCGTGTCTACGTCACATCTTATCACCCCTGTCGGAAACACATTTAATTCACCGACTCTTGATGCTAATGCGTGGTTAACTTTTTAATGTTGTTTGTAAATTTGAAATGTTTGAACGATTCATATTAATGTGTGTGTTGTTAATAAAAAAATAAAAAAATGTCTGATTGTTTATTGTCTTTTATTCATACAATACATACATTGAGACTTTTATTAAACACATTATAGACTTGTTCTAGCTGCATTACAGCGATTTACATATTTGCACACACTGAATACAATTAAATGTATCACAGAGACGAGGTTTCAATCTTTTTACAAATCGAACGACCATGGCATCATTTTTAATCAGATCATCGTAATACTTTTTAACAATATCATCATATACATGTCCATTTGACATGTGATACAGAAAAAACACACAATGTTGGCCACAAGTATCTGATGTGAAAAAAGCACACAAGCTCTTCGGAAAACGTGGATCTTTAGGAGCTCCTCCAAAGCTGTCGAAAAAACAACTAACGCCATCGTTGTTTATGTAGACGGCTACCCAATGCTGACCCGGTTCTGTGGACGGGTCGGTGTTAAAAATAACCATGGCTGGTAAGTTCTTTAATGGAGTTTTAGGCAGGTAATCGCATGGAAGAACCCCCAAAAAATACGTGTTACGTGTAATTTTATCCATAAGAGCCGTTAGTTGGACGGTATTCATCTCAGTAATAATCGACCAGCACCTGTCTTCGATTGGATATTTCGACGATCGAATCAAAAATAGCGTATACGATAATGGTTATGGACCTTGTGAGAGGCTGTCTGAAACGGGCGTCTAATCTAATATTCCCCGACCGTGTTAACGATACGTGATTCGAACAATCTTCGTCGGGTGATAAATTAAATCCGTAGAGAGTATAGCCGTTGAGCAAATCCTGCCGATCTATTGCCAGAGCCTGATTTTTAAGATGTCTTCCGGTAGATAATACGAGCTTATAAAAGTCCCTCACGGCAGATCCGCTCTCATATTCCGGCTGAAATGGTTTGGAAGGGATTTGAACTCCATCACGATATAAAGCCAGAAATTCCAGATTAAAATGTTTAAAGGCAAAGGAGTTTTTATCGTAAGCCCCTGAAAAAGCTGCATTTTCTGTCATTGCCAAAATTATAGATTTTGGTAACGTCCCAAGAAAAAGATTTTCTTGGTTAGACACTCGAGATCCTGGAGGTATAGAAAAATGATTTAGGCATACACATTCTATGGGGTATTTAGCCATGGTTGATAGAAGAGCCTGCGCGTGTCCTAACCGAACACCCGTGAAACCGAGACTTTTCACAAAAGAGATGGATACTATATTGAGTTTATAAGCTATAGCATCATCACGCATCAGACAGAACTCGTCTTTACCCCTCGTCATTCGTATTTTATATCCACACCTTTCAACATTAATTTTTCTTGAAAGAAAATGTCACTATGAAGGGGGCTAATAATTCTACGACATTGCTAGTGGTTGTAAGCCGCTCGCTTCATTAACCCTACGTTTGGTCCCTTGGGTCTGTGGCATCCATGTGCCCGCCCGTGTCTCTGTAAAACAAACCTGCCGAAAAGACGCTTTCGAGAGTGTCTCTGCCGAAAAAGATCAGAGCTTCGATCAAACATCTATAAGGATACGTGCTGGAGCTTTGTGTTATCAGACGGTCGCCTAGAGAAACATCCACCTGCGAGAATATACACGCTCCGGGGTAGTTTATTAATCCGACAGGTGCACCATCCGCTATATCGCCCCCGTCCGGTCTGGTTATTTTGATTCTTGTGTACAGCAAGGTGTTATTTAGATCGATGTAATCTTCACCCGTTCCTGCAATAAAAAATTATATCGGTGACGAATCCGTTATCGCTGATAGAGGTGGTATCTCGACGTAGGTATTTTTTTCAATAGACGTCTGGGTCATAGGCACTGTAAATAAATCTAGCTCAGATTTAATACATTCCTCCGACATATTGTGGAATAGAGCCATGGTTTAGAAAATAGTATTCAGAGGTCTTTTTGACACGGAGGATTTTCTTTACGTTTCTTTACTCGTCCTGCACGGAACGTTGTGAGCGTTTTGCGACCGTCGTCTCTTACTAGTACGTTTAGCTTTCTTCACGGCCACTCCCCTACGTATTCGTGCGCGGGCGGTTTAAAAGAACCGCGCAACATAACCATTAATCCGTTGCCGTTTTGACCATTGTTGTTGTTGTTAGTGTCGTTATAAGATCTTGATAGGGCACTGGTTACAATGTCGCTAGCTATGTTTCTCGCTGCGGTTTTAGATGCGGCTTTACTATACTAAAACCTCTTTTCAACAGAGGTAGCGCAGTTCTGAAAAGCGCTTTGAAAATGCCTCCTATACCACCCCGTACATAACAGGCCCACCGGCATGGCCGGATAACCCATTACCGGCAGCTGCGGTGGTATGCAGCGTGGCGTCGGGGTCCATGATCGGCGTGATAGTTTGGTAAAACCTATTTCACAGGTCTGAAGTGTAGTTTGGCCACAACTTTACCATAAGTGAAACGGACGTGTTTGTTCTGATCGTCTTTGACTTCGATACAAATGTCCGTAATATTAGATTTATTCACAGGTGCGTAATGTGGCTTATCGAACCTGACACTGACGAAGTCGTTAGACGCTCCCTCTATATGTACAGTTCTCAGTAGCGGCACATACGAATCACCGACTGATTGATATTCGATAATTTCTGTGTATATGTACATGCTATAAAACGCACCTCTTATATCAGCCTGGTGAGGGGCGTACATCACGACAGGTGCGTCGCCAGAATGGTCTTTACGACTTTGATTTACAGACCCTAGAGGAACTCCTGGTTTTAAGCCTAAAATAATGTCCAATTTTTCGTGAAATATCAGAGATGTATTCGGCGGTGCTTTAAGAAATGTCCTGTTTTTGACGTGATCGTAACCGATGGTCACTCTAGGAGGTAGATTTGTATTTCTCTAACCAGAAACAGTACATCCTCGTAATATCCTGGTTTTAATGCATTGCATACTTTAGATATGTTTTTAAGGTTTTTTTCTTTAATATACATAATCACACCCTCGACCTCTTTGGGGTATTTTTCATCATATCCTAGTATAGTGGGGTCCGTGTTGATAATAAATGTTGCATCCTCATCGTTAAATGTGTACCAGGTATTCGGATAATGAAATTCGATCAAACCCACCTCCCACGGCCCCTTGAGATTAATGTTCCTAGCGAGTCTTGTTTTGTAATTAGAAATACGATTGTCAGGGCATATGTTCATCGATGCGTTGCAAGGTAGCGTGACGTAAAACCCTCCTTCGCCCATGATGTATATTTTTCACGAATGATGGTTATGTTAGACTCGTCGTTACTTTAAAGGATTCTGTATGTCCAAGATATCCCGTTCTGTCAACCATGACGAGAATTTAGGAGGCCAACCACGCCATTTCACAAGACAGAGCATCTGTTTTCCTCTCTTTTTTCGATCTAAAATCTTTTCCATTTAATGTCTTATCTTGATTTACTATAATCTTTTGTAATTCTTTTCATAAAACAGCCATCGATAATATCGCCATCGTAGTCTTGCAACCTGTACACGGAGGGTTTCGTGATGCATGAGGCCGCTATTGTAAAAAAAACTCTTCCGTGTAATTCTGTTCATAGCCCTTAGAAAACACGTTTCTGACTTTAGACACCCTAACCAAATCACAGATTTTATATCTAAAAACGGGTACGTCTTTAGGCATCCTTCCGTACAGATTATTAAACACATCCGCTTCGTTTTCTTTATGTACGTCCAGGGGTCGCATTTTAGTACTTTTGTGATAACTAGCGTTATACCCATCTATAAGATCTTGTAAGATATCATAATAACGTTTTGAGTTGACAGCCGTTAAAAACCGTGAGGATCTGTCCCGAAGAGTCCTATTAAAACGCTCGATTACAGATGTTTTGACGTCACTCGCTGTAGCAAAATGATGTATGTTATACTTTTTCATCAGTTGCTGAAAATGTTTGTTAAAAAATTTAGCAAATAGATTTGTTTTTTTCTGGCTTCACACACAGCAACTGTGCCTCACATAAATGTTACGTCATCATCCCCTTTTTTTAACTTTAAAACACGTAACATTTGGTGGTGGCAGCAGTGGGATATTCCTTTAAAGGGATATCTTATTTCCTTGGGATGAGTTTGTGAGCGCTGTTACTTGTGTGTGGGTTGGAGCAACCTTGAAAGAGGCATTGTCTGAATGAAAGATCTTAGGAGGTTTCTTTGGATTCTAGCGTTTGTGGTGGTAAGTTAGTCAGAATGGCTGATTTTGATCTGGATAGTTTTGTGAGTGCACCTACGGTCGAACAATTAGGTAAGTGTAGGAAAGATGATTTATTGAGAGTTGCCGAACATTACCAAATTAGAATTTCTAGACAGCAGCTTAAGCGAGATATTAAAAATATTTTAGTGCAGGAGCTAAGGAAGTTGGAGGTGTTGACACCGGCTGATAAATCTGAGGAGATTCTGAGCTCTGGAGCTGGTCCTTTAGGTGAGGAGGAAGCGAGTGGGACTGATGAGGCGGAGGGTTCGAAGCCAAAACAGTCTTGCCCTTTGAACCTTCTTCTCCGTCTGTGGCGGGGAGATGAGTCGCGTCTCAGAGTACGTTTGGTGAAAGTCCAACGGGAAGAGCGCGAGAGGGCAGAGGACCGTGAGAGCTCAGTTAGATCTGCAACTCCACATCCGTCGTCTGGAAATAGAGGCGGACACGCAGGTAAAGTTGCGTGAGTTGGACCTAAGAATAGCCAGAGAGACGGTTCCGCCTATGCTTCCTGTATCAGTTGCTCAATCTGCGCAGCCGGCTGCTGGTGCGGCAGGTGCGAGTCCGGCGTTTGATGTGAGTAAACACATTTCTCTTGTTCCACAGTTCAGAGAGCTGAGGTTGACTCATACTTTAATGTATTTGAGCGAGTTGCTTCTATGCGGGTCTAGAGATGTGTGGCCGTTACTGCTGCAATGTAAGTTGACGGAAAAAGCTCAGGAAGTATGTGCTGCACTATCTTTACAGGATAGTTTAGATTATGACGTTATTAAAACGGCAATTTTGAGGGCTTATGAGCTCGTACCGGAGGCGTGCAGACAGCGATTTAGGAATCACAAAAAAGTTTCGAATCAGACGTTCCTTGAGTTCGCTAGGGAGAAGAGTTTGTTATTTGACCGGTGGTGCACATCAAATAAGATTTTAATGCTCTCCGTGAGTTGGTTTTGTTAGAGGAGTTCAAAAGTTGTATTCCTGATCGTATTGTGGTCTATCTAAACGAGCAGAAGGTGACATCAGTGTCACAGGCGTCTGTTTGTGCGGATGAGTTTGCGCTTACGCACAAGAGTGTTTTTACTCTTGCTCAGACTGAAAACGTTGCGCATGTTCCTGCTGTTTTGAAAGATCAGTGGCGTTCGAAAAATGTTTCAAAAGCTAAGGAAGGCAGAGAATGTTTTTACTGTTGCAAACCGGGACACCTTATTGCTGATTGTCTGGCTTTAAAACGCAAAGAGCAGGGTGTCAGTACTAAAAGTGTCGCGTTTGTGAAGACTGTTGATCGTACAGATTATGAGAATTGTGATGTCTTAGATGTTAGTTATCAACCTTTCCTGATGGAAGGATTTGTATCTGTCAGCGAACATTCTCCTGATCCAGTCAAAGTTACTATGTTGCGTGATACCGGAGCGATGCAATCGTTTATAGTAGCTGACGCGTTACCGTTTTCTGAACGTACTTTTTGTGGAAGTCATGTGTTAGTCCGTGGTCTTGAGATGAGCACTATGAAAGTTCCTTTGCATCAGATTCATCTGAAGTCAGATTTGTTTTCAGGACTTGTGAAAGTTGGAGTTCGTGATAGTTTACCAGTGCATGGAGTGAACTTCATTCTTGGTAATGATATTGCAGGTGGTAAAATGGTGCCGCTATTAGAGGTTTGTGATAAACCTGTTTTGTCCGATGACCCTGATGAAATGTCAGAGAAATTCCCTGAGGTTTTTCCTGTTTGTGTTGTGGCCCGAGCGCAGGCTCGTAAGTTCGCTGATGCTGATGATTTATCTTCCACTTTCATAGCACCTACGTTTGTAAGCGATGTTCTGATGCCTGGCGCCAGATGGCGCAGTCATTGTTTTGAAATCAGATGATTTGAAATCAGAAGTCACTAGTGAGAAAATTATTGCAGCCCAAAAGGAGGATTTTCCCTGCGTAAATGTTTTCTTCTGTCATTTCCGTGGAAGAAAAGAAGAGAAACGCTTATTACATGCAGAACGGGTTACTGATGCGTTGGTGGTGTGCTGGCGTTGCGAGTGATTCAGAATGGTCTTCTGTGACCCAAATTGTCATTCCGACGTGTTATAGACACTTAGTACTTTCACTCGCTCATGATCATGATTTGTCTGGTCACTTGGGCATTAAGAAAACATACCATCGAATTTTGAGACATTTCTTTTGGCCCAGAATGAAGGCTGATGTAGCCAAATTTTGTAGAACCTATGCGACCTGTCAATTCTCGGGTAAGCGAACCAGGTGATTCGCCGCACCGTTGGTTCCTATACCAGTGATGGGAGAGCCTTTTGAGCACGTTATTGTCGACTGTGTTGGACCGCTACCTAAATCAAAATCTGGTAATCAATACTTGCTTACAATAATGTGTACAGCGACGCGTTTTCGGAGGCGATTCCACTGAGAAAGATCATGGCACCGGTGATCAGCAGCGCGCTCGTAAAATTCTTTTCAATGTTTGGTCTACCAAAGATTGTGCAGTCTGATCAAGGTACGAACTTTTGTCAAAGATTTTTACACAAGTGTTAAAGACTTTGAATATTTCTCACAGAATTTCAAGTGCCTATCATCCTGAGTCTCAAGGTTCTTTGGAATGGTTCCATCAGACCATGAAAGTGATGTTGCGTCGATACTGTATGGACACAGGTAAAGACTGGGACGAGGGCATACCGTTAGTTTTGTTTGCTGCTAGAGAAGCAGTACAAGACAGTTTAGGATTTAGTCCTGCTGATCTTGTGTTCGGGCATACTGTCAGGGGTCCATTAAAGATGCTTAAAGAGAATATTTTAGATCACGAATCGAGTGTTAAAACCACAGTGTTGGACTATGTGAGCAAATTTCGTGACCGATTGCACAAAGCTTGTACTATGGCACAAGATTCATTACTGCACGCTCAAGTGACGATGAAGAGTAAATACGACCGTAAAACCGTTCAACGTCATTTTAAGGAAGGAGATCAGGTGCTCGTTTTGTTGCCTGTCCTTGGTTCTGCTTTATCTGCACGCTTTTCAGGTCCATATGAAGTGCTTAGGAAAATGAGTGACACTGATTATGTGATTCGTACTCCAGATCGCTTGAAAAAATCTTGCGTATGTCATGTCAATATGCTGAAGGCGTATCTTGTTCGAGAGTCTTTACAAGATGTTCCGAAAGAAAATGAGTCTAATATATTTTGTGCTGCTGCGCTCACGTGTGAGTCGTTTGATTTTACTTCTACACACGACAAGGAGGATGATGGAGTCTTGATACACACGTTATCAGCAGTGCGCTAGGTTGAAGAATTCTGAAGTACTGGCTGATTTAAATTCTCATCTGTCTCATCTGTCCGAGTCTCGGAGTAATGATGTGAAAGAAATCATTTCTGACTTTCCTTCGTTATTTAATGGCGTTCCTTCTCGCACGATTTTAGAACATGACATCGGCGTGAGTAATGCTGTTCCTATTAAGCAACATGCTTATAGAGCGAATGTTTTTAAATGTTCTGTGATCAAGACTGAAGTTGACTACTTGTGTGAACATGGTTTAGCGAAACAGAGTTTTAGTCCCTGGAGCTCACCTTTTCTACTCGTGTCTAAGAGTGATGGCTCTGCTAGATTCTGCACAGATTACGAAAGGTAAACTCCGTAACTGTTCCTGACTGTTTTCCATTACCTCGTATGGAGGACTGTGTGGACAACCTGGGGTCCGCTAAATTTGTCAGTAAATTAGATTTACTGAAGGGTTACTGGCAGTGCCGCTAACATCGCGCCTCCGATATTTCTGCCTTTGTGACCCAAGATGATTTTCTGCAATATTGCGTAATGGCGTTCGGGATGGCGCTCCAGCCACATTCCAGCGGCTTATTAACATCGTGCTTGCGGGTGTCCGAGACTGTAACGCATATTTAGATGATCTCGTGATTTACTCGCCTACTTGGTCTGCACATGTGTCCACGATAAGAGAAGTGTTTGGGCGTCTTGAGAAAGCTTCACTGACGTTAAACTTGGCGAAGCCCTTATCAGTCTGTAATTTTTGTGGCACTCGGTTTTCTTTGAGTATGGAATCGAATGCTTTCGCGACCTCCTTTCCTGTCTTATTCTTCAGCGGACGAGCTCAAGCATACTTACTGAAAATGTCCATACAAGTCAGTAAAAATGTTATATTATCGTTTTCTTTCGAATGTGCAGACATGTCAACCAGATCTGCTTGAAACTGAACATCTTTCCCGTACACCACTACTCTATTACGTTTGTATTTGACAGGTGCAGTTCTGTGTAATGTATACGCGCCCTGAGCTGCTAACCAATCCGTTACGTCTTTATCCTTCAGAGCTACTCCGTATTCCTGTAACACACCTTGTTTTAACCGTTCTTTACCTTCCAAAGATCCAGGATCTGCAGTGTTGTAGTACATATTTTTCATTAAATCAGACAACTTACTCTGATGTTTTTCAGAAAATAATGACTGCTATGTTAGTGTCGAAGGTTTTTATTTACAATGGCTGTAAAAACATTGAATACGATTGGTCACACAACATCTAGATACTGAAGGAATTTCACACACATTACAATATTTTTCTCAATCACATAATCAACTAATACATCAATAATTTTAAACACATCCGTCGATTTGTTTCTTGCCTGTATCATCACACATACATCGGTTACATAAGTACAAAGACATAAAATGTTACCTATTTTAAGACTTTCTTCAGTTTCAGACAAAAGTTAAATAATGTTTTTAACCACAGTCTGGGTTTCACACCCCTTTACGACACATTGATTTGTCATAACATGCCACTCACTCGACATACCCCGTACAACAGACATTAGATTTTTTAATTTCATTAAACGTTTATTACCCCCATCATCATCATCATTGATAATCTTATGTAATAAATGCATTATTTCGCTCTTAATTTGATCTTTAATTAAGAATTTTGTCAGACAATTACAGATATTCCCCATGACTCTTCACTTTTAGACAGAATCTGCAGGTTCGCTTTCCTTCCAGCTGTCAACAGCGTCGTATACAGCTTGTTCACAGGTTTCATCCACAAGTTTCGTCCTGAGTTCAGCCAATCCACCCACTATGAACATCTCATCTCTGAGCTCGCACAGAACAGCATCGACAACACCTTGAATCCTTTGGAGGTGCGGTGATAAGCCAAACAGTTTCAAGGTTCGGGCCAGAATGAGTTTTAGAGAAGGTTTACACACTTTAGCTCGCAGTTCTTCAAAATAGCCTAGAAAATAGTATGCAGGGGCCTCGTAGAGACAGGAATGTTGCATTTGCGAAGGATGATCGACTTTGCAGCCGTAACAATTTTTCTTCAGATGTCTGTCCACGAGATGTTCCAGAATGATACCGACAACTGATTTAATGATTTTATGACCCGTCACACCGATGCACCCGTCGACCGCGTCCGAGACGTCCTCGGTGCCTGCAGTATCAGTCGGGGCGGCTTGTGATGTTTTGTACTTTGCCAAGAATGCAAGATTGTGGTATACAAGTTCTGTACAAATTTTGTCCACCATACATTGTTGTCCGTAGACGATCCCGTAGTGGTACGCCGTCATTGCATACAAGACTAGGACTCGCTGAGGTATTTTCTTGGGACATGTTGCCGACGTTAACGGTCGAGGTTTATATCCTCTGAGAGTCCTGACTTCCGTATTTAATGATTATAGAATGTAGGCGGAGCCACGTGAACGCCTCTCCGACTGGTCACACACCATTCCGGATGAAACAATCTTACTTTTATGCGGTTGTATCTGTCAAACGCCTCGCACCATTTAAACAATTTGTCGATCTTTCCGAATATATCTTCTAACGCAGGTACATCTTTCCATCGAAGCAAGAATTTGATGCTATAGTATTTGAGGTGATCTTCCTCAGATATTGGCCATACGCGTTCAGGCAGACCCTCGGTGTGTTCGCTGCAAAGAATGTAAATGTAATCATTCACATGTTTGTTGACGTGATCCCCCAACACTCTGTATCGCATTCCGGGTGTGACTCCGTTCCATTCACCTATGAATAGAGGGTCATCGAATCCGTCTTTTAAATCACACCAAACATAGTTGTAAAATAAACACCAGTCTTTTACGGTAAAAAATAAATCTGGTTCGTCGCTGGTGTCGTAGGTGATTCTTTCATCGCTGTCCGTGGTGCTCAACCTGACCTCTCTGTTGGTTTTGTCAAAGTTGTAACCGCAAATACGATTGCCGGATAAACGAAACTCACGTTTAACATTATCCATAGGTTCGTGTAGGAAGCTAGCCAGACACGGGCCGTGTTTCATCTTCCTAGGTGCTAGAGTGAGGTCAGTCATAGCAAGCTCAACAATCTTCTCGGGGGTTTTAGGCGATGTTGCTTCTGCCATTATTGTAGAATAATATCAGATTATTTTTTTTTTCAAACTCACAAAGCCCCTTTTGTATTTTTTTGTCTAGGCGAAGATGTTGTATACGCAACACTCCCTTTTTTAAACATATCGTTTCACCCCTCTTTTGGGACCCCTCCTCCTCCGGATCTAGGAGTGGGACGTAGGCGTGGTCTGCCCCCGCTGTGTTCGGGAGCTCATTTCGAGCTTGGCCGGTGTAGTGCACGGACCTCTCCACGGACACGCGTAGACCTGGCCCGCACTCAGTCTCTCGTTTAACTTTCCGTACAGCGAGCCCCCGAGACTATCTTTTGACGGCGGGGTTTTAACAAACATCTGTGAGATTGTCTTCTTTTAGATTCTCGGTAACTGTATTAAACATTTTACCTTCGTTTTACCCGCTTTCCTTGTAACACGCTTCTGTCTATTTACTTTGATTTCATATTTTTTCTTTAACTCTGCCGAACTAACTGCTTTTTGAATTACAATATTACTAGGTTTTAACAAACGCGTCTGATGCATTTTTATTTATTTTCTCATTTGTAAGATAAGACTAAACCTAGATTTTTATTTGTTTTCTTACACTGTATTTTACCACTTTTTAAACAACGCTTTCTGGAAAAAATAGATATCGTTCATTTTACGTGTATATACGGCGCCTTCACATGTATGTGTATGAAAAAACTTAATAAAAACTCTCCTTTCTAACCATTTTACACAGTTTCACAATTTATTGTTTAAACACACAAAAACAAAGTTTTCAAAAAACATTCCACACACGCGCCCTCCCCGTATCAGATAACCCACGTGGTTAGCCGTCTAAAATACCCACGTGGTATTACACTGCTATAAGATCCCCATGTGGGAGAGACTAGCGGAAAGGAGGGGCTGTACAAACAGGTGTCCAGTTTGGGGGATATTTTATGAGGGTAATAAATCATTTTATGTGCCACAAGGAGCCCTAATATCTCTCTGATGTTGCCTTTACAATGTTGCTTCCGTTGTCTGTAGTGATGCACACAAGATTCTCCTCCTCTAACTTCCAGTTTATGAGAATCCTTTAATTCTTACGCCAAATCTTCACCAGTGTGGTCCTCAGGGAAAAATGCAGTTTGTAGGCAACGATTTTTCATCTCAAAATCATCAGTAATGAAATGGATCGTCATGCTCATGTATGATTCCATTGCTCTGCTGGTCCATAAATCTGAAGTTGCTGCAAAGTTGTGTATGTCTCACAATTTCGTCTCAACTGTTTCTCGACATTTGTTGTACAGAACAGGGATTGCAACGTGTGAAAAATAATTACGAGAGGGCACGCAATAGCGCTTATCAAGGGTTTGGATGAGTTTTTTAGACCCGTCTTTTGCAACAGCGGAGCCATATCTTTAGCCAGGTGAAACGCGATTGCGTCCGTTATTTCTTTGTGTCTGGGGGAGGTTGTTGGGTATGGTGTTGCATTGAACAATGTTGCTTGAATTGACGTTTGCTTTGTCTGGCTGCAGGTAGGCCTACTTTGTGATTGAGCGGCTTTGTTTTTCCGTACCATTTCATACTGTTGTATATGATTACGTTTCAGGTGATTAAACAAATTTGTGGTGTTCCTCTTTGGTGCAGAAACAATCGCTGAACATTCCTTGCAGTATATGGTTAGCTGAGTATCATCATCTGGTTTGAAACCGAAGTAAAGTTTTTAGGTACTAAAATGTACGGGTTGTTAACAGACTTGAACATTGCTCTGCCTCACTCATTCTTCTCTGTTTAGTTTCTGTTTGTTTCTAACTTGAATGTCGCATGACTCGTATCCACTATTCTGGTGCAGGTAACAAGCACATCTGGCTGCTGCCCGCGCAAAACCGCATGTGACGTCAGGCATCATCACGCCCGCTGTGAGTGATTGCTTGTTATCTTGAGATCAGACGAGTTTTGCTCTTCTCCTGTCCTTGAAAATAGAATTGGCTGAATCGTATAAATGCTGGATTAAGATCACGTGGGGGGTCGAATCGAGATCGCGATCTTTTAACGATTAATTGTGCAGCTCTAGCTTGAGGCCTCTTTTGGATACTGAAAGTTGAACACATAGAAAGCAGCGAAGGTCGCTGCCACTCCATTCAAAAGATTGTTGTGGGGCCCCATCACAATTGTTCCTTCCATGGACATCATCCACTTGTCTGCGCTAAGTGTCTCTCCTGCAATGCATTAACACTATATGATTACTTAAAGAGCACTAGCAAGCTGCACTACATAAACACAAATACACGAGTTGGCATGATGGGAGAAAGTACCAATTTTATCGGCTGGGAGACAAAGTTATGGTATGGTTTTTGCTAATTTCGTCTAGGCTTTTTATGGTTGCAATAGGCTTATGTTGGATTACAGTCTTTCTTCTTTGACACACATATCCATGTAACAACTATTAACAGGGCTTAAATTTTTCTGGGTGTGCACATCACAGAGGACCTCTCCTGGACTAACAACACTGCAGCACTGGCCAAGAAAGCACAGCAACGTCTCTACTTCCTCCGCAAACTCAGAAGAGTCAGAGCCCCGGCCCCCATCATGTGCACTTTCTACAGAGGCACCATCGAGAGCATCCTGACTAGCTGCATCACTGTGTGGTATGGCGCCTGCAAGCGTCCTGCCGCAAGTCCCTTCAACGGATAGTGAGAGCAGCTGAGAAGATCGTTGGTGTCTCTCCCCTCCCTCCAGGACATTTACAGCACCCGTCTCACCCACCCAAAGCCCTCAGCATTGCAGGTGATCCCACCCACCGACACACAGCTTCTTCAGTCTGCTGCCATCAGGGAGGAGACTGCGGAGTCTCCAGGCGAGGACCAGCAGACTGAAGGACAGCTTTGTCCATCAGGCTGTCAGGAAGCTGAACTCCCTCCCGTCCTTGCCCCCTCCCTCTTTACCCCACGCAACACTGAACTCTGACACTACCCCCCCCCGCACCAGTCACTTTGTGCAGCACTGGAATGATCTCTACCTCATCCAGCATTGTCTATAATCTACCTCTTCTGGCAGTCTGATAATAAGACTGTTCTTTTTCTTGCACTACTCACATCTGCACAGTTTTGTTTTGTTTTATTTAACTGGTTTGCACTCTATCTGCCATGTGCCTTATGTCACTTTATCTCTTTTTTATTATTTTTTTATTGTTCTACAATTGTCCTCATTTGTATATCTGTATAGTTTGTATGTACATATGGTTAAACTGTATTTATCTGTATTTGAATGTCTACTGTCAGTGTTTAATGTTAACTGTATGCACCAAGGGTCTGAGAGTAACGCATAATTTCAATTCTCTGTATGTATGTACTGTACATGTGGAAGAATTGACAATAAAACTTACTTGACTTAAATAAAGGAAACTATTTGTGCCTGAAATATGTTCAGGGTGCAATAAAAAAAAAAAAACAGTGCGCCTATAAAACCAAACAAATCACTCAATTTAAATTTGGATGCTATCCCTTCAAAGTAGTCTCCTTGTGTAGTGATACACACTTCTCAGGGCTCCTGGCTTGCATGGAACACTACCTGGAAGCCTCGCGATTTAATCCTATCCAGCACTATCTGAGACGTGCTTTGGATCTTCTCTACTTCAAAACGGTGACCCCAATTTTCAGTTTTGAAAACATGCGTGTTTTCCAAAGCGCTGTGAGCATGTGCGTTGTCATATTGGAGCATGCTGGATATGCTTAGATCTTCTTAAATAACATGTTTGAGGTAGTGTTTCAACTGAAGCAGAAACACTGGGAGCTGTGTGTCACAGGACAATGAGACTACTTCAAAGGGGATCGTGGCCAAAATTAAATGAGGTATATTTTAGCTTTTTATAGACAGTCTTAATAGTTTGATTTCACCTCATAATTATTTATTTTTATCTACAACGGCCATGCGCCAGAATTCCGACAGTGGCAAAAAAACCTTAAGCTTAAACTGTAATAAACCTTAACAAAATAAGGGAAGAATATACCTTGCACAATTAAGCAATGTGTGCAGGGTAGGGTCTCTTTCTGGATATCAGCAGCTGTGGCAGAGGGCTAGGGAATAAAAAAACAAAGACATTACAAAATGTATTAACAATTACACCTCAAATACCAATTACAAACCTATTATTATTTTAACATTCCACACAGTCTAGCTTTGCGACAAAGAAAATGGTCGACTCAACTCCGAATAAAAAAAATGGCTACTGTTTTAAATATATGTATGCTACGCTGTCTAAAACAGTGAAACCAGTTGTAGCATAATTAAACGAAGCTATTATTTCAGCTCCAGGAATTAATTTATTAAAGATTTAATATTGCTTTGATTAAAGTAATATTAATCTTTAACTTATGATTATACCATGTTAACGACTCGTCCAGCGACCATTAACATCAGCATATCTTTATCAATCTCGCTTCTCTTGCCTCGTGGCCACGATAACAATAAAACGAGATTAATAAATCTCTCAACTTTTGAGCGAGGTAACGTTATCTTTATGGCAATATAAGTTTAAAATACTTGAAAAATCACATCCCCAGAGACAATGCTTTATAAAATGAAACAAGGTTTATTTATTGTACTGCTATTCTAACATACATGATCTAAACTATTAAAAACCCAGACATACACACACACATACAAGAGTTTTGCGAGTAACCTCAGAAAGTTAAAATAGCCCTCTTAACTATTTCAAAACTTAAACCAAAAGGAAGATCACGAAGAGAATTGTACTCTTTCCTGCATTCAGATCAATTCACAGTTCAGTAATAAGAGATTTAGTTTGTTATACTTGCTTTACGTTGATTCAGCAGGTCGGATATCTTATTCGTTCCACGTGTTGCTTCACGGAAATGTCCGATCCTTTGTCTCGGATGCCACGTGGGTTGGTTCGTGTTTCTTCGGTGACTTTGTTTGGGAGCACGTGGTTCCTTTGAAATCTCTGCTGCACGCTGCTGTTGCGTGACGTCACCGGGAAGCCGTGTTGGAGCGCGGAGGCTGTTTGATGCTGGTTCTGCGTTGAGATGGAAAGCGTCGTTACGCTGCTGGTTCTGCGATGTTACGGCTTTTACAAAGTCTTGGATTCGCCTAGATAGTTTGTCTCAGCCGATGTTAAGGCGAGAGTCCAGCGGACCGGCTTCCGGAGTCGTCCGTGCGCGGATTGGAGAGCGATGAAGGGGAGAAGCAAGAAAAGAATGAACAAAGCACTGGCGCCTTGTTTTAAACAGTCCGATTTGGACCCGCCCACAGGTAGCTGTTAGAATCAGAGTGCCTGTGTGGTGAGCCCGCCCATGTCCTGGGGCATACCATTTTAAACATGTGACGAAAAATAAGAGTTTAAATATTTATGTAATGTTTTATCACATGTTTACCCATTTATAATATCACCAATATCTGCTGTCTAGCTGATCCATACTTTTCATGACAGTTTATACGAATCTAAATATGTTATAACAGAGAACATTAATCTGTTTATAGATTAAAACAAATAACTTGGGTTCCCCAACACAGATTAAAACATCTTAAATAATAACACCAAGAATATGGGAAACAGAGTACAACATTAATATCCATATTGTTTCTTGAGTAGATGGTTTTAATAGTCATGAAATTAATGAATGTCTTTTAGAAATCCTCCATGTTAATTTCCTTTGTCTGTCTGATGAAGAAGCGCACGCTTTGCTTCCAAAGGAGGAGGGGCTCTGAGGTTGTGCAAGAGTTAGTAGCGTAGATCAGGTCGCCGTCTCAATATTTGCAGTGAAAGGATAAAAAGTCATTAACAATGTGCTGTTCTTTAATCTTTGTGTGCGTGTCTTCACGCCGACGTGGCATTACACAGTCAATGAATTAACCACTCCCTATAGCGGTTCAGACTGTCTATGGAATATCAGAATAATTTGGAATAGATATTATGTATGGAGGATATGTTACCAACACAACGGTATTGCACGAGCAATTTACTAAATAACTGTTAGAAGAGAGACCGAGCCAGATTAAGTGTGTGTGTGTGTGTGTGTGTGTGTGTGTGTGTGTGTGTGTGTGTGTGTGTGTGTGTGTGCAAGTTACACTCACATCAGCCTTAAGAAAGATGTCATTCTCATTAAAGTGGGCAGTGGGTATAGGATAATGCAGATGGCCTCTCTTCTTGATGACCTCTCTTCCACACCTGTAATCTCGTGTTGTTCAAAGTATTCAATCATTGTCTTGGTTCTTTGCTCAATGGCTGCTGGCATCTTCTCCAGGATGGAAACTCACTGAAGTGAGAGAACAGGCCCTTCAGGGAAAACAGAAATGGCCACTCGTTACTGTTGCCAATCATACTAATGTGCAAACCACACTGACTTCAAGACCCCCGATTAAAAGACAGCAAAACAGAAGTCATAATAACATTACAATAGCATGTCCAGTAGCGCGTGTAATGTTAATCAATGCAATAATAACCTGAGCTGTGGAAGCTGACCGGGCTAATGCTTATGTTTACAGTCTATGGGCTAACATTAATTATGCTTACATTATTTGAGCTGTCGTTATTGTGGTGGTTTTGCATGTGGTAACGTTACCTTTTTCCGTATTAACTCCAGTAGAGGTTCCAAGGCGAGCCGAGGAGATGACGTTTAGATATCATCAACAACAAATCAGTGTCTAACTGAAATAATCCAGCTAACATTAGCAGCTGGTGTGCAGCCAGGATCCTGCAGTGTGTTACAGCTGCTGCCGCTCAGTTTGCCTTTTCCTTTGGTGTTGACCGTTCAGGATCGTGGTGAAGTTAGTTTTAAATTGGATAAAGTAAGAAGACGCCATTTTAAACTAACTTCACTACGGTCAGTTCAAGAGAAATCTGAAAATATACCACTGAATTATACCAAACAAAACAATCAGCACTCACTCAGATGACAGGTAATATATCCATAGACTTAAATAGATTTTTATGTTACATACCCGAGACGTGTTCCTTCCATTTAAAAAAACAAAATACTTCTGGAACCGTTGGCCATGTAATTTCCAAATTTCAAATAGCAGCGATCCCACAATGCTGCGCGGTTGCTGTAAAAGAATGCTTCTATGGTGTTGTTACAATAATGTTACAGGACTGTCCATAAATTTACCATCATGCATTTGCATTTACAGTAAAAACATGAATACAATGCGTTGTAAAATTTATTGTAAAAAGTACATCAGTTTTCTAACAGTGTAGGGTTAGTGTAGGTGTAGGGATGGCTTTATTGTCCCAATACGGTGGCATATCCATTTAATTTTTGAAATAAAATGTATAATTTACACTCAATAAGTCATTACTGCATACTGTTTTATAATGTACTACAATACTGAAGTGCAGATAATTGCCACTATTTGCAATAAGTAGTATAAATAACAGAAAATCTTGCTATTTTAATAGTGTAAATACAATCTAACTATTGCACTTGGTGTAAATATCATATCATAAAAAATACTGCTATTATAACTTAGCGTAAATATAATCCATTGCTATTTGCACTTAGTGTAAATAGCATATGTCGCTATTTGCACAAATGGCAAGTTCACATTGCACAATTTTAGCACGATTTTTCACTTGCCGACAGGTTTTGATAAATCGCCAACAAATGCCCAACATTGGAGGCAAATCGGTGCTCGTTCACGCGAGTGACAATAGTGCAGTGTAAATTATCAAAGACGCGATCTGAAGGAATCGCCGATGCATCGCTGACACCTGCAAAATATTTGGCATGCTAAATATCTGGATATCGAGCTGTGGGCGATTCACAATCCTGCTATGTGAATGAGTTCTGACTGAAAAAATATGTCAGTGATGACCTACAGCCAATGAGAGAGCAAGATACAGGGCAGCGGAAAGCTCGGGGAGGACTTTTTTTCTTTTTTTAAAAGTGATTAACGATTTACAAACAACCTGCATATATTTTGGCATTAGAATGTTCAGATCAGGTAGGCTACTTGAAGATGAAGAAGGGGCTAGGGTTTTTCCTGTAAATAATATTCTTCTATAAAGGACAAAAGGTTTATTGCATTTTTATTTTTCATCACTTTGAGGACTTTTATAGGCTATGAGAAATAAACTCATTACAAAATGCACGTTGGTTTCACTTTCAAGTTAGATTGTGTAGGCCTATAAAAAAAATTCCCAGCAGAAATATGTTTGTTAACAAGTCATCTTTGTTAATTATTGTGTGTTCAGGGAGGACTTATAGACCGAAATATCAGCGTGATCTTGATTTATTTCCTTATCACTTCTAGTGTGCATTTGGCTGTAGTTTGCTGACAGAATCGTCGGAGATTCTTCCTTTTGTAAAGTCATGCAGTGTTAAACCTCCTGTCGCCGATCCATCGTGCAATGTGAAAACAGCAGTGACTGAATGCCACCCCAAATTGTCGTGCAGTGTGAAAACAGCAGTGATCCGATGACTTTGAAAATCATGCAGTGTGAACTCGGCATTAGTGTAAATAGCATCTATCGCTATTTACACAGTGCAAATAGCCGCTACCTTTTTATATATGAAGAGCTCTTTTCCAAAACGCGATAAACGCCAAATTTAAAAAAAATGAGTTCGTCATGCCATTTTGCCGTGTACTGAACCTATTCACTGCTCCATCAATGTTTCATGCCAAATCGCTATATTTCCTTGTTTAAAATGTACTGCAAGATGCAGTTCTTTTCCAAACCGCTATAAGCGCCGAACCTGTTTTTAGCCTAAATGCGATATATCCTCTCGATCAATCAGAATTCGTTCGATGCAATCCAACATGACGACGCTTTGAAGCGTTTGTTTGTGCTCAGTCTTCAAAATGAGTGCTTTAAACTCTAATAACACTTTTGAGACCTACACCTGGGGGTAGAAAATGCAGACTGGACAAAGAAAATCACAAAAAATAGTAGTGTTTAACCGATTGACGCTAGAGGCTGTAGCCTTTGGCGTTCCTCGTTAGAGCGCCCGCACCGGAAACCCGGGTTCGAGACTCGCTCGGTGTGATGGTGCGGAGGTTACATCAACACAAGGCTGGTGCGACCGGTTTATAGTATGAGTCCCTGATGTCAAATGTTGCATGTTCTCTTTTTTTTTAAAGACATAAACCAACATAAAAAAAAGGATGGATTTGTAGCGTTTTGAAAAACAAAACAAAAAACTTTGCATTTATAATCGACAATATTGTTGTTTCATTTAACAATCATTGTTTAACATGTTCAGACTGAGCCAACAGACCATTTTAACATGATAAATTGAATATTAAAAAAATGTATGGGTCTAGGTAAAAAAATGTCATTTTCCTGAAAACTATTAAAATGGATTTATAGCGTTTTGGAAAAGAGCTCTTCATATGTAGGCTATTAAAAAATACACAGTGTATGTTTTTGCTAAGTCGCTTGCAAATATAAGATTGTTATAAGGTTATACCACGTAATATTAGAATAGGTATTCCTTAGTTTTAATATACTTACAGTAGAAATAACTTGTAATTTTACAGGTTATTACCCCTTTATTCCCCTAAACTTAGCATATCATTGCCTTCAGGGCCGTTTCTAGCCAATTTGACGCCCTAGGCGAAATCCCTATTGCTACCCCCACAAAAACAACACTATTTGTTATATTTTTATTCTTTTCAGACACCAGTTTCTTGTCACATTAAACTTGATTTTCATAGTAACGACACTAATTTGTGGAGATTGAGTTCCACAAATCAGAATGCATTATATGTAAATTGACTTAAGATAAACATTTTGCACAATGTATTATCTGTAATAGCATTGTGTTGCCACTAGATGCCTGTATAGCCCTATGTACCAATCCCTAGTTGCTAAGACATTGCACATAAATCACACATTGGATACATGTTTAGATACTATAAATGGCTACTTTTTGTCTTTGTCTGTTTTTTGTTCAATTGTTTTGTTGTTGTTGCTTGAAAAATTGATTTAAAGTTTCAGTTATTGCATTACTATTTCAGTCAAACCTATAAAACCCTTTACCGCAAACGACATATGATCAGTGGCATACAAGTAATCAATACAGCTATTAATCCTTTGCTACTCATTAACGCGTGAACTTCACCTTTAAATAATATGACGCTCTGCCCTCATGTGTATGACGCTGCTTGCAGTAAGTACTATGTTAGAAGTAGGGGTGGGCGATATGGCAAAAATATCATATGTTGTTTTTTTTTTATATCATGATTTCATGATTTTATCATGATTCTTTGTCATGTTGGTTTTACTATTTTGTCTGATCAGTGCAGCCAAAATTATTTCCCTATTAAAAAGTCAAGGCCTTTCAAGGTAACAAATATAAAATCAATGGTGGATATTTAGGCCGAAGTGGGCGAAGATATATTTTTTAAATTATTTTATGTTTGTTATTAAAAAATAAGAACAAAGATACACATAATATACAAACAAAACAAATAAAACCTGCTTTATTTTCAGGTACAATAGGCATATTTAGCAGGAGCATTCAAGAAATTGAATGAACAAATATAAAGATAAAACACTATATAGATTGATTCTATTAAAGCAACTGTATATATATATATTTTTGTCAAGAGTAGGGAGTTCTTTTTTTCTCTCTTTGTGTTTAGTTGTTTTAACATTAGGAATACAAATTCTGTCATCTGTCTGTCGATTCTGTTATAGTGTTGTATATATACCATAATTTACTCAAAGTTAGTTTTACACTTTTTTCTGCTGAACATAAATGCTATTTTAAGAAGGTGGGAAACCAAAAAGTTGCTGGTCCACAGTGACTTGCATATTATTATTATTATTAATTAATACAGGTTTGGGGCAACGTGAGTGAGTAAATAATGACAGAAATTACATTTTAGGGCGAACTATCCCTTTAATGATAGTCGGCTGCATAATGTTATTTTCTGTACTTTTATCTTTGGTGCCTTGGCATTAATAAAAACAAAAAGAAGAGCTGCACAAATCTAATACCCAGGCACGCATTCGCTTGTCTCAGCTGTTTACATTAATTATAGACATAACCAACTGAGTCTAAATGTAAACCTTGTGTGTTTTGACAGTATTCGCTCAAAATATAACTTAGTTGAGAAATCAGGCGCTGTTAGACAGACGTTTTAGTGCTCGCGCTTCAGGTGTGCGTGCTCAAAAAAGTGCACGTCAGACCAGCGCGAATGAAAAGCTTAACTGGCAAGGCTTTAAAACACACGTGAATTATGTACTTTTGGGATTGCAAATAAGTACAGTGTCCCGTGAGAGTAATTCTACCGCTGAGTTGACACTGATGTGGATGTATGTGGCGCTGTATATTGAGGTGGAGGTGCCAGAACTGTACCTGATAGAATGTGCACTTTAGCACGATATTTATTCAAAAGCAGATCGTGGAGGCATTTTTATCATCAGCGATCAAAAATCGTCATATCGCACACCCCTAGTTAGAAGTGAATGAATTGATTTAGCATTTCGACACCTCCGTAAGGATGCATTAAACTTGACAAAGCGGTATAATAAAGGATGTATTGATCTCGTGAATTAGCTAATTTTATTATACCAATATTTTTTTAATTTGCTGTTAAAGTTTATATGAGAATATTACACGACACGCTGATTCTTTAGCAATGCATTGGCACAAAAACGCACACCTTTTGGACAAATCTCGCAACATGATTTACACAAATACTGTCTAAACAAAATACTGATTTTGTGCACTTTATTTACTGCACCAATATTTTAAAATGGCCTTTGAACTTAACTGTATTGCATGGCAAAAAAAAGCGTTACCTTGCCAAAGTACTGACAGAGCCCATTGATCTAGTGCGTTGATGAGCACTCCAAATGCAAGCATGCAACAATCAGGCAGCAATGACAGCGCTCTGATCCAATGGCATACAGGCATCATTAGATTGACAGCGCTCTGATCCAATGATGTTGGGGATCCAGTGGGGCGGCAGTCATATTTCAGGGTGACCGTGTAACTCTTAATCACAACCCTGCTACAATATAGTGCCAGTACGTGCGCTCATTGGCACCCCTTCAGCTGGTAGCGCCCTAGACTATGCCTAGAAACAGTACTGATTGCCCTATACTTACACGGATGTACTGAATGGGTAAACTACAATTACAATAAAAAGCTAAGCTGTAAATGTACTTATGCTGTACGTTGCGGGCTGTAATCTAAAGCATCTCCCAAGATTACAATAAAACAACAGCAAGACAATTGATTCTGCCCAATCTATTGCAGAGGATTTCAATATTCATGTTGATACTGTACCTACTCTTGAGTTCATGCCTGTCCTAGATTGTTTTAATCTGCTGCAACATACCGATTTTCCAACTCATGTACATGGACATACACTGGATTTGGTTTGTTCTACTGGTATCGACATTGCTGCCAAAAAAAGGCTCTGACATAGGTATCTCTGATCATAAATTGATTAAATCCCTGATTTATTATCGTGCATGGAAGTCGGTTGAACTCTGTCATTGTTTGCTGCTCTCAGTGATTCCCCCTCTCTGCCTGCTGCAGTCTTTCCAGTGCTGAAGACATTCTTAATCTCTATGATGAAAGTATTTTTACTATTTTAAATATTTTTTATCCTATAAAATCTAGACATCTCCCATTCTCTATGGGCTTGATCCTGCACCTACATATTTACTTAAGAATTACTTGACTGCTTTGCCACTACCCATCACTCATTTCATGAATGTCATTTTCAACTGGAACTGTACCAGCTATGCTTAAGATTTCTGCTGTCACCCCAGTTCTAAAAAAATAAAAAATAAAATAACATGGTGATGTCTTGATCCTTCTTCCCTAGGTAGCTATTTTAAACTTATCTTTTCTCTCTAAGATATTAGAAAAAGTTGTTGCCTTCCAGTTACAGGTTTACTTAAAAGCCCACAATCTCTATGAGCCCTTCCAGTCTGGCTTTCGTCCATTACACAGTACTGAAACAGCTCTGGTTAAGGTTTTTAATTATCTTCTTTTGGCTTCTGATTCTGGTGCTCTTAGCAATCTCCTTCTCTTAGACCTCAGCACAGCTTTTGACACTGTTTGTCATGAGATACACTGAAAAAAGTGCACATGCCTTGATGTTACTCTAAAAAACACTTGATGTTACTCTTTTTACTTGATCCGACTTTAAAAAATTCAAAGCGCTTTTAACAATACAAATTGTAACAAAGCAAGTGCACAATAACAAAATAGGAATATAGTGTGTCAATAATGTAAAATGACAAGATTTAACACTACATTTTCTGTTCAATTTTCATTATTGAAATTTGTGATGGCATCATCCATCTCAGTTCAGTTTAAATAGTATCTGTGCAATCACATCAATGATATTGCAGGAAATGAAGTGTCCCCAACTAAGCAAGCCAGAAGCGACAGCGGCAAGGAACCAAAACTCCATCGGTGACCGAATGGAGAAAAAACCTTGGGAGAAACCAGGCTCAGTCAGGGGCCAGTTTCCCTCTGGCCAGACGAACCAGCAGTTTGTTCCAACTGCAGCAAAGTCAGATTGCAAGGGCTCAACTGGTTCCAGTGGTCTTTTCCCGATGGCTGTCCAGGTGACGGGGTCCTCACTGGGGATCTGTCTCTGTAGGTTATCTATGAGTCCTAGACTCCGCTGACATTCAAGGCTGTAGAGGCTGTAGATGTTGTCTCTAGGTGCTGATCCATCATCTGATCTGGATACGGACTGGATCTGGTTACAGTGACCATCTGGGCTGGATAAGGACTGGATCGATGACCTCGGAATAAGAAAGAAACTGAGTAATATTAGCGTTGATGTCAACCTTCTTACGATGTAATAAATACATTGTGATTTATGGTAAGTTTATGGGAAATGTTCCGTTCGGTTGACCTAATTAATGCAGCCTAACAATCCTTTAACAGATTTGAATATTAGAAGTGTAGTAGTGTGATATGTGTACACCAGGTTGAAGAGATGGGTCTTTAATCTAGATTTAAACTGACAGAGTGTGTCTGCCTAACAATGTTGGGTAGATTGTTCCAGAGTTTGGTCGCTAAATAGAAAAGGATCTGCCGCTGCAGTTGATTTTGATATTCTAAGTATTATCAAATAGCCAGAGTTTTGAGAATGCAGTGGAGGAGGACTATAATGGGATAAGAGCTTGCTCAAGTACAGAGGAGCTAAACCATTCAGGGCTTTATAAGTAATTAACAAGATTTTAAAATCTATACAATGTTTAATAGGAAGCCAGTGCAGTGTTGAAAGAAACGCAGGCTAATGTAGTCATACTTCCTGGCTCTGGTAAGGACTCTAGCTGCTGCATTTTGAACCATCTGTAGTTTGTTTATTAAGCTTGCAGAACATCCACCCAATAAAGCATTACAATAATCTAACCTTGAGGTCAAAAACGCATTAATTTTTTTGCATTTGACGTAGGTCTAAGTTTAGATATATTTTTAAGATGAAAAAATGCCGTTTTACAAATGCAGTAAGGGCTGTCAAAGGAGATATTGCTATCAAATAGCACACCTAGGTTCCTGACTAATGACGAAGAATCGGCAGCCATCAAGTGTTAGACCGTGTTCTAGGTTATTACTTGTGGGTGTTTTAGGTCAGATATTTAACACCTCTGTTTTTTTTTCAGAATTTTTCAGTAAGAAATTACTGCAATATCAACTTTTTGTCATCCACTTTTTGATATAAACTATGCAATCCATAAGTTTCTCAATTTAGTATGTTTCACCGGGCCGCGAAGAAAAATAGAGCATCATAGAGTATCATCAGCATTACAGTGAAAGCTAACCCCATATTTCCTGATGATATTTATATGCTAGTGCATATTTTTCATTATCAACGTGGATATTAAAATCACCTACAATTAAGACTTTATCTGCAGCCAGCACTAACTCTGATATAAAATCACCAAATTCTTTAATAAAGTCTGTATGGTGCCCTGGTGGCCTGTATACAGTAGCCAGTACAAACATCACAGGGGATTTATCATTAATAATTTTTTCTCTAGATAATGTTATATGAAGCACCATTACTTCAAAGGTGTACTTAAACAGAGGCGAACCAAGATGAAGTGGGGGCCTCAGGTAAAATTAATAGATGAGGCCCTTCTAAAATATTTTGTTAATATATCTTTGTTACCTAGATATATATTTATACAACATACAAAAAGTAGTCAAAACACATAATATAACATAAATAGTGAATTCTTTTTTAAACCATGTACTTATTCTTTAACAAAATTGTAATCATCTTCATGGCAGAAGATACAATACTGTACAATACAATCTTGAAGATACTGAACAATCTTCATATTTACAGTAACAGATTGTCACCTTAAAAATGGTGCTTACGAGCCTTAGCTACAGCAAATGCTGTCACTATGTCCTCCATATTCAAATACCTTCATATGGACTGGGGTATCTTCTGTCTGAAGCAGTGGTGATAGGGACTTAAGCAATACTCCTATAGAAATATATGGTTAGCATCTTAATTTATTATTAGTTTATCAACTAGCTACGTTAACTAATTTAATAGAAGAGTTGGATAATGCAAGTAAATCTATTGATATAGTAAGTAACACTATATCTGACACTGAGCTTACCATTTTCACTGTCAGGAAAAGGGACTGGGGAATCTGGTGGTGAGTGACAGGAACTTAAGTAATGCTCCTGCATGCAGAAATATATGATTATCATTTTAATTTAATATTTTTAAATTAATTTAAAGTTTTTAACTATTAGTTAATTGTTTGTTGAGAACTAATTATGTTAACTCAACAAATTTTATGTAGAAGAGCTAAAAAAAAAAATGTCAACCAAGTAAATATAACAATATTTATTTAGATTGTTTCGTGAGCTCCCCGCTGGCAGCAAGACACAGTACCGAAACTTGCCAAGTGGTGATGTGCGCGTCTTTCCCGGTACCACCTATTCTATTGCAGCCTACATTAATACCTGCTAATTGCTATATAATACATGCTGCTGCTAAGTGCAACCCTAGCTAACCTGTTTTCCAGTAACCCTTTAAGTAATTGGACTAGTATTTCATATAGCAAATAATTAAACGAAAATAAGCTGGAATCAACAACAAACACATTTGTTTGTCATATAATTATCATTAAGTCAATCTTATCTCCATCACTTAACTTACCCTGTCATGTTTCCTCTTTTCCTCCTTTTTCCCGATTTTGGCTGCTAGATGGATAATTCCTTTTCATTTTTAAAATAGCCTAGTAAATGCGCGAGTATGTGCTGTGCCATTTTGAAAACGGCGGCAGACGCATCACGAGGAAAAAGAAAACACATCCAGCGTAACGCGAGAGGGAGCCACCTAGGGGGGATTCAGATATATTGCTCCATGTTACGCGTATATTTTTAATAAGGACATTTCCGATTGTTCAAATGGTCAACTGTCGGGGGCCCCCTCAAAATACGGGGCCCCAGGCAATTGCCTGCCTTGCCTGCCCCATTGCTACACCTCTGTACTTAAAGCCTGTCTTCTGAGAAATACTGAGAGTATTGCTATAAATTGTAGCAACACCTCCCCCTTTGCCTTTTGGACGCGGCTCATTTTTGTAACAGTAATCTGTTTACAAAAGTAATTGTAAACAGACTCGTTTAAAATAATGTATTAATCTGGTTTTAGCCAGGTTTCTGTCAAACAGAGCACATCTAGTTTATGATTAGTGATCATATCATTTACAAAAAGCGTTTTTGTATAAAGGGACCTGATATTCAATAAGCCAAACTTTATCATTTGTTTCTCTATGTTATATACATTTTTAATTTGTTGAACATCGATTAAGTTGTTACTCATAGACTGGTTTGCACGTTTTTTTGTATTTTCTAGTTCGGGGAACAGACAGTCTCTCTAGTGTGATATCTAGGTGAAAGGGTCTCTATGTGCTGAGAATTAACTGACTTCTGTGACGTGAGGTGGCTAGCAGACGGTCGGTTTAGCCAGTCTGTCTGCTTTCTGACCTGGGCCCTAGTTAGTCAAGTACGAACTCTAAGACTATGTGCCATATTTCTAGAGAGAAGAGTGGCACCACCCCAGGAGGAATGAAGACCATCTCTTTTCAACAGGTCATGTCTGCCCCAAAAACTAGTCCAGTTGTCTATAAAAACCTATGTTATTCTGCGGGCACCACTTAGACATCCAGCCATTGAGTGACAACAGTCTGCTATGAATCTCATCGCCCCGGTAAGCAGGGAGCGGGCCAGAGCATATTACAGTATCTGACATTGTATTTGCAAGTTCACACACCTCTTTAACATTATTTTTAGAGATCTCCGACTGGCGAAGTCGAACATCATTAATGCCGACGTGAATAACAATCTTACTGAATTTACGTTTAGCATTAGCCAGCACTTTTAAATTTGCCAAGATGTCAGGCGCTCTGGCTCCCGGTAAACAGTGGACTATGGTGGCTGGTGTCTCTATTTTCACGTTCCGTACAATAGAATCGCCAATAATTAGAGCACTTTCATCAGGTTTCTCAGTGGGTGCGTCACTGAGTGGGGAGAACCTGTTAAATGTTTTAATCGGTATGGAAAAGCGGTGTTTTGACCCGCGACTATGCCGCCTCACTGTCACCCAATTGCCCTGCTGCACGGGCTCATCCGGAACCGAACAATGTACAGGACTCCCTGAGCTAGTCGCATCCAAAGCCGTATCTACAGCCGTTACATTCTTACTATCCTCAACTAAAGTTTGGATGCGTGTCTCTAGTTCTAAAATATTCTCTGTCAGCCTAACTATTTCCCTGCATTTATTACATGTGAATCCCTCACTGCTGACAGAGATAGATAAACTATACATGTGGCAAACAGTGCAAAAAACAATAGCAGGAGAAGAAGCCATTACTCACTGTGATTAATGAATGATTCCAACTTCACTTACCACTGTTTACCCCTGTTGTTTGATGAACTTGTGTAAAACGGAGCGAGAGCGAAATGAAACGGAGCGATACAAAAGAGGAAAACAGCAATAGACAGGAGTAGAAACACGAATGACAAGCTAACCGGCAAAAAATGCTAATGCGCTGCACTCGCGGTTTTAGATTAAAAGCGAAAAAAATCTAATTAGTCAGATTTGCTTGATAGATAATATCAAAGATATGGTGGGAATTAAGTTATATTTTACTACTTAAACAGAGAGTGAAAGTAAGATAGAGATCCAACAGAAAACGAAGCTACACGGAGCTACAAATGCAAACCTCTCAACAGCATGTCACGGCCAAACAGGAAGTCTGATTGATGTCACCATCTGATTAATGACAGGAAGTCACCGTGATTGATGAATGATACATATTTAACTTAACACTTACATTTGATGTGAAAAATCGGAGCGAGAGAGAAATGAAACTGAGCAAACAAAATAAAAAAAGCTAATCGGCTAACAAATGCTAACACGCTGTTTTAGATGAAAAGCGAATGATCAAATTAGTTTGATAGATAATATCAGAGATATGGTGGGCATTAAGTTATATTTTACTACTTAAACAACAGAGAGTGAAAGTAATGTAAATATTCAAACAGAGAAGCGAAGCTATACGGAGCTAGAACCGCAAACCTCTCACAGCACGGACAAAGAGGAAGTAGGTTTGTCCAAGTAAGCAAACAAAAATAAAAATACTTTTCTGTCTTGCCATTGAGCTAAAGTTTATTATTTAGTCAGTTGGAAGTAAAAGTAAGTTTTGTTGGTGTAATTTAGGTATTTGCTTCACATCAAATAAAAAAATTTACATTCTGTGAAAACCACATGACCTCTGACGTCATCGAGGTTCGGGTTGAGAATATTCTGACCGACGGCCATCTTTTTTTCCCACATGGAGTACGCGGTCGACACACACTTCCACAATATCATAAGTAATTATACAAATAACTTAGATTTTACTATTACTACAGTTGATATATATGTATATGATGATTTTTTCTAAGTTAAACGGGTGTGTTTTCTCAGACGGACATGTTGCGGGATTTACAAAAGCCTACATCTGCACATCTTTCATTGGGCGGATTGTGTAAAGTTATTGACATGTTAGAATGATTAAAAGCATGGATCGATGAATAATAAAGAGCTTGATATTTAAAAGAGATATTAGCCATGAAACCGAACTGAAATCGTTCATCTCAAAATGGTTGTCAGTGCTCATGCACCCACAGCGCGTGCATGAGACCCACCCTTTGAATCGCAGAATATACACAAAATATGACGAAAATTTCCATCTTACGAGTTTAACATAAACACAGTCATTATGTCTTATGCTGATGTAAACTTTTGGGAGAAAATTAGATGTGTATAAATATATTGTATCCTTTCATTCAGTTTTAAAGTTAAACCAGCTTCTGCTGTCCCTGTCGTTAATCAAACAATAAAATAAAAATCTGTGTATGTTTGCAGTTTTTTTACTATTGCTAAGGCACAATTCTAAAAACAAGGCTCATTTTGTCAAAGCACTACACACAGTTCACACATCTAAACACACAAGTAGCAGAACATCTCAGCTATTTTGCAAAATTAAACACTTAATTTAAACTTTACAATAATTTATCAAAACCCAGTTTCGGTACCGTATGATACACACAGTCGGATTCTGTTCGAATTACTTACACACTGCTGTACTCAAACTTGAACACTTCTAACATTTCTAATGATGCAGTCTGGGTTTTATCATTTATAAAAAAAAAAATTTTTTGATATTGTTAAAGAACATGAATTGACCAAACACAATACACGAGACAAGTGCTGCACACTAATGAAAGTGTTTATTTCTCACCACATTGCAAAAGCCTTCAGTACATCATTGCAATTACTGTAGGCTGAAAATCAGAACATATTCTAAATACATTATAGTACATAAACTTTAAGTATAGTACATCAACTAAAAACATATATACAGTGGGTACGGAAAGTATTCAGACCCCCTTACATTTTTTCACTCTTTGTTATATTGCAGCCATTTGCTAAAATTATTTAAGTTCATTTTTTTTCTCATTAATGTACACACAGCACCCCATATTGACAGAAAACACAGAATTGTTGACATTTTTGCAGATTTATTAAAAAGAAAACTGAAATATCACATGGTCCTAAGTATTCAGACCCTTTGCTGTGACACTCATATATTTAACTCAGGTGCTATCCATTTCTACTGATCATCCTTGAGATGGTTCTACACCTTCATTTGAGTCCAGCTGTGTTTGATTATACTGATTGGACTTGATTAGGAAAGCCACACACCTGTCTATATAAGACCTTACAGCTCACAGTGCATGTCAGAGCAAATGAGAATCATGAGGTCAAAGGAACTGCCTGAAGAGCTCAGAGACAGAATTGTGGCAAGGCACAGATCTGGCCAAGGTTACAAAAAAAATCTGCTGCACTTAAGGTTCCTAAGAGCACAGTGGCCTCCATAATCCTTAAATGGAAGACGTTTGGGAAGACCAGAACCCTTCCTAGAGCTGGCCGTCCGGCCAAACTGAGCTATCGGGGGAGAAGAGCCTTGGTGAGAGAGGTAAAGAAGAACCCAAAGATCACTGTGGCTGAGCTCCAGAGATGCATTCGGGAGATGGGAGAAAGTTGTAGAAAGTCAACCATCACTGCAGCCATCCACCAGTCAGGGCTTTATGGCAGAGTGGCCCGACGGAAGCCTCTCCTCAGTGCAAGACACACGAAAGCCTGCATGGAGTTTGCTAAAAAAACACCTGAAGGACTCCAAGATGGTGACAAATAAGATTCTCTGGTTTGATGAGACCAAGATAGAACTTTTTGGCCTTAATTCTAAGCGGTATGTGTGGAGAAAACCAGGCACTGCTCATCACCTGTCCAATACAGTCCCAAAAGTGAAGCATGGTGGTGGCAGCATCATGCTGTGGGGGTGTTTTTCAGCTGCAGGGACGACTGGTTGCAATCGAGGTAAAGATGAATGCGGCCAAGTACAGGGATATCCTGGACGAAAACCTTCTCCCGAGTGCTCAGGACCTCAGACTGGGCCGAAGGTTTACCTTCCAACAAGACAATGACCCTAAGCACACAGCTAAAATAACGAAGGAGTGGCTTCACAACAACTCCGTGACTGTTCTTAAATGGCCCAGCCAGAGCCCTGACTTAAACCCAATTGAACATCTCTGGAGAGACCTAAAATGGCTGTCCACCAACGTTTACCATCCAACCTGACAGAACTGGAGAGGATCTGCAAGGAGGAATGGCAGAGGATCCCCAAATCCAGGTGTGAAAAACTTGTTGCATCTTTCCCAAAAGACTCATGGCTGTATTAAATCAAAAGGGTGCTTCTACTAAATACTGAGCAAAGGGTCTGAATACTTAGGACCATGTGATATTTCAGTTTTTCTTTTTAATAAATCTGCAAAATGTCAACAATTCTGTGTTTTTCTGTCAATATGGGGTGCTGTCTGTACATTAATGAGGAAAAAATGAACTTAAATAATTTTAGCAAATGGCTGCAATATAACAAAGAGTGAAAAATGTAAGGGGGTCTGAATACTTTCCGTACCCACTGTATATAAAAAAACACCTTAGCATCATCTCTTCATGTAGTTGGATATGGCCATTTCGTCCATATCACAGGCAATATCCTCCCTAGAAAAACAGCAAGGAAAGAATCTTCTCGAATGACAACTTCATCCTTGCCCAGACTCTGCATCTATTAGGTAACAGGCCTCCTCCATAGCGTGGATGAGGGGTATAACATAGGGTCAGAGATCATAAACCTTCTGCTGCCATGTGGAAGAGAAAAAGGAAAGGAACGGAGAGTGTTGTGGGAGGTACTGAAATAATGGAAGCAGTTTCTGGTTGCATTAGTCTAATACCTAGTCTTTCCAATACTTAGTCTGTCTACAAATGTGAGTATGTCAGTGTTGTAAAGAGCTATTTTGGCATGCCCCCATGGAGGACCCCATTCTGGATGATTGCAGCATATATTGTGATGTTACCACCACGTTGACCGGGACATTCAAAATAGCTATGTGGCCAAATATGGTCTTCTTCCTCTTCCTGCACCACTTCCTTTCATTTTGCCTTTCAAGATAAAAATTCACCTGTTGCCTTTTTATAGTGCTTACACCTTGATTGTTGAGTTTCCAGTTAAGCACCTACTTAGGTCTGCACACCTGATGGCCGTGTTTGATCAATTGGTTAATATGTGCAGCATTTTGGAAAGTAGTGCCTTAAAATGGCAACATGAGAAGTGTTCAAAAGAAGTGACAACATGTTAGATTTCTGTGTCTAATGTTGAGATGTAAAAGTGAAAGTGGCATGACATATGGCCAATTATAGTGACCCATACTCAAAATTTGTGCTCTGCGTTTGACCCATCCAAAGTGCACACACACTGCAGTGAACAGACACACACCGTAAACGCACACCCGGAGCAGTGGGCAGCCATTTATGCTGCGGCGACCGGGGCAGTTGGGGGTTCGGTGTTGGGGGTGCGGTGCCTTGCTCAAGGGCACCTCAGTCGTTGTATTGAGGGTGGAAGAGTATTGCAAGTTGTTTTGAATTTTATTCATTCTCAGGATATGAATTCTTGATATCAACAATTAAATTTTAACTTGTTAAAATGTTAATTCTCTATATCTGTCAGGGTTCTGTCACTTCGGTCTAATGTTATTCATGGTTTTGTGACAGAGCCCTGATACTCCCGTCATCTCCGGGTTTCATGTGAGCACGCGGCTTCGAGTGTGCTCGAGCCGTGCGCTCTCTCGTCTGCGTGCCTTGTTTCATGTTGGGCGTGGTGTTCGGATCCCGGCACTCATGTCTTGAGTTTCGGTTTCATGTGGGGTTCGGACACTCACGCTCCACGTTCTATCTCTTTGTGGGAGTGTGCGGTCTCGAGTTCGGCTCGGCCGCACGCTCTTAGATGCATCATAGATGCACGCACACGCTGCGCTGTTTTTGAGTAACTAAGCCTCATTGCTTGTAAGAGAGACACGCAGACGCGGGTTCACATGCATGCGCAACTTTCATCCCTATCTCTCTCTCTCTCTCTTGCTAATTCAAATAAATGATTAATTAATTGAAATAAATATGATCTTATCGCACTACATCTCTGTGTCTGATTTGCTAACGAATGCTAACAAACTTAAACTGACAAAATTACCATAATTTGCACGTTGGAAGAATTATCGTCTTGTCCATACAACCATTAATAAACTCAGCAGAATGTATATGACCGCTGCACCTGATTTTCACAAACTTTCATAACTGGTAAGTGTTTTTTTTCTTTGCCTTGTGAATCTGTTTCTTTGTGTATTTGTTTACTGACCGTTGCATGCAATCGTGAAATGCAGCCTTTTTTATGGGCTATTCGTTGTGGGGGGAAAACATATTTCAGGTTCATATTTGGGTTCGGGCTCTAAATTTAACTCTGCCGCTGGGTCGGGTTGGGCCAGACGATCTCAGGTATGGGCGGGTTCGGGCTTCAATTTTAAGCCCGTGCAGACCTCTAACATCATGGGCAAAGGCGTTTTCGTCACCTTACCGTGCAATGCATCGGCGGATGTTACGAGCATATTCTATACAAGAGAGCTGTTGGCACCATGAACTCAGATTGTTGGATGTCAGACAGCGGAGCATTCTTCGAGATCCTGGTTGGCCCGCTCGCATTGCCCATTGGTCTGAGGATGAAAACCAGAAGACAGACTCGCTGAGGCCCCGATCTGTCTACAAAACTCCTTCCAAAACCGGGAGGCAAACTGAGGACCCTTATCTGAAACCACGTCAACCGGTAATCCATGGAGACAGAAGATGTGATCCACCATCAGCTGGGCGGTCTCCCGGGCAGAGGGCAATTTTGGTAGGGGAAAAAAATGAACCGCCTTGGAAAAGTGATCCACCACAGTGAGAACACAGTGTTACCCTTCGATGGGGGAAGCCAGGAGAAAAAAATCAAGGGCGATGTGTGACCATGGACGGGAAGGGACCGGGAGAGGATGAAGCAGACCATCAGGAGGGCGATTCACAGGCTTACATTGGGCGCATGTAGGGCAGGCCAACACATAAACTGTCTGACATCTGTGGCCAGTATGGGCCACCAGAAGCATTGACGGATGGCGAACAACGTTCTCCGAATCCCTGGATGGCAGACCAGCTGGGACTCATGCCCCCACTGAAGGACTTCACGCAGCCAGCACACCGCAACCTGCCCACCAGGCACCCCGGCACGCATGCGCCTCGACCGGCCTCCTCTACTCGCTTCGATACCCCAAGGAATAGCCCCGACCACCACCCCTTCAGAAAGGATGGCTTCAGCCATAAGCTCCCCCTCTGGGGCCCCGAACAGGCGCAAGAGAAAGAGTCGGGCATGACATTCTTGGACCCCGGCCAGTACGAGAGGGTGAAGTTGAATCGGCCAAAGAAGAGTGCCCAGCGGGCCTGACGTGAGCTCAGCCTCTTGGCCGAACGGATGTATTCGAGATTCTTGTGATCCGTCCAGACCAAGAAGGGCTTGGTCATTGGACATATTGCCAATGTCGTAGTTACATTTTGCAGGGCTGAGACGGCGAGAGAAAAATACACACGGGTGCACCTTTCCGTCGCAGAGTGAATGCTGAGATAAAACTGCGCCAACCCCCGACGTCCGATGCGTCGACCTCGACAATGAACTGGGACTTAGGATCTGGAACCAACAGAACAGGAGCAGAGACAAAACGGGACTTTAATGCATCAAAGGCTACCTGAGCATCCTGGTTCCACCTGAAGGACACCTTGGTGGAGGTTAACGCCGTGAGTGGTGCAGCGATCTGACCAAAATTCCTGATGTATCGCCGATAGAAGTTGGCAAAACCCAGGAAGCTGCAGAGCCTCATGGGATTCGGGGACTGGTCATGGCGACACCCTCTATCTTAACGGGGTCTGGTTTAATCCCCTGGTAGAGATGATATGGCAAGGGAATGTAACAGACTCGGCATGGAATTCGCACTTCTCCACCTTGACAAACAACTTGTTCTCTAACAGACGCTGGAGAACCCGCCTAACGTGCTGGTTGTGTAATTGGAGAGAAGTGAAAAAATTAGAATATCATCCGAACACACAAAGACAAACTGATTAATCATGTCACCCAGAACGCTGTTGACGAGACCCTGGAAAACGGCTGAAGCATTGGAAAAAAACAAACAGAAGAACCAGATACTCGTATTGTCTCGAGGGGGTGTTGAATGCCATCTTCCACTCATCCCCTCCCGAATGCACACCAGATGATAGGCGTTGCGGAGGTCTAATTTGGTGAAGACATAAGAGGTAAGGGGGTACCTGTTCTTAACGGTAATGTCATTCAACCCTCTGTAATCAATACAAGGTCATAGGGAGCCGTCTTTCTTCTGAACGAAGAAAAACCCTGCAGCGGCGGGAGAGGAGGAATGGCGAATGAGCCTAGCCTGTTGTGACTCCCGCATATATACCGGTCCATGGCCTCTCTTTCAGGACCGGAAAGGGAATATAACCGACCCTTGGGTGGAGAAGAGCCCGGGAGAAGGTCTATGGCACAGTCGGAGTGCGCATTGCTGAAGAGTTTGTACAGGGAAAGGAGCCCACCAGGACACTCCGCTTCACTGGTGGGCCTTGGCTTTTAACGGACACTGAAAGATGAAGTGGCCAGCCTTGCCGCAATACAGACACAACCCCTGAGTTAAACGTTCCTGTCTCTGCTGCGCCGTGATTAGGTGGCTGATCTCGTTTTTTTGACTCATCCAGGTAAGCTTCAAGGGCTTTGATTCTGCTGTTTTTGTCCCTGAAGTCAGCCTTTGCCTTCTCCAGTAGCTGCTCTTTATATTGTAGCTTGTCAGAACTACCAGCGTAGTCTTATTTTATTTGTTCCGATTTCCGCGTAGTAGCCGCTAGAGTCTACTTTAGCCTGTTGATCTCCTCCTTAGCTCCTTGTTCCACCTCATCAGTCCCTTCCTGTAATTCCTGAGCTTCCAGTTCTAGCTGCATGATGCGTCGTTGTGAGCATGTCAGCTCCTGCTGTAGTTGTGCAGTGTACTTGTTGCTCAACTTGAGGGTGGCGATGAGTGTGTGACTTAAGGAGCCGGTGATCTTGGCTAATTCATTGTGATTCATAATTCATAAGCTTTGACTTGGGTCTTGTCCCATGAGACTTGTTATGTTGTCATCCAGCTGGTCCTGTGTCTGATGTGAGAGTGTTTCAGCAGCCTTAGGGAGGAGGCTGTCTGTCGTGACACTTAGCCATATTTCCAGATCCTCCCAGTGACCGACATATTCTGTTTTTTGAGACATGTTCTGGCGGGGTGAGGGAGAACACAAAACGAACTGACACAGACCTTGAATGGGAAACAAAGCAAAACAGGGGTGTAAATGTGCAAAGTATAGTGTATGCTTATGTTGAGTGTGATTCTCTGCGACTGTGGCGTGCTTTTAATTTGTAGCCTCTGTGGGGAAAAATATTGAGCACACACACAGGTAGCACAGCTGGAAAACAGAGAAAGAAACGGAGAACACCAGCAGAGCACGTAAAAGGGGTAATAATTGGATGCTTCACCTTTTCCTGTAAGAGAAAGTCTCTCTTTTTTTTCAAGGAAGGAGGTCAGTCTAATATGAAGGTGAGCGAGAGGGACAAGAACAAAATATATCTTTCTGGTAGTGTCGTAGCCCAAAGAACAAGGGATGGATTCCTTCAATGAAGTCAATGAGGCTCGAGAAGCCAGAAGTTCCAGAAGTCAAAATAAGACTTTATTAACCACAGTAACAAAGCCGAGATGACAGGCACTGCATCTGATTTTCTGTCTGCCCGTACATTCATTTTATACCTGTTGCACTACCCAAACTTGGGAGTTCCGGTTTTTTAATTGGCTATGCTTGTCTGGATTGCCACAATTAATTTATTACTGCACCTGGTTCATCTTTAAAGGTGGCATTTGGCGTAATCAGCCCTTTTTTTAAAAATACCTTGGAAGCGGTCCCAGGAGACATGCATCAAAACCTCTTTACATTTTTTTGTCATATTCTGGGACATTACCCAAAGTTCATAGGGTTATTCAAGTTCACTAATACACCTCCTAGTACTTCTAATATATTGATCATTCTTGAACATACATTATATTGTGAGTAAAATAATACCATATTGAGTGAAAACATCATATGTGAAACATACTATAAAGTAAAATAACACAATAGTAGAAGATTTTCCTCTTGTCTTTTTATTTTAGGTCTGATTTAGAAGGATGCTTCTAGTCAGAGGATTGTAAACGGGTTTTCTTTTTTTGTAATAGGACTGTGATTGCTATTCAAATTTTCTCCTGGGTGGAGGAAAAAAATAGCAATAACAGTACTGGTCCCTTAATGGCAAAATTGACACCAAAACGCTGGTTAGTGTGTCTCTCGTGCATGTTTAAAATTTTGCCCGATGCCCATCTTGTCGTTGACCTGCTTTAACTTGGAGGGGTAGGATTTCACAATAGTGGAAGGTAAATAGAAAACGTCATTCTCAAGTTTCACAAATACCTTTTAAATAGCAAAGGTTCTCTGCTCATGATCTTCCCACAAGCAAAATCTCAGCAAACATTAGCAGTAGTCAAATTAGAAGATAGCAGGGAGAAAAGAGAAGAAAAGTGAGGATTTACTCCCAAGGTTAGGACTAAAAACAATGGTGGCACTGTTTAGTCGATACAATTAGGGGGTGATTTTTCTGTTTTATATAGGATAAAACAAACTGACCTAAGTTTTAAAGAGAAACCTTAATTTGGGGTTTTCTAATTGGAAGGTTAATGTCCTTATACCCTAAGCTTAGTGAGAAATGACATTGGTCCAGCGGTGCCCAGCAGCAAGGTCCCCCCTGTCCGAGCGCACCAGGTGAGCTCCTGTAAGGGTCTTGCCGAACACTCCGTCCCCACCGTATCGCAGTGAGTCTCTCAAACAGCCATGGCTTTTGGCACAACCGGACTCGGGTGAGGCACGTCAATGACTGCTGGCCTGAAGAGGGGCGGGGCTAAATCCCGGGGCTATCCGTCAGCACGGACCCAAAGTCTGACGTACCTCGTCAATAAGTACACGGGGTGGTATATCCGCACCTTCGCCCAGTCAGCCTGTTGACTCCTCCTCCGATACCCGATTGCTAGGCCTGCTGCATGCCTTCACTTTGCAATAATAGAACAGAGGTATTCGGTATCCCCCCAGCCAGCACCAGGTTACTTCGGAACAGGTAACTCTGCTTGCTGTGACCCACGATGGTGGCAATGTCACTTCACCAACCCAGCACTAGTGGGAGCGCTATCTACTATCAGGCCTAAGTAAAGGGAACCTTATTAAGATTTAGCTGAGTTAATCAGATCACCTAAGAAGATGAAGTAAGGTCTAACAAGTAGAGCTAGACCTGTGTTGCGATTACAAGAATACAATAGCAATTTACAATTGAGTTGATAAGCCAATATTGTTGCAATATGTAAACAGGAAGTGTAATTAGGGACCGAGCACCGATTCACCCTATTGAATATGCTTCGTCTATTATTAGGGACCGAGCACCAATGGTGCGAGGGCCCTATTGTTTTCGTTAGGATTCTTTTTTTTTTTTTTTTGATTATCCGGGCATTTTTGGGGGGCTTAACATGGTCAAAAACTCTTGAAAATTTGCACACTCATTGGAACCTGCAGCCATTAGGACGCCGCTGAGGCTGGGACCCTGGCGTGGCACAGAGGCTCTATGGCGCCCCCTGGAACACCATTAGAAAACTTGATGAATAGCTCACACATACTTGCACGTATTCATATGAAAATCGGTACACATATAGATCTTATCGAGCTGAACAACTTTTGCGCTGCATGTCATGGGCTCCGCCCAACAGGAAGTCGGCTATTCAGGGCTGTTTAAAAAGCACATGCTCTGGAATTTGAAATACTCCTCCCAGGATTTTCAACAGATGAGCCCCAAACCCGATTAACGTGATCTCAAGACATTGGGGATGCTAAATTGCGCAGGGATTTTTGATATCTCGAAAGGTTTGCCCGTGGCGAGGCGATGAAGTTATGGCGAGAATTGAGATACAGGAAGTGTCTAATAAAGTCCACATACATTGTCTGATTTTGATCACACTTCAGTGGTTTGTTCCGTGTATGAAGCCGATCGCATCGATGTAACAATTATGAGTCAAAGTTATAGCGCCACCAACTGGCAGCAGGAAGTGTGTCATTTTCAAAATGCTTTGAATCCAGCATCTTTTACCCAATTTGCTTCAAACTTCATCAGAATAATGTAAAAACACGGCCGATGTGAAACTGTCAAGGGAATATTGATATCTAAAATACTGTTGCCATGGCAACGTGTCAAACATCAATATTCTTTTCTGGTGATTTTGAGGCACTTAAGATGTTTAGAATTTCATAAAACTCAACACACACATCAATATTAATTATAGATAGACACTGGCAAAAGCTCATAAACGGGCATGGAGGAGGCACTCTATAGCACCACCTTTTGTCAAAACTTGGGGGGTTAATTTTAGCTACAGTCACCAAACTCAGTATATATATATTGATCTAATCAAGCCGGACAACTTTCTAATTTACACTCATTAGCTACGACCAACAGGAAGCCGGCTATTTTTATTTTAATGTCAATTTCTGGAATAATCAAGCAGCAAACTAATTCATACTCCTCCAAGAAGAAACAAGTAGTTCACACCAAACTTTGTCAACATGATGCCAAGACACTGAAGATGCTAAATTGCGAATGGCTTGTGGATAGCTTGAACGGTGTTTAAATAGTGGTTTATTAAAGTGAGAGTAAAAAAGATAGCAGAAATATCTTATCAAAAAAGTTTTTTCCAAAAACTTTTTTACATGCAAGAAAAAGTCATTCTGAGGAAGTATGATTAGTTTCATGACTTTACAAAACTCTATGGATGAGAGAAAATTAAAAACTATCAGGCATTTGATCACAGTCTTCTCTCTTCTATGACTGGCCCTGTGTGTGTGGTGTGGAGTGGGTGGGGGTTGGGGCTGTCAGTTGATGAGAGAGGGAGAGAGGGAGAGGGAGAGAGAGACAGAGAGAGAGAGACAGAGAGAGACTTTTAAACATATCTTTAATCACCAGAAAAAAAAAATCTGTCATTTTTGGTTGTTGTTGGTGTTTTTCTGCATTACAGCTTAAGAAATGTATTAGGCCTTATCAGTTTTAGGGACAAAAAAAGTCATAGAACCACTTCATTTATAGGACACTGACTGCATAATTTGGTAAGCTTTATTAAATAGTCAGTTCATCCTTTATAAAGCATTGTCCCAACATTAAGAGTTATTAGTAAGCAGTTTATAAATACAGCTATAAATGCCTGGTTCTTTATTTATAAGGCATTTCTATTACACTATATAGATGTTGACGGTATGATAATCGTCTCAGAAAATATCACGGTTTCACGGTATCATGGTATACGGTATTAAACAATCAAAACAGGGTTTTTTTGGTTGACAAAGCATGTGTTCATTCAACTTTAATTAATCAAAAACATTCAAGTAGATTTCATCATTGATTATATATTAGTTTAACAACTTATATTCATCATTAATAATTCATAACAATTCATAAATTCTGGTTTGACTTAATTTTTCTGGATTCTGTATTTTTATGACATAATACAAATATACTATCAAAAATGGTGGTAATGAAATGAATGTATAAAGCTTTAACAATTTAATCAATGCTTTAAAATGTAATCAAATTAAAATAACTTATATCCTTTTATGCTTTTCGTGAAGGGCTGCACAACAGAGATTTACTAAATAAAAATGAGGGGGAAATTATATTCCTTAAATGTTTATATTTATTGTTATTATTTTAGAAGTAGGCTACACTATAGTACAATCGTAATTTCTGTCAATTTCTTTGAGTTAAAAAGCTGACTTTTATTTTGATATTAATATTAATCCCGTTGACTGACAAAAGAAACAGTAAAATATATAAAGGAAAACAGTTTTATTGAGAATTTGGCTGCATTAAAATTAGTGGTGGGCATAGATTATTTTTTATCTAGATAAAATGGCTCATTTGAATTCTGCGAAGGCATTCATAATATGTGTGCTACCCAAATAATGACTAAAAGTAAGTCTTTACTACTACTACTAGTAGTACTAGTAGTAAACAGGTAGCAATCATCAAGAAGCAAACATAATGTGGTGGTAATTCGTGGTGTCGTGGTAATTAATAGGCTAAGTAAATTAAATTATGTAATTTAAAATTACATAACGTAGCCTACCTAAAGCGAAGGAGTGAAGTTCCCAGCTGGCATCGATGAGGTGTACAGTAACGCCGAGGTAGTTATCGTTGTTGACAGATGTCCAATGGTCCCCAGTCAGTGCTACACACCTCGCCTCAAGGTTCTTTATTATTTGTCACATACACAATCATACAGGGTATAATCAGTAGTGAAATGTAAGATCAGTAGTGAAATGTAAGATCAGTAGTGAAATGTAAGAATAATGCCTCTACCATCTTCTCATCTTTTGCGGCTTTCTCTGCGGCGTGCTGGTCATCTATTCTCCTCATGATAGTTCGCCTCGCAGGTAGTTTGTAATATCGGTCACCTGTGGCCGCCTGGAGAACAAGCTCGAGCCCATCATCTTCAACCACGCTGAGCGAGCAATCCACTGAGCGAGGAGATTAGTTAGCTTGGCTGATAGAGCTGTGCTGACGGGCTTGCCTCAGTTGCACTCAAACATAGTAGTTTGACGACGACTCTTCCCCTGCACTAACGTTACATCAGTGCTTGGCCCGGCATCTTCCGCATTAGCTAAGGGATGCTTTGCGTTTAGGTGGTACTTGAGACTGGAAGAACTCCTACAGTAAACTAATTCCGCATTGCACAATGTGCAACCTTAGTCTTGTCGAGGTTTCCATTGGGAAGCTTCTTAAAAATACATTTTCCCTGAAGCAAACCTGGCGGCTTCATAGCTGCATCCATGTTAGCATGTCACATTTGATGTGGTAATTTCACAGTAACGTTAGGCATACACACAGGTTCGAAGACTCGTTCTCGCCCCCTACAGTGCAATTCGGCTAGGTATGTATCCACGCTAAAATATCAAGGTGAAAGTCATCATAGCTTGCGTAGTATAGACCCAGCTCCCAACCCAACTTTGAGAATAGATTAACGGCGATATTTTTTTTTATCGCCCGATAAGAGTCTCACGTTAACGCAGCACGTTAACGCCGATAACGGCCCACCACTAATTAAAATACAGTATGAGAACAGAGACAATTAGACAGAACAGTTTTTTTTTTCCTGTAAATACTTTTTTTTAAATAATGTTTAGTGAAATGATTTAACAGTCTGAGGTAGAATGGGGTGCCGGATATTTTATAGGTTTAGGGGGACAGGGCACTGCACTAGAGCATCCCTTCATTCAGACACGGGGGAAGATCTGATATGAATCAGTGTAGAGGGGTCAAGTCTGGAAGATGTTGATGCTAGAGAGAGTGTGGCCAGCTGGTTTAGCCAAGGCCAAAGATCAAGAAGGACAAACTACAGGAGTTGGCCATCCGAGAGGCATGTGACTGCAATGGAGGATAGTCCATAAGATGTTCAGTTGGACACCCTTAAAACACTTAAAAACACTTTAAGCACCAACACTTTGTCAGTAAGTTACCTTTCTTGTAGAATTGTGCTTCAAATAAGAACTTTATGTTGACTAGATTGTTAGTTAATCGTTTACTAGTCAATATTGCCTATACGAAAATGTGGGTGCACCTAACTTTTGTGCTGGTGCACCTAAGGCGCACCAGTGCAACCAGTGCAAAAAGTTAGTCTAGAGCCCTGCCATAGCAGAAATGTTATAGTTATTTTATACATTGTTTATATTGAATATGGTCAATATTTTAAAGGTTTGTATTTGTAACCAGAAGTTTATTTTTGCACTGTAAGCTGCTTACAGTTTTGTTTACTGTAAGCTGCTGTTCTTTATGTTTGTTTGTATTGATTATTATTTACAGATTGTAAAAAGTTGTACTGATTGGACAGATTGTACTTTTTGTCTTTCAATGCAAAAGAAAACCATTAAAAGTGACGTACCATCTGCCAACACAAAATGACTAGTACTTTGTAAAGAAAACGCATTAATTATAGAATTAATTACAATTACAATGTTGACATATTTTGCATCTTTATTCAACATTTAACATTTATTAGCAAACCTCTTCATAATGCCTGCTGACGAACGCTTCTTTAATAATGAAGCAATATCTGATAAACATACTCATAAACAGCAGATTTACAAGCAATCTCCATGCTAACATCTTCAACATGCATCGTAAATGTCTTTATTAACACTATATGTAAAAATTTTAATAGGGATATTAGCAAACACACGAAAAACACACTTTCAAAAAATGTGTTATTGTTAATTTATAACAAATTATTTGGTGTAGCTACATGTGTAATATTTATGTGACGTATTTGAATATGTATTTATTCATTTGTCACTTCGTGTATTATCAAATGATCAATCCACAGTCCTTATACATTACTTTGGCGATGTCACTTTTATGTGCGTTTGTTGATGATGCCCCTGTTGTCAGCATGACTTCTGCTTCTATGCCAACATATAGGCCTATAAACATACACACAATATATATTACAACTTGCTACAAAATTGTTGAACTTCATGGTAACTGTTTAAAATACATTACATCCCATTTACAAACTTTAAATATGTTTTTGTGTGTGTCGATCATAAATAATGTCCTGTCACTTTAATTCAGCAGTTAGCGCAGCAAAAATAGACTCGCGGCATGTCACTTCCGATCGGCACTGCTGCTCACGCTCTGTGACGCTCCTGCTTGACGCTCACGTGCTGCTCCTGCTCCTGGTGTGAATGCGCGCATTTGCCAAAAGGCCAGCGCTGCTCACGCGTCGCTCACGCTGTTGTCCTCAGATAGTGAGACAGCAGACGCTGTTAAACACTGAAGCGGCTCCAGCATGCATACTTGAGTAAGTACATGACAACCGCTCACTCACAGAGAGACATGCAAAACAAGCGGATTATATTTTTATATAGCAATGTTTTTCGTTTTAATAATCACAGACACTAGACCATGTAGTGATTTGACAGCTCTGTTTTTGATTCATTCATCAATCCACCAAACCGTTTATGTGACATCTGCAATGTAAATTCATTGTAATGACTGGATTCTGGGATTCACGGACATCATAAGGCTTTAATTTTAAGTTATAAATGGGACATACCTGTATCTGTATCTGCATGGAGGATGCTGTTCTGAAATATAGGTAAACACGTTCAATGTGTTTCCTCTTTTTCCTGCTTAGCGACCAGTTTTTGTGAACTGTGTCTATCCTCGAGGACAAATAAGCATTCGTCTTTTCTATATCCAAAGTATTCCCATACTACCAATTTAGATTTATATTTGGACGTGGATAGAGATGAGATAACGGCCTCTGTCTCTGATGTTGTCTCCGCTGCCGTGTGGTGGAGCAAGAGAACAGTTAAGTGGAAAGGTTTTGCCGGGCGCAGGTGAGATTCAGCATCTTTTATTTTCTCCAAATACCGTAGATAAGCAAATGTACACGGTATGATAATCGTACGAGTTTATATTGTGGTATACCTTCATACCGGTATATCGTTACAAACCTATACAGAACTCAGAAATATTTATTTCAAGATGCAAAAAAAATGAAACTACAATTTAATTTATTTGTTTTCAATGAAATGTTCAAGGTTTATTTTTCATTTTTTATCAAGTGTACAGTTTCATTTTTTGCATCTTGAAAAAAATATTTTGGAGTCCTGTAGCCTTCTGTGTTGTGTTTGTTTAACTTATCTGTTTGTGAGACAAATGATCCTTTAAATCTGCTTTATTAATGCTTTATAATGTATAAATAGTCCTCACTTTAGATGAGCTCACACAAATAGATGGCAGGCAACTGCTACATGAATTACATAACTACCTGACTTAATCATGAATTACAGCAGGAATATGTTAATAAAGCATTTATTAAAACTGAGAAATTATTATCATGTGTCTAAATAATATTGATAAATGTACATTTAAATAGTTTATTAATTATTTACTTAAATAACTGGTCTGTAAACAAAGTAATAATTTAGAAATTATAAATTGATCATTAATAAAGTATGAAAATACAATTATTAAACATTATATATGCTCAAGATCAAAACATTTAAAGCTGTATTTATAACCTGCTTACCAATGACTATTAATGTTGGGACAATGCTTTATAGAGGATGAACTGACTACTAATTCTTACCTAATAAATCATAGTACAGTTATTAAAATTTAAGCTATCACTGATAATAGGTAAAAGGTGAAGACTGTAATACTAAGGATGAACACCAGATGGAGGCATAACGTTAAAGCTGAGGAGCTGCATGATCTGACTCTGTTTATCTGAATAATATAATGCATTTAATCAGTTCAAATGTTCTGTACTGTCAGTATACTTTTACATAATTATTGTTGAAGTGCCTATAGAGCATTACAATATTTTTTACAAATATTTAAAGGAACAATCATTACAACTTTTATGTTTCCTAAAATGTCTCACTGATAGTATATGAAATCGTTTAAGTCTGACCCTTTACTGCTCAGTTCAATTAAACATAATAAGAAACATATACATAAAATAAGTTCATATGTATTTTATTGGTAATACAGTTTTACAATTTTACAATTACACGTTTTAATGATTATGTATCATAAAATTGTTGTCAATAATTTACAATAAGGCCATTAAAATATTTTTAAGGCCACATAAAAAGTGTTAGCAGCAATTTACATTAAGTTCTCTCTGGTTAACATTAATTAATGCATTAACTAACATGAAATGAACTAAAAAGGAACATTATATTTTTAAATCATTTAATAATATTTTTGTAATGTTGGGTAATACTAACATTAAAAGTATTAATGTACATGTTAATTCACAGTACAAGGGCTTGCAAAATTAAAACATCCCTGGTTTCAGATTTTGGTATCCTGAAAATGTATTTAACTAGCCCAAATAAAAAGAACACACATACACACACACACATATATATATATAATCAGATAGGTGTCTAAATGTCAATCAAATACTTTTTCAATACACAAATATCAAGGAAGGGAGTTTATTTCATTATTTACAGGGTATCTGCAGTTCTTTTAAACCAATTTAAGGCAATGTATGACCCTTTTTAAGAGATGCACAAGTCAAATCAACACCGTATGAGTGGGGGGTTGGACAATGCCAAGCTTTGACCTTAAAAAAGCTCAAACTTTATTGAAAACGGTTTGTTACAAAAGTTTAATATATTGTTCTCTGTGTTTGTGTGTGTGTGTGTGTGTGAGAGAGAGAGGGTAGAGAGTGACTAACATTAATAAATGCAGTCTAATTATTGTTCATGTTAATTAATATAGTCAATGCTAATAACTGAAACCTTATTGAAAGTGTTACCAAAGTTTTATATTTTGTGTGTGTGTGTGTGTGTGTGTGTGTGTGTGTGTGTGTGTGTGTGTGTGTGTGTGTGTGTGTGTGTGTGTCTTGATGGCTCGGATTAACCCTTTCATTAATGTATCCCTTAAATCAAAAATGCTAAAGGGTTACTGTAATGCATGTCACAGGGCACAGTTTTCCTGATGCCACCGGTGTGGCGTTTGCGTTGTTTGGCCCGCCATCGCTGCTTGCAGCTATATTTATTATTCTTCGTCTTCTCCCAAATGAATCGCATTTTTGAGGGCCAAAACATGTTCGAAAAGTCATGAAACTTTGCACACGTATCAGAACTGGTGAAAATTTACATCTGATATGGGTTTCAGAAGTAGGTGTGGCAAAATGGCTCGACAGCGCCACCTATACTCATTCAGCGGAGAGCCCTCGGGCTACATTTCACGTACATGTACGAAAATCGGTAAACTCATGTAACATAACAATACCTACAAAAAAGTCTCTTGGCATGAAATCAGAAACCCGACAGGAAGTCGGTTATTTTGAATTTTCTCGTCATATTTAGTGTCATTTTTGCCATTTGCAGGTGTCATACTTTAATGAACTCCTTCCAGAGATTTATTCAGATGAACACCAAAATTGGTCATTATAATCTAAAGCCCTTTGTGACGTTAAATTGTGAAGATCTAGAGTTTTCATCGGAGGGCGTGTCTGTGGCGTGCTGTCAAATTTCGATGTTTCGCCATGAAACAGGAAGTTGTTATAACTCAGACATGCAATGTCCGATCTACACCAAACTTCATATGTTTGATAAGACTCCGAACCTGAAGAGACTTACATGCCCATATTCAGTTATAGTCATAGCGCCACCTGCTGGCAACCGGAAGTGACATGTTTTACTCTGTAACTAACTCCTCCTAGAGATTTAATGACACATTATTAGGTCAGTTTAACCTAAAGGCCTTTGTGATGATAAATTGTGAAGATCTAGAGTTTTCGTTAAAGGGCGTGTCATTGGCGGCATCTCAAATTTCGATGTCTCGCCATGGGAATAAAAGTTGTTGTAACTCAGCCATACAATGTTCGATCTGCCCCAAACTTCACACATTTGATAAGAACCATGGCCTGAACACATCTAAATATGAATATTCCATTATAATCAGAGCGCCACCTGCTGGCAACAGGAAATGTCTTGTTTTATACTAACTTAAACATGCAATGTCCGATCTGCACCAAACTTCACATGTTTGATAAGACTCCTGACATGAAGAGATCTAAGTGACCATATTCATATAAATTCATAGCGCCACCTGCTGGCAACAGGAAGTGATATGTTTTACTCTGTAACTAACTCCTCCTAGAGATTTAATGACATCAACATTATATTTAGTTTAGTCTAATCTAAACGCCTTTGTTATGTTTAATTGCGAAGAGCTTGAGAAAATCCGATGTCTCGCCATGGGAATAGAAACTGTTGTTACTCAGCCATAAATGTCTGATCTGCCCCAAACTTCACATGTTTGATAAGAGCCATGGATTGAAGACATCTACGTACCAATGTTTAGTTATAGACATAGTGCCACCTGCTGGCTACAGGAAATTACTTGTTTTACACTAACTTGAATATGCAATGTCCAATCTGCACCAAAATTCACATATTTGGCAAGAGTTCTGGCCTAAAGACATCTAATGGCCAATATTCAGATGTAATCATAGCGCCACCTGTTGACAACAGGATATGCCAGGCTTTACACTAACTCAAACATAACATGTTCAATCTGCACCAAACTTCATATGTTTGATAAAAGTATTGGTCTGAAGATATTTAAATGACAATGTTCAGTTAAAGACATAGCGCCACCTGCTGGCAACAGGAAATTACTTGTTTTACACTAACTTAAGCATTCAATGTCCAATCTGCACCAAACTTCACATATTTGGTAAGAGTCCTGGCCTGAAGACATCCAAAGGCCAATATTCAGATGTAATAATAGCGCCACCTGTTGACAACAGGATGTGTTATGCTTTACACTAACTCAAACACACCATGTTCAATCTGCACCAAACTTCACATGTTTTATAAAAAAGCTAGCCTGAAGACATCTACATGTTAATGTTCAGTTATGGACATAGCGCCACCAGCTGGCAGCAGGTTTGGCACATATAAATGACTTTGACATATTCCTCTATATTTACCTTTTTAGATGCATATTGCTCACCTTTCCCTGTCTTTCTGAAGCCACCGGTCGGCGGTGAGCCAGGTGCGAGGTCCTTCCATCGCTGCTTGCAGCTTTAATTGTGCATTTGTTACAGTCCTTTTAAATAGGAGAAGAGATAGAATGAATAAATGCAAGCGAGAGAAAAGCGGTATGAAAATCTTAGTGTGAGTTAGAGTTCAGCTGTAAAGGGTTAAGTCACAACAACACTTCAAGACACACTGACACACACCATTCAAAACCATCTAAATGCTATGTGATAAAGGCTTGCCTTCAATGCTTATAGCCTTGCATAGCTTCCATGCAAGCTCCTTAGCTTCAGTTAGCTTAGCTTTGTGCTAAGATGAGCCCCAACCCACACGGCTCATTTTACATGCAGTATTTTCTGATAGTCGATTTATCACATGAAGGAAAATATCCTTGCACACCACTATACGTGCTGTAATCATACATTATGATGCGAAAGGTTAACTGTCATCCACACCAACTTATCGCTGATGACGACAGCTTCGGTTCAACACCAAACATTCCGCATTTGACACACAAAGTACATCTACTAATTGTATCTACTACACAGGTTGAGGCACAGATTAAAACATCCTACATTCCAAATAATCACACCAAGAATATGAACGACATAAAGCACATCCTTCCTGGGTATCTTTGTTCTAATAGTGATGGAATAAATTAATGTCTTTTTGGGAGAAAATAAATACAAGTTTGGGTGTTCCTTGCACGGAGCAGAGACACAGAGAAGTGCATTCCTTTGGCCTTGCAGGGAGGACGAAAGAGAAGCTGTCCGGGGTCATGGGAATGTCACGTTTTGATGTGTATCTGTGATTCTCTTAGCTCGGACACAGCTATAAGTCAATGGTTTATGTTTACCAGATTAGTAGTTTATGCATAAAAGGGTCGCGGGTGTCGTAATTGTAATAATTTTATGAAGCTATTATTTCAGCTTCGGGGAATCATTTATTAAAGATTCAATATTGCTTTGATTAAAGTGATATTAATCTTTAACTTATGATTTATACTTTATCAACGGCACGTCCAGCGACCATTAACATCAGTATATCTTTATCAATTTCGTTTATCTTGCTTCATGGCGAATGATAACAATAAAGGGCTTTAGCAATCTATCAAATTTGAGCTAGGTAACGTAATCTATGGCAAGTAGAATCACATCCACAAGACATCATTCTTTATCAATGAAACAAGGTTTATTTGCTAGCTGTTATTCTACAATACATGGACTAAACTTAATAAAACACATAAACAACACAACATACACACATTCAGAGTTTTGCGGTTAACGTTAGAAGAAAGTTTAAAACGAGCACTCATGCTATCTTGTAACTTTGCGAGAGGAAGATCACAAGCAGATACTTTGCTGTCTTTTCTGCGTACAGATCAATTCATCAGTGCAGTAAGCTTAGAGATTATTGTTTGGTCTACTTGCTTTCAGCTGAGTTGCTTGCCGCAGATCTTCCCGTTTCCACGTGTTTCCTTCGGATGGCTGAGGGAATCTCCGGCGGTGACGTCGTCATTGCGTGACGTCACTGGGGAAACCCTCTTGCGATTGGCGGCTGCCTGGTTTCTTTGTGAGACGGAAGACGCTATTGAGCTGCTTGCTTTTAAGTTGTTACGGCTTTGACGAAGTTTCAAATTCGTTTAAATGGTCAGCTTCAGCCTGATGGTAAGGCGGCGATCCATCGCGACCAATGAAGATGAAGCCGAAGCTTCCGGTTCGTCAGCGAGCGAGCAAGTAACAGCAGACTGATCTAAGAGCTGTAGTGTTCATTTTTAAACAGCTAGGTTTAGGTCCACCCACAGGCGGCTGTCCCAATCAGATTGTCATTGTGGAGCGGAGCCTCGGCTTCCTTTTGCCGTGCCTACATCATCTGATATTTAATTCATCATATGAAGGAAGATATCCTTACAGACCTCTATACGTGCTGTAATCATACATTATGATGCTAAGAATCAACATAGAATCAAGTCTTATCAAAGAATCGAGTCTTATTAAAGACTCCAGCCACCCGTCCCATGGACTGCTCTCTCTGCTGCCCTCAGGGAGACATCTCCGCAGCATCCGATCCCGCACTACCCGACTGAGGGACAGCTTTTTCCCTCAGGCTATCAGGCTAATGAACAGTCAGAAATAACCCACCCTACAACACACTCTCACTCACACAACATGCCATGCACTGCACTTTAACACAGTTCTACCGGACTACACGCACACACTGCACTAACACATCTGCTATCACTGGACACCATACAAAGCACACCTACGACATTGCATATGCATAATCTGTTGCACCTTTGCACAACTATCTGTTGCACAACCATTCTGTTGCACAACCATCTGCTGTAAATGTATAATCTGTTGCACCTTCACATATTACTATGTATAGATGTGTACATAATGTAGATGTGTACATACTGTATAATGTGTATTGATAACTAAGTATGTCTTTATAGCACATTGTCTTCTGTATAGTATCGTACTGTCCATATGTAAATGTATTTTATTTATTTATTTTTGCACTGTCTGGAACACGCTCGTAATAATTTCACTCACCAAGGCACTTGTGCTGTGGTGATGTGACAATAAAAGTGATTTGATTTGATATAGTTCACTCCAAATTGTTGCATTTATCGTGACCATTTGTATGAAACTAAATATTAGTTATAACTTTACAGGGAACAGTAATAAGTCATAGGTTAAGACAAATAGCATAGGTTCCACTACACAGCAAGCTTATCCAATACATAAAATACAAACGTAATATATATTGTCTCTTGAGTACATTGTGTCTATGATAGCAGGAACAATTAACTGTCTTTTAGCATAAAGTAAACAAAAGTGTGGGTGTTCCCTGAGAGACGTAGAGAAGTTCTTTCCTTTGACCTGCGGGGGGGGGTCATGAGAAAGTCACATCTTTAGGGATCTGGTGAGCATCTGTCAAGTATATCCCTTGTTGGTTGATTAAATCATAAATGTAGGCATTAACCAATCAGGGATCCCGGAGTGTCTGTAGATGCTGTCCTATTTTCAAGAAGTTAGAAATTCTGTTTCTAAGAGGATCTGGGAGCAAAGGTAAGTTCTATAAATCTCTCCCTCCCTGTGTCTTCTACAGAGATTGGCAAAGGGTACTCCAGATTGAGTGGTGCCACTTTTGTCAGTTGGTTTGCATTTATGACTTGGCAAATGAAGGAGGAAAAGTTCCTTGAAAATGTGCTGTTTCTCAATCATTTGTGCGACAAGGCTCTACATGAGCCATCTGTTTCTGGACTTTCTCCATATAAGCCGTTGTTTGTTCTTTAGATTGTTATTTATGCTGCAGTTGGATGCCAGATTGAGGTGGTCCTTCTCTTAAATACATCCCAGATGTTCTTCTCAAATTTCGCCTGGTTTTTAGAAATCTCCTGAGATAAGGAGATTTTAGGGCAGGAAATCGGCCAGCCAGTTAAATACGGATTGCTCATGTATTAACCTTTTACGACTTCCTTAGGAATGTGCTGTTTCTCAATTATTTTGTGCGTCTTCTCCCTCGACGAGGCACTACACCGATCAGAGTATGTGAGCGGAGTGGAGCGTCAACAATTTCCCCTCCATGCTCTGAGCATTTAATAATGACTCCGCGCTCACTGATATCAGAAACCCCACTTAGCGTCTAAAGTTTTTCAGTATGTTTTAAATATCACAGTTCTGTTCATAACATACAAAAAATAAAACAACAGTAGATTTTCAAAGTGGCTTATGGGAACACTAGTGTGCAAACCTTTTTCCTACCACATGACAAGCTTGACAATTGCAGATTTTTTTCCAGTGCAAATTGTATTTGTGATGAAAATAACAGTGCGTTTTCATCAGTTATTTTACCTATGGATCGATGCATTTCTTGCAGATGTCTGCTCATTTGAAATCGGATACAGATGAAGTAGCACTGTAAGATTACATTTGGTTGAATGCATTATTGAGAGAGCAATTGCATGTGAATAAGTGTTGTATTAAATCATGCTTTCAGCTGAAAATATTCAGAAGGAACAAATAAATTCCCTGAGAACTATAACTTCCCGCTCATGTCCACTGCAGTCATGTCCACTGCACTGCAGGATTTGAGTGATCCTTTTCTATCTAGCTAGCTAAATATGTTTAACATGCGAATTCTGTCTAAATATACAGTTATATTAAGGGCCATTGGCCTTGAATTGTACTCGTGATGGAGAGGTGGTGGAGCGTTCTCAGAGCAAGTAAAAACCACACAACGTTCTGACTTTTAAAAAATCCACTCCTCACTCCATTCAGAATCACACTGCTTCATTCATAGTCTAATTACGAGTAACTGTTGCTGTCATGACAGATATATTTCAGAACCAGCCGCTATAGAAAATAATCTGGCTATGGACGCGGGCCAGAAATTATTGCTGGCGGGCCAATTTTGACCCACGGGCTGCCTATTGCCGACCACTGCTTTAGGGGATCAATAGGGCCCAGCGCCTTAGTGGCTTGGGCCCTAATAATAATCCTTAAGGGACCAATAGGGCCCTGCACCTAAGTGGCTTGGGCCCTAATATTAATAATTTGAAGAAAAGTAGGGCCCTGCACCTAAGTGGCTTGGGCCCTAAATAATGATAAAAAGGAGGAAGAAGAAGAATCCTTAGAAAAAAAAATATGGCCCATAAATCCAAACTGAATGACACTTTGCAAGTACTTCCTTTCTCGGAAAGGTGAGATCACTCGCAGGCTCAGATGGAAGACAGAATTTCAGGAGAGGGATTTAACAAAATAAGTCCAGGGTGGTGCAGGTGGTGTGATTCAGGGTTGACACTGAAGGTCTCTGAGGCCACGATAGAGCCACTGTGATGAACCCCAAGAGTAGAGGCAGAGTCTGGGGAAGGACAGAGCCAAAGAGACATGTAGGGCTGGTGAGCCGGAGAGAACGTAGGATGGCCCAGAGTCTCCATCCATCCATCCATCTAACAATATTCCACTCTTTTCCCAAATCTTCACTCACCCATTTTCTAATCCATTTTTGCAGGGGATTATACATATTTATTTTATTTACTTAATTACTACATTTGTATCATTTACAAGTGGTAAAGCAGAAAAATGCTGTAGGACAGATACCTTTTTTAATTAATTTTAAAATCTATTTAACATTTTTTATCTTTAATGTTTTTGCTTGTTAGACTTTGGTAAGGCACGTTGAGTTTATTTGTATAGTTTACTTCATATGCAGTAATTTAGTTAAATTTTCTCTACCAGAGCAATATTAAATTTATCCTTTCACATGCAAAAGATAAAATTAGCTGTTTTGACCTTTTACAACAAGTGTCAGTTGCTTAGGAGCATCAGGAGAAGGTCACAAGGTCACCATGAAAGAGAAGTAATGACAGATCTTCTTTTCTGTATACTGTAAATCCTAGTTAAATGGAATATCAACAAATAAAATGTGTGGTGGGCTTAGATTTATATTCATTTTTTTAATGAAACTATTGCATGTTTGAATTGTTCACAATAAAATCAATAGCGTGTAGTTCAGTGGCGGATGCAGAACGTGACAGATGGGTGGGCCTGGATTAAGTCGAGGTGGGCCTGAATCTATGGGTGTTCCGAAATCAAGGCTGGGTTTGCCGATAACGTTGTCTCTTAGCGCGCTACGAAGACTCTTAACGTTAACTTAACTGATACCATTTCTAGGTGTGTTCCCCGAACCATACCTTAGTACGGTGACGTAATACTGCCCACACATAATATTTTTTCCACTCAATTATGTCGTTATAACGAGATCTTTTCTCGTAATAACGAGATCTTTTCTGGTACCAGATCTTTTCTCGTCATAACGACATATTTTTCTCGTTATGTGTCGTTATAATAGATATATGGTAGAGCTGAGGTGAGCGAGTGTCCGCGCTGCTCAGTCTGACATAAAGGAGGATCTGCTGCTGAATTGAAATACACTGTTTTAAATGTATTTAATGTAATGGTTTTAATTATAGCAGCATGTTTATTAGGATTAATCTCCAATACAACATTATCCAATAACAGCACTCAGACCCATGACTTGTTTAGGCTATATATGATCAGATCAAAACAGTTATTTTTGAATAATTGACTCTGGGCTTGGAATATTTATTTATTTGAATGACTGAAGTTTGATTGAACAACAAATCGAAATATGAACAATAACGGTAAAGGCCTCCTCATGTCGTGGCCTCGCTATGTTGAGGGAACAACATCCATTTCTCATTTAATGCATAAACAAACCTACCTTCATTTCCATCTCTACATAACGTTCTGACTAGTTTTGTAAGTCTACTGTAAATGCTCGACACGCTAAAGCTTGGATGTGACTGGACTATTGGAAATGCAGTTTAAAGGTTGAATTTAACATATATAAAAAAATGTCTGCGAATGAATAATTATTGATATTATTGCCTACTGCCTAGTTTTTCGTTGAGGAATTAATCATTCGTAGTTTCATTTGTAAATGAAAGCACAGCACGCTCATTTATCATCACGCATTGGCATAGATAGCCTACAATCATAAAGTATTGGCTTAATTGTCAGAAGTTTAATGTTTTTGCTAAATATATGGTAGTAAGCAGAGCATGTGGCGGAGCGGAGCGCCCTTAAAACGCTGGTAATTTGCCAATTCAGAATCTGTGGAATAGGATAAGCAATCATTTGTCTAAGCTAATGTTTCTGAAACCAAATTCTAAAATCCTGTGAAGATTGACAGGCGTTTTATAGAACGCATTTCCCTCAGTTTTGGTTTATTTTAATTTTAGAAAGTGTGTTTCTTTTATTTACGCCACAAAATAATCATTTGCTCGGTGCATTTCATCTTGTGTCGTGTTTTGAATATGAAGGTTGTTTTAATGGAAAAGTATACTTTTCAGTTATTTAACTTTTACAAAAGTTTTCCAAGTGGCTTCAAAAACAAGACACGTTTTTAAATTAAGAATTTTAATTGTATACATTTAAATTAAAGATGTTCATTTCGGTTATTTTTCCTAACCGACAAGAATATTTGAAATTAGAACTGAATTAAATTAGAAAGAATAAGTGTCCGTGACCCGTTAAAAATACTAACATTTGTTTTTGGGGAATTAATTTTACATGCGCAAAAAACAGCAGACAACAGAACGAGGATTTACATGATCATCATTATCACCCACCTGCAGCACTTCTGCAAGCAGAGAACAACATAATAAAGCTAGGCGTTATATATTATAACGAATAAATAGCCCTATACTAAAAATATATTTTGACTTAAATAATAATTTAAGAAAATAAAAGAAAAACTGTGTAACAAGCAGCCTACTCTAAAAAAAAGTCCTGGATATTTTTTTTAACCCAAATGCTGAGATGAGCCTTTTGGGTAATTTATTTGGGTTATTTTTCCAGTGTTTGGGTAGTTTGTGTACATTTTAATTTATTTATAAAATTGTTTCTGTGCAGAATCAATAAACAAACGTCGCTCGCATCGCATGGGTTTTATTGCTTGATGAAGTCTGATTCTTTGCATAAAATAAAGGATTATATTTATAAAGATACAGAACACAAATACTTTGGATGTTAAAACATGTCCTCAGAGCTGTTTACTGTTTGTTTTTGGTCAGGTTATGAAGGCAATCGCAGTACATTTCGTCCATGAGTGAAGCGCAGGGCGGCGGTCTTATCCGTGATCAGTTCCCGCCGAACACGACTCCAGCTCGGCGCGAGAGCCAGCGCTGTTATGGTGGAAATACAGTTACAGAGTGGTGGATTTACTCGTGAATTACATCGGTTTAATGTTTAATCTTTACGTCTAATGTTTGTTAAACAAGATTAAATAGGCAATGTGTAGGCCTATAGCTTATAAAAACAAGCAAATTCGAAATAAAGGAAGTTGTCACGTAAACCAGTGGTTCTGGAGTATTTTACAAAAGTTTAGAGGATTTAAATTAATCTGTAAATATTATTTCATGCATAAAGTAAAAAAAAGCTAATATTATAATAGAAACGAATAGCTGGGTTAAATCAACCATTTATGATGGGTTAAATAAACAACCCAATTTACTGGGTAAAATTAACCCCAAATGTGTTCTGTCCTATATTTACCCAGCCCAAATTGGGTTGTTTTTAATGCAGTGTTTTTTAGAGTATGCAGAGTTTTTTTTCATTATTGTGCTGCGCGAAATTAAAGCAGACGGCAGAAAGCTGCATTCTATTCTTTTGTCTTATTTTACAAAAAAAATTCAGAATGAAATAATAAAATGCGACCTATAGGCGACTTGGTTTTTTCTCTCTCTCTCGCTCTCTCTAAAAAACGTGTTTTTATACGCGTATAGCTTATTTTAACCATGCAGCAAACCTTTTAACATATTTTAATAAATTACTAAAAATAAATAAATAAGTGACTTTAAACCGTTTAACTGATTGCATTAATCGGTCAAAATTCTTATCAGTCGGTTAACGGTTAATGAACATCCCTAATTAAAACAATTTCACCCTGAAACATAACCGTTTAATTGAGACATTTATTCAATAATTTCACTATAAACAGGAAAAATAAATAGGCCTAACGTTACTGGAGACATTTAATGTGAGCGCGTGATCTGAGCTTTACCGGTGAGCGTGGGCGGGACATTAGCGGAGTGTTTGATTTGGCCGTGAACGACTGAGCACACACACACAGCGGAATATTGAACCGCTCCGCTTCTCTCACATTCTCTGGTACAAAACGTTAATTAGGTAAAGCGATACACGAATTTAAATGGGAAAGTAATAAAATATTATATTATATGAAATAGAAATAGGCCTATAGCCCTAACAAGTTAACATAACCTAATAATACTAATAATATACAAATATTAAATTAAATGTTTAATGTTAATAAAAACTGTTTTATCCATCTCTGATAGTCCCGGGTTGCTGTGAACCGAGGACGGCCCCTAAAAAAATCAATGTTTTAACTCAGCTTGTCTTTACTGTCTATCCCATCACGCAGAATAAGAGTTCATCTATGTACCGCTCTGCAAATTAGTCACAATAACGTTTCATATATTCTGGATGTTGCTTTATCTCATTTAAAGCACACCACTGTTCGCGATCCCTTAAATTGTGATAACCGAGGAAAGCAATTTTATATACTTCCACAATAAGAACAAAATGTTACGAATTGCTTTTGTAAAATAACAGCGTCGCTTTCTGGCGCGCCTATGTCTAAAGGTCTACTTAAATAAAACAATCGAAAACAAGTTTGTGTTTATTTAATTCGTATAGCCTAAATCCAGCAAGAGATACTGTACAGTCTTTTCATCTGTACTATTGTGTTCAGTGCTCACACCCAGCGCAGCGAGACTGTTCCTTCAGTAAAGCAAAGCCTGCAATTTAACCCATAAGAAGAACGTGATGCGATGATTCAGTAAAGATCATTTAATAATATTAAATCATTAATACATAATTAATATATAATCAGACTAAAGTAGCTATCAAGGCCCACACATGTGAAACAAATATTAAAACAGCTCATTTGTTTACCCACGAACAAAAATAGGCCTACGAAAAATCTAGCTTAATTTGTTTGCCCGTTTTCAAACAGAACGAAATAATAATAATAATAATTATTATTATTATTATTAACCTATGAGAAAATCTCTTTATTTATCTTTGTTCATATTTCGATTTGTTGTTCAATCAAACTTCAGTCATTCAAATAAATAAATATTCCAAGCCCAGAGTCAATTATTCAAAAATAACTGTTTTGATCTGATCATATATAGCCTAAACAAGTCATGGGTCTGAGTGCTGTTATTGGATAATGTTGTATTGGAGATTAATCCTAATAAACATGCTGCTATAATTAAAACCATTACATTAAATACATTTAAAACAGTGTATTTCAATTCAGCAGCAGATCCTCCTTTATGTCAGACTGAGCAGCGCGGACACTCGCTCACCTCAGCTCTACCATATATCTACTATAAAGACACATAAGGAGAAAAATATGTCGTTATGACGAGAAAAGATCTGGTACCAGAAAAGATCTCGTTATTATGAGAAAAGATCTCGTTATTACGAGAAAAGATCTCTTTATAACGAGAAAAGATCTCGTTATTACGAGAAAAGATCTCGTTATTACGAGAAAAATATCTTTATAATGAGGAGAAAAGATCTCGTTATAACCAGCAAAGATCTCGTTATAACGAGATTGAGTGGAACAAATATTATGTGGATGGCAGTATTACCTCACCGTAGGTTCGGAGTTAATCTCTGTTCCATTTTCAGAGCCAGCGTTGTTCCATTATGTCCATAGATTGGTCCTCCAAATAATTATTAATCTCAATACAAGTTTTTTTTTATTAGTGAGAGTAACTTGTTTGGCCATACTAAGAAAAATCAAGATACCATACACTTCTAGCTAACGTTATAACCGTTGGTTGTTCGCGTCATAGATGGTTCGTGCCAGATTACAATAGAGCTTGCTATGTTGATGTTGCATTGACCAATGAAAACACGTCACTAACACACTTAAATTTTAAAGTTATCAGGCTTACTTACTTATAATTTTATTGTTTTTAACATAACATGTTATAGATGAAATACACCACATAAAGTAGTATCCATGTTTAACAATACAGAGTAGTATTTTTTATTTTATTTTTTCTGATTGGGTGGGCCAGCTGTCAATGTGGGCGGGCCCAGGCCCGTCCAGGCCCGCCCACAGCTCCGCGCCTGGTGTAGTTAGGTACATTTTTATTTCATGCTGACTTTAACTCAGTGCAGTCAACATTAATGTTTTAGCTAAGATGACACGCAATTTTATTTTGTTTTTATATCAGGTATAATTCATGGGCAGTCAGCGAAGGCTGGTGGAGGTCCATCAGACATCCAGAGAACAAAGAGACAACAGACTGTCCATTGACACAATCCCTGACAATATGACACAAATGATGGTGAGTTAATTATTGTTATAATTATTACTTTATAACTGTCACCATTCCGTATACAGGATTCCTAAATTTACTTCAATATATTACCATTAAATTCTTATCTAAGCATGACAAACTATATAACGTTGGAAAGGTCCAAGACTCCTAAATATATATTTTATCACGGTTTGTTGTTAAGAATTATGTAGAAGCAGTAATAGATTAATATATGACACCTGCAAACAAAGTGCACCTCAAAACATATACACCATAACAGGAGCTCTGACCTTTGACACAAAAATATATATTTTTCATTAGTTTCCTATCACGTTTTAGTAATCATCATATATTATATATAATTTGAAAGCTTAAACCCTCAAAATTAATCCTGTGAAACCTGTTTTGAAATCGGATATTACATTACCATAAGAGTGGTACTTTAAAATATTTTGAAACCTCCTCCCCTTAGTGGGAGGTGTCATATTCAAATGTATTACGTCTTCTAGAATATTTTAGAAGGCTCCTCCCCTTAGTGGGACTTACAATTCATCCACAACTGTTTTAAATATTGGATGGGGCTGAGATGAATGTATCTTGTTCCTCACTCACAAGCCAATAGTCTCATCTGATTACATTGTATAAAACTTTCTGACCAAAATGCTGCTCCCCCAAATATCATTCAACATAATAGCCTACCGTCATGCCGCTGGACTGTCTGTGTGTGTTTCTCTCCCCATGTGCTCTCCCTGACTTAGTTTTCCCTTATGTTTGATTGTGTTATTTGGTTCAGTTGTGTCTTGTTAATTACCCTAATTTGCATTAATACTTATAGTGTAGTCTGTCCTGTGATTCTTTTGTCCGGTATTGTCTCAATGTTATGTGCTATGTGTGTATCCTGCCTGTCCTGTGTTACCGAGTGTCTGGAATATTAAGGTGTGTTAAATGCAAGCTCCTTCATCTTCATGTTCCTCACTTCCACACAGTAGTTTGTTACACCTACTTCATAGATCACAGTCTTTCAATTAAGACACCTGCTATAAAAAAAAATTATCACAAATGCTTTGCCATTATCAATAATTTGAAGGCAAATTGAATAATATTGTGACACTGACAGGTCAACTCTAAATGTACTTTGATATTCGATAAATTCTGCACATTTGTTTTGAGCCCAAACCAACTTGGATTTACAAAATTTCCTTTGCATGGCACTAATAGGTACGTGCAGAATAATATAACTTTCATAGCACAACATTCTGTTTTGGTATTATACATTTTATTATATTCAAGTTCAAGATGGCGGCACATTGTTGCAGTGGACTAGTGCTTCTCTAGTCGGTGCTTTATTCTGCAATTTGTGTACTTGTTGTTTCTCGTCCTATGGTCATTCTGTCGGGCGAATAACACCTATAGCCAGCACAATCTGCTTAGCATAGGAGTTTGTTATGAGCAGAATGTTACAACCAAGTTTTCCATTCACATACGATCCTGGTGGATATAGCGAGAGCCCGGGCTCTCTGTGGATTACCATCCCGCAGAGAGGCAGGGAGAGGAAGCAGAAGACAAGGTGTAGGGGGCCGGCACGCTAGCTAGGCTAAGGAGGCAGCCACACAGGCCTCTGCCTTCCAGCTCCTTTCTGATGAACGCCAGATCACTCGCCAATAAGATGGATGAACTGAGACTACAGGTTGCGACTAACAACATCGCAAAGGACAGCTTCATTCTGTTGACCACAGAGACCTGGCTTAAATCATTCATACCGGACTCTGCAATTGAGCTAGTATGCTACAGCACAGCGTCATGACAGGACAAGGCACTCCGGTAAGAGCAGGGAGGGGCTGTGTGTTTATGTCAATAACAACTGGTATACTAACACATTGACTGTAGACAGTCACTGCTCCCCAGACCTTGAGTATGTGACTGTTAAATGCAGGTCCATTTACCTCCCTAGAGAGTTCACTGTGGTCATGATAACTGTTGTTTATATCCCACCGGATGCTAATGCTAACTCAGCTATCGGACTTTGAAATGGCAGTATAAGCAGTCAGCAGGACATGTATCCTGATGTCTGGGCAAAGGCATTCCTCTAGGAACTAACACGGGTTTGGCGGGTGTTCATTTTATATTCTGTGACGGCTTATTTAGTGAATAAATTATACATTGTATTTAATGTGTAAAGTACATGTAAAACAAACTGGTAATATCATAGTGGTATCGTGTACTGTGATTGAATGTCCCCGTGGAAACATAGACAACACATGCGATGTTCATCTAATATAGATCTTCATAGCTAGCAAACAATAGCCTTTTCACAGTTTGCAGATTTGCTTTGAATTGACTGTAGATCCAAAGCCACGCCTTCAACGCTCTTGATGTTACAACTCTGAGTGAGAACAGCTTCAGACACTCAGCACGTGCTGCAGGGAACTGAACGAATCATTCAAACTGATTTGTGAACCAATTCGCTGGTTTGCCAACTGGTTTGATCAAGCCTTTGAACAGAATTAACTCAAAATAATGAATAATTCGCGAATGGGCATCGTCATTGGGCAGAGAAATGTAGGTGCATGTTTGTAATAAATTTTAAAAATGTAACTTGTATAGCATTAAGATAAAACGAGAGGAGCATCGCCAACAGCAATGAAGTAAAAGTACTGTGTTTTCACTAAAACATGTACTTGAGTAAGAGTAAGATTACCCATTTTTAAATCTACTCAAAGTATTAGTTACCCAAAAAATTTACTCAATTAAATGTAACTCGTTACTACCCACCTCTGGCTAGACCATTACCACACCTGGGCCAGTCGGACCACATGTCTCTCTTTTTAAATCCCTGCATATTCCCCCCTCAGGAACACAATGACAAAGACTGTAAAAACTTGGCCTCAGGCTGCCTCTCAGCATTTACAGGACCGTTTTAACAGGACTAACTGGGATGTTTTTGAACATCCAGACCTGGAGGTGTTCACGGACAGTGTTCTGTTTTACATTAAGAACTGTATAGACATCGTCACTGTGGACAAATGCATCCAGGTCTATCCCAACCAGGAGGCCTGGATGAACCATGATGTTTGGCGTCTGCTGAAGGAAAGGAACACCGCCTTCAGGTTTGGCAACAGGGCTCTCTACAGTGTGGCCTGAGCAAACCTGAAGAGAGGCCAAGTTGGACTATAGGAGGAGGATCGAAGACCACCTCAACAGCAACAACAGCAGGCAGGTGTGGCAGGGAGTCAGGAATCTCACCAACTACAGGACTAAACTCTGGCAGAGGAGCTGAACTTCTTTGCTCGCTTCGAGATGGAGCAACCAGACACAGCCACACATCATCCTGCGGCACACAGCAACTTCACTCTCACAGTGGAGGAGGATGAGGTGAGGCATACTTGAGGTGGGCCATAAACCCGAGAAAGGCTGCTGGGCGTGTGCTAAAGGGCTGTGCGGACCAACTGGCTAGAGTTTTTACCAGGATTTTCAACCTGTCCTTGTCCCAGTCCACAGTACCACCCTGCCTGCCTCCATCGTAGTTTCCCTGCCTGATAAGCCCTACATTAATAGTCTCAATGACTACCATCCAGTTGCACCCCAGTGGTGATGAAGTGCTTTGAAAAACTGGTATAGTCACATCAGTTCGTTCTTTGTACTGACCTTTGACCCATACCAGTTTGCATAAAGGACAAACAGATCCATGGAAGACGCCGTAGCCACAGCCCTCCAGAATGCGATGCCCCACTTGGAGCTGAAGGGAAGCTATTGTCAAGTTATCTGGGAATTTCACACACCAGTATCTGTTCCTAACTCGAAAAGAACATCAGCCATTCACGGGGGACACAGGGAACAACTCCAAATCAGTTTCAGCCTTTGTATTTTCAGAATTATGTCAGGTTTGACAATTACTCAGTTTGTTCAAGCAAATAGCATCAAGTTGAATTGGCTTACATTGGTTAAATTAGGTGAATTAGATTGACAACCTTAGAAAAGAAATAAAAGAAAATAAAACATAATTTTATGACATTCACTTAAATGAAATACATCAAAATGAAAATAAAGAAACTTTTCTACACAAAGTGTCTCATTATTTGTTCATTTACATATTGAAGTTGTTTTCTTTAGTTATTAAGACATAACATTTCCATCTCTCGTGAACTATTCAAATAAATCAACGGTATAATTAAACGTGTAGCATTTCTAACGAACACACAAACCGTTTAATTTCACACTTAAACAACTACAGTGTAACAAAAATCACAGTTTTCTTCCAAATTGCACATTATTATGATTAAATAATGCATATTTACATGATCAGTCCTTTATAATCCGAATGAGACATTGTCATACCATCAGTGTCCCTGAGATGACCAAGTGCTGATGCGTTTTTCCCTCTCTGTGCTTTACTCACAATAGCTTTTAATCTAGCGCATATACTGTCCTCAGACACACTTGTGCATTGCAGTCTGCTTTATTTCTCACTGAAACAATTGCATTTTCCAGCTTTAACTGAACTTTGCCATGTCAGTTTTTTTCTCTTTTCTCCGTTCCTCCTCATACATCCGGTACTTTCCGTCATTCTTGACACGTTCCGCCACTCGGCATTTTCTGTCAGACAATCGTCTGTGTGCTGAGCCCCTGCACCGGTAAACCAGTAAACTTGCAACTATACATCAGCGGGACTGTGTGGACAGAGTGTTGGACTTACACTTTCTGGGAGTCCACATTGAGGAGGATCTCACCTGGGCGTGAATCCATCTGAGCTGCTGAAAAGGTTTATCAGAGACTGCACTTCCTGAGGGTGCTCAGAGACTGTTGGTGTCCTTTTATTAGAGCTCCATTGAGAGCATCCTCACTGACTGCATGTGTATTGGTACAGCATCTGCACAGTAGCACAGAGGAAAACACTTCACAGGGTTAGTAAAACTGCTCAGAAGATCGTTGGATGCTCTCTCCCACTCTGGAATAATTAGAAAGTTCCTACTGCTTTAAAAAGCCCAGAACATTATAAATAAGAACACTTCACACCCTGGACATTCATTCTTTGAATTGATGCCATCAGGTAGAAGGCACAGAGTAATTAAAACAAGGACTAATGTATTTAAGAACAGTTTTTATCGCTGATTGGATGGCACTTTAATTTTGTTGTACATGTTACTATGACAATACAGATTTGAAACTATGTTTTATAATAAATTGTACAACTTTAAAGGATAGTTCACCCAAAAATGTAAAATTATGTCATTAATTACCGCCCTCATGTCGTTCCAAACCCGTAAGACCATAATTTTCTGAAAACAAGAATACTTTTTAAAATAATAAAAAATGAATAGAATACTTTATTCAACAATTCTTCTCCTCCATGTCACCCTAGCACCATTTGGGAGAGAATCATTGAGCGTAAACAGCATATGCTGTTCTGTGTCACTGCATCACGCGGATCGTTGTTTTCATTTTAGATCAAAGCGAAAACAACGTGAAGACATATCTGTGTGGCGCAGCTGGCACCGAACTGCTACGCCGTTTACATTCAGGGAGGTCAGAGAGCTCTCAGATTCCATTTAAAATATGTTAATTTGTATTCTGAAGATGTACAGAGGTTTGGAACGACATGAGGGTGAGTAATTAATGACATAATTTTCATTTTTGGTTGAGATAAATGGATGTATGTAATGCTCTAAATCCATTCAACTCAGATATGACTAAAGCGTCTTCATCGAAAACTTGCATGATTAATGAAGTAGGCTATAATGTTGCATAATATTTGGGCGAGCAGAATAGTTACATTCAATGGGTCACACTATGTGAAGTGTGAGAACTAAAACTAATTTCAGTTTCCCTCATGAAAACCAGACCAAAACAACTTAATGTGCACCCCTGTATACATAAATGGATCCTCCATATGCTCTAAGTATGCATGTTGGGTTGGGCCCCAAACGTCTTCCTCAAAAGATTATTTAATTTCAGTTTATTGTTTTAATTTGAAAACATGGATGTTCATTTAATGCAGTGCACTGTCGCCCTTTCAAAGTAACATCCTAATCATGTAACGTAATCGTATACAGTCTCCATGCCTTTCTTGCTCGATACTAAAAACTAAAAGTTCAAACCACTGAGCGAAATCTATGCAGTGATTTATTTGTACATTTGATTACTTTAATTAATTTCTGTATATTAGTTTATCATATAATACTATTATTACTATTATTAATTGTTTTTATAGTTACATTAAATGCGTCACACTATGTGAAGTGTGAGCACTAAAACTAATTTCCAGTTTCCCTCATGAAAACCAAACCAAAACAACGTATGTGCACCCCTGTATACAGAGCCGATCCTCTATATACGCAAAGTATGCATGTTGGGTTGGGCCCCCGAAACGGCCCCCTTCCTCAGAAAGATTATTTAATTTCAGTTTATTGTTTTAATTTATGAAAACATGGATGTTCATTTAATGCAGTGCACTGTCGCCCTTTCAAAGTAATATCCTAATCATGTAACGTAATCGTATACAGTCTCCATGCCTTTCTTGCTCGATACTAAAAAACTAAAAGTTCAAAGCACTGAGCTGCGGTTTCTATATGGTGAAATCTATGCAGTGATTTATTTGTACATTTGATTACTTTAATTAATTTCTGTATATTAGTTTATCATGGGCAAAAAAAAAATTTGTTAGATTTTTTGTATATTTTGTTATGTTGTATTGTATTATGTTGCTACTGTTTGTAATGTTCTTCCTTTTTAGTTTTTGCTGACTTTGTTAACTCACTATTGTTTTGACAGTGAAACTGCTCTGAAAGAACATGTTAAGGAGTTGGGGAGAATTTTGGGGCCCCAACAAAGTTTTGCTTTGGGCCACCAGAAGTCTAAGATTGGCACTGCCTGTATGCATTTATGCAGTAACATTTAGTAATTTAGCAGACACTTTTATCCAAAGCAACTTAAAAATGAGGACAATGGAAGCAATCAAATCAACAAAAGAGCAATGATATGCAAGTGCCATGACAAGTCTCAGTTAGCCTGACACGTTACATGTAGTAAGATGTTATTGTTTGTTTGTTTTTTAATTATGTAATAAATAAAAAAACAAACAGATTGAATAGAGAACTAACAGAGCAAATTAGTGTTAGATACCTTTTTTTGCTTTTTGTTAATTGTATAAAAATAAATAAAAAAAATCTTAGAATTAACTGTAACAAATGTAGTACATTATTAAAATTAAGCTATTGTTTCAGCTCCGGGAATTAATTTATTAAAGATTAAATATTGCTTTGATTAAAGTAATATTGATATTTAACTTATGATCATATCGTGTTAACGACTCGTCCAGCGACCATTAACATCTGTAAGTTATATCTTTATCAATTTCGCTTCTTGCCTCGTACAACGAACAATGAAACAAGATTAATAATCTTTCTCAACTTTTGAGCGAGGTAACGTTATCTTTTGGCAGTATAAGGTTAAAATACTAGAAAAATCACATCCCCAGAGACAATACTTTATAAAATGAAAAAGGTTTATTTATTCTACTGCTATTCTAACATACATGATCTAAACTATTAAAAACACAACATGCACACACACATACAGATGTTTTATGGTAACTTCAGAAAGTTAAAATAGCCCTCTTAGCTATTTTAAAACTTAAACCAAACAGAAGGATCACGACAAATGACTATGCTTTGTTACTGCGTTCAGATCGATTTACCAGTTCAGTTAGAAATAGAGACTCTGTTTATAATGCTTTATGTTGGTTAAGCAGGCTGGGTCTTTGTCTTGTTTCCACGTGTGTTTCCACATGTTTCTTCGATCCTTTGTTCCGTTCCACGTGTTGCTCTGGGAATCTCCGCTGCTGTTGCGTGACGTCACCGGGGAAGCCGTGTTGGAGCCGGGGCTGTTTGATGTTGGTTCTGCGAGGTTACGGCTTTTACAAAGTCTTGGATTCGCCTCGATAGTTTGTCTCAGCTGGTGTTAAGGTGAGAGTCCAGCGGACCGGCTTCCGGGTCGTCCTTGCGCGAGTTGGAGAGCGATGAAAAGGAGAAGCAAGAGAGAACGTTTTGAGCACTGGCGCCTTGTTTTTAAACAGTCCGATTTAGACCCGCCCACAGGCGGCTGTTCGAATCAGCGTGTCCGTGTGGGGCGGAGCCCCACCCCGCACAGCTTCTCTTGCAAGGCACATCATTTGATATTACATCTTACATGAAATATATACACAGATCATTTATATATGTTGTAATCATACATTAGGATGCTAAAGTTTAACGGTTATCCACACCACTTATTACTTACGACGCCAGCTTCTTTTAGAGACTAAACACTCTGCATTTGGAATACAATGGTACATATACTACAGTTTAAGGCACATATTAAATAGCATTCCACATTCTAAATAATTCACATCCACCTATGAAAGGCAGAGTACAACATTAAGCCTTTAAGAATCCAGCGTACCGCCGGCGGGACGCCTAGTGGTGACAGGGTAAAGTCGTCAAAAAAAAAAAATAATAATACTTTTTTCATGTCATATATCCACGGAAAGCTGAGATTCTTGTGATTTCAACTATATAAACCATTTTAAAATACTATAAACACAGCATGTACAATCTGTGTCTTTATCAGACCACTTTTTGTTGACATAATGAAGACATGCATGATAGTACAGACATACATAGGAATAACACAGTAGGGATGCAATATAACACCAATATAAGAAAGAAAAACACATTAAATAATGTACTATGTACAGAAATATAGGAAAAAATATTTAGATTATAAATTATAAATATATATGTAATTTTAAAAGTGTACACATTTTGGATTCTATAAATAAATGTCACTATAATGTGTTTATGCTTCAGTTACTATGTGTCAGCAATTATTGACAGTGAATCTGGATGAGAAACTGAATAGCTCTAAATGTAACCTTTCATTAGAGCCCAAAATGATGACTGTACATTAAAGCATTCAAGAATTACAGCATTGTATGTGTCGTTGGTTACAAAGGGTCGTTTGGAGTCTCCCAAGTGTAATTCTTTTGGAAGCGTCTAGACATAAAATTAGATAAACATGTGTAAAACACTAATTTTCTAATATATTGTTTATCAAATGGTAAATTTGGCTTGGTAAGGCTTCATTCTGTGATCCCAATGTATTTTGCAGTTCATACCTCCCAGCTATAGTCATCTGCAGGCTTCTATTTACAAAAAAAATGCAGGCGGAATTATTTATTTCTTTTTTTAGTGTATTCAAAGTGCTATTACTCAATATCAGTAAGACTTACAGTGATTCTGACTATTGAGAAACAAACCTCAGAGTGTCACCTTTCAAAGGAGACCAACATCATGCATATCATCCAAATGGCTCAAGAACAGCATGCAATTTACTTTGGGTATGCCTTTTTTAGGCGTTTTAGGCTAATTTTACAGGAATCGTAAAGGGTTAATATCCATATTGTTTCTTGAGTAGATGGTTTTAATAGTCATGAAATGAATGAATGTCTTTTTGCATGCAGGAACACGCGAGTTTCGGGGTTCCCTGTGAGAAGAGAAACAGAAAAGTAATTTCCTTTGTTCTGTGACCGAAAGAAATCGCGCGCTTTTGCGTTGATGAGGGGGAGGCTTTATAGAGACGCCGCTTCTTTAGCTGGCACCTGGTGACCTGTAGTGACAGTTGACTTCCTGACGACGTGGCATTACACATCCCCCTTTGGCTCGGTGATGTTCCCGATGGAACCTCGGCACTGGAACAAGAGGTAGGGAGAACAGGCACAAACAAGACACAAACATCATCTCTATCACTGACTGAATCCTGGTGCTGGGTAATTTGGGAAGGAACAGGTTAGAAACTTGAGAAGACATAGGACTGCATTGTTTGGGATTATTGACAATTGGGATGTTTTGACTGGTTTAATTGTCAGAGGTTCGACGAGGCGGTATAGGCATGATCTCAATCAGGTTGGTCAAATTCTCGGGTTCGGGTTCTTGGTCGGGTCTACCACGTCGGAAAAGGCGCGGACGCCTGGCGTGCATCTGTTGAGAGACTCTTGAACGGGCGTTCACTCACTTGTGTAGGAGGAAGGCCAGTGTCAAAGTCACAACATATCCTACGGTAGTAGAGATACAACGCGCTGTGTCGGCGGCAGACCAAGACAGAATAATTGGCGCGCCGGAGGGCGGAAGGCGAGCGATAGCTTCTAAAGCTGTGTCAACCGGTGTCAAACCAATAAGAGATTTCAATTCAGCCTGATACTCATCGTCAGTAAGGTGATACAATGCTAACTCGTCAATATGGAGGATCGAGCCCTTTGGGACAGTGATCCATAAAGTTTGGTTGGGCAAACTAATGCGCGTGGCGGTGTCGTGCTGATTGTATGTGAGGGTAGCTGTTCGTGCTGGGGTATTGACCAGCCATCGGTTTCCGATGATTTCAGCTTGCGTTACCTCAACTTGAGAATGTGGTGTTGCTTCGGCGGGGCAGCTAGTGTCGGGTCTAATGGATTCTAAGCCACAGATGCCCTCTGTATTATCGCATACGAAGGGTTTACTCGGGCAGAGGAAGTGAATGTCTTTAGTGAGCATACACATCTTTAGGTTTGGGGCCAGATACAACTGCTCGTTATTATCGTGATACGCAATGACTTCAGGAGTGTGGATTTTGACATAGGTGTTCCCTTGCCAAAATCCCACATTCACAACGTCTTTAAGCCGGTAAATATTAACGTCGACAATGGGCAAACTGAAAAGAAACACCAAGTCACCTGTTTCCAGGTTTGCGTATATGGGAATAGCGCTACCGGGAAAGGGGCGAGATGGGTTTGGATGAGACTAGCCCCAAATAGATGCTACAGTGGCCGAAGTTACGACGTTTGGACAAGGATAAGAAGCATCACATAGCACGGAATCCTATCCATAGCTAAGTTCTCGATCAAGGAACTTACATCGCGTATCATGTCTGTGAGGAACCGAGAAGTCAGGAACAAGGAACACAAGCTTTTCACTAGAAACGGGTCTTTATTTGAACCCAAGAAAACAAATAAACTCAAATCATACAAAAAGATAGAACAACAACAAAAAGAAAATTAAATCAAGTCATTCAGACAGAAAACTAAAACTGAACTCACAAACGAACAAAGCAACAGCTTATAAAGGGAAAGATGGGCCCATTACAAATTAAGAGGGAAAGCAACAAACTTTACATTCAACATATAACGTTAAATGAATCAACATCAAATCAAACAGAGAAACACATTAAATCAAGATAAATAAAATATAAGTGTAATTATATATCATGAATGTACAACTTAATAAATCAATAGATAAAGAAATCAACTTTTCCTCCCTCCCCGGGCAACCTGAGTGAATGGTATGTCCGGGCAGAACCACTAATGCTTAAATTCTCTGTTCCTGCCCGGACTCTACATTTCGTCACGCCAGGATGCAGCTGCAGCGAACCACGTCTGAAGATCACCATACATCACCGGTAAACTTAAAATAGAAACAAATGTAAGTAACCTATACAACGGAACTAATTTGTGTGCACTCCAAATCAGCAACGAAGTATATAAGATGAATTGTAAATGTAACCCTAACAGTAAAGAACTAAAGAATATTGTTTGTGGCATGTGATTTTTATAAACTGAAATGAAAATGAATGCAAACAACAAAGGCAATTTAAATAAAAATTTACCTTAAATGACTAAACCTACTTCAATAGATGCATGTGTGAGAGGTTACCTCCACATTACCACTCTTGTGACCAGCGCTCGGGCCGTCACATTTCCCCCCTCTTCAGAAATTTCGCCAATAGAGCGGGAGAGATAATCAGCGGTAACATTGACTTTACCAGACATGTGTGAATCTTGAATCTTGAATCTAAAGGGCTGTAGGGCGAGATACCATCTCAGTAATCTTCCATTAGAATCCTTCATTTTCTCCAGCCACTGCAATGCTATGTGATCAGTCTCCAGGGTAAATTCCGGCCTAGTAGATAATACCGCAAGGAATCCAAAGCCCACTTTATCGCTAAACCCCTTTCTATCGCCGAATAGCGCACCTCTCTTGGAAACAATTTACGACTGATGTAAGCCATGGGCCATCGGCTCTCTGGTGGTCCCTGCAGTAGAACGGCTCCTACCCCTATCGGAGGCATCAGTCTCTACAACGAAGTGTTGATGAAATTCAGGATTATGTAACACTGTGTCCGTTGTCAAAGCTCCTTGGATGTCCTGGAAGGCTTTCAATCTCTCCGCAGTCCATTGCAGTTTATTTGAGCAACTTGCCCCAACCATGTCCGTTAGTGGAGCAGCCCTGCTGGAAAAGTTAGGCACAAAACGATGGTACAATCCAGCCCTACCCAAAAAAGATTGCAGGTCCTTGCGGCTCTGTGGCACCACACACTTCTCCAGGGCTTGAACTTTCTTTACCTGTGGTCGCACAGCACCCTGGCCAATGACATAACCCAAGTATTCAGTCTCTTGTTTAGCTACAGCACATTTATTGGGGTTGACAGTGAGGCCGGCCCTCTGAAGACGCCGTACGACTTCCTGGAGATGCTGCACATGTTCCTCCCAGGTATTACTGTAAACTACAATATCAAGATATGCCGCAGCAAAAGGCAAACCATGTAATACTTGGTCGATTAACCTCTGAAACGTCGCCACGGCCCCATGAAGGCCAAAAGGCAACACCTTAAAGTGGAAAAGGCCCCCTGGCGTTCTGAATGCAGTCAAGGGTCGAGAGGATTGAGTCAGTGGAATTTGCCAATACCCCTTAGAAAGGTCCATCGTTGTCAGATATTTGGATTGGCCCAAACGATCAATTAAGTCAGTTATGCGAGGGGTAGGGTAGGAATCAAACTGAGATACGGAGTTCAGATATCTGAAATCAATACAGAACTTAATACTCCCATCCTTCTTTGGCACAAGGACTATGGGATGACACCACTCACTTTTCGAAGGCTCAATAATACCCAAGCGAAGCATAAGGTCTAGCTCTTCCTGCAGAGTCACCTGGTCTAGCTCCGGTATTCTATAGTTCTGACGTTTCACGACATCAGGTTTCAGCACTATATCATGCTCAATCAAGTTGGTAAACCCAGGATATTCAGAAAATACCTTTGAAGTAAAGAGAGCTTGTACCCGTGACCGCTGGGAATCCGTTAGATGATCTAACATGAGGTCCCCAGGAACTGGCTGTGGCAGATACTGCTCATCCGATTCTTCTTCCTGAACACAGCGAATCATCAGTGACTGAGACTTCTCAGGAGGGGAAACCCACTCCTTCAACAGGTTGACGTGCAAAGTTCGACTTGAACGATCTTGACCAGGCATACTGATTTCATAGGTTGTAGGACCCAGACGCTTTTTAATTTAATAAGGGCCCTGCCATTTGGCTAGCAGTTTACTCTCTTGACTGGGTAACATGACAAGTACTTTTTTCCCGACCTCCAGATTTCACGACATCCATTCCAAGTCTCTTAAACGGAATACCAATAATAGGAAGTGGTTGCAGTGGTGCTCTTAACGGACGTCTGAGGGAAACCTTTTGACAAACAGGACAGCTCTTACAAAACTGGCCCACATCTACGTTCAAATCAGGCCAAAACAAATACTTTTTGATTCTTGCAGAAGTCTTATTTTTCCCTAGGTGGCCAGCCCAAGGAATCGAGTGACTCAAATGTAACACCATCTCTCGAACACACTGCGGAACCACCAGTTGTTTCTGTGCCCCGATCTCTCGATAGAGTAGTCCCCTCATTATCACAAACCTGGCTGTACTGTCATTTAGAGGCCCTTCCCTTACCCCAGCAGCTCTAGCAAAGCACTCTGTGAGACTATCATCTTCCTGCTGCATCTGAATGATGTTGGTGGGCATCTGGAAGTTCACAGGTATGTTAGAGGTCATATTTTCAGACACTGTATGAGCAGCATATTTTACCTTTTCCTGTCTCCTTTCTCTTCTAGTCTTTCTCCTATTAGGCGCTCCAGACTCAAGCTCTATGTTGAAGAAAGGTAAAGTACTCAGTGGGTGTTCAATCTCCTCTGACTGGTTCGCCTTTGCTCTGGTAATCACCATACGGCACTGCTGCGTCGGGTGTAACAACTCCAGCAACACTGGTATATCTCGACCCAGAATCACCGGGAAAGACAAGTTATCAGACACCCCAACCTCCACCAGATAAGTCTGATCTTCAATCTTGACATAAAGGTTGGCGGTAGGTAACAATCTTTCATCCCCGTGCACACAGCAAACAGTCAGTTTGTTCATGGTGCTGATCAAAGAGGGTGATATGAACTTTCTTCTTACCAGAGTCTGGTCACTGCCGGTGTCAATTAAAGCAGTAAATTCCTCACCATTCATCTCCACAATAGTAGTTCTCAAAGAGCTTGGGGATTTGGATTTGGTTTCCCCATGTAAGGCTTACCAGTTCCCTCCACCTTCCTTTGCTGAAAGTGAGGCATGTCAGGGGAACGACGATCATTGCCAGGTTTCCAAGCCCACGGCTTATTCTTTTCTCTGGCGGCAACAAACACATCTGCCAAAGATGCTGCTTCCACTGCTGTCCTGGGATCTCTTTCACGAACCCACACCTGGAGTTCAGGGGACAACATTCTAAGATATTGCTCCAGAATGAGGATTTCACTCACCTCCTCAACAGTTTTGCTCTTAGGCTGGATCCACTTTCCAAAGAGTTCTTTGAGCCGGTCATAAAGCTCCTTCAGACTCTCCGCTGGATCTACAGTCAAGGAACGGAACTTTTGTCGATACGTTTCAGCGTTGAAATCATATTTCTTTAAAATGGCGTACTTCACTTTGTCATAGTCAGTAGACTCGTTCAGATCCATATTGACATAAGCTGCTCTTGCTTTACCAGTCAGCAAGGGAATTAAATGCCAAACCCAATCAGTTTTGGTCCACCTACAAGCAACAGCAATCCTTTCAAAAGTAACAAGGAAATGCTCTACATCATCAGTGTCACTTAGTTTCTCCAAACGAGGCATCTGAGATTATGGCCGGCCTATATTTTCCTCAACCTTATTACTACCTTGCGGTTGGACTGAAGCCTCCGAGTGTTCGTCAGAATCTGAAGGATCCATATTGGGTCTTCCCCGGGCCTCTTGGCCTACATTAGATACGTAAGGATTAGGAACGGTGCGTGCATGTACCTCCAATTGCAAAAGACCGAACTGGTGATGGAGAGCTTTAAACCGCCGCTCCTGATCTGCCTGCTCCTGCTCTCTTGCAGTCTCTCGGCCGTCCATCCTGGCCATATGGGCTCGCAACAGATTTGCCAACTCATTCACTGAAATTTCCCCATCACCTGTTGCCTTGCCCCCTTCAGCACCTTCTGACCCGACCTGGTCCTCCTCACCCCTTTCTTCCTCTTGCTGTAAAGGTGCAGCTTTAGGCATATTTTCCCTTAAGACACAACTCATAACAACAGGGAAAAAACACTGCCACAAGGGGCAAAAAGAAAAACAAACCAGCTTAGTGTCCTTGACTCACTAAAAAGATCCCACTTCTGACACCATATGTGAGGAACCGAGAAGTCAGGAACAAGGAACACAAGCTTTTCACTAGAAACGGGTCTTTATTTGAACCCAAGAAAACAAATAAACTCAAATCATACAAAAAGATAGAACAACAACAAAAAGAAAATTAAATCAAGTCATTCAGACAGAAAACTTAAACTGAACTCACAAACGAACGATTGTAAATTTGGATGGCCAAGGACAGGAGGTGAAGTAAGACATGTCTTGAGTTGCTCAAATGCCTGTTGACACTGATCTGACCAATGAAATTTTCTTCCCTTCTTTTTCAAAGCATTTATAGGTTCTGCAATTTGTGAAAAGTTCAGAACAAAACGATGGTACCATCCAGCAAGGCCGAGGAACCGTTGTACTTCTTTGAGACAAGTGGGTACTGGATAGGATCGAATGGCCTCAATTTTGCTCGGGTCTGCCATGATACCCTGAGTGCTTAGTACATGACCCAGGAATGAAATTTCTTTGAGAAAGAACTTACTCTTCTTTAAGTTGATGGTCAATCCGCCGTCTTTTAGCTTGCAAAAGACAGCTTGAAGGTCTTGTAGGTGCTGGGTTAGTGTTGATGAATATATTATTATATTATCAATGTAAACAAAACGTAAGATTCCCCGCAATTCTCCTAATACGGTCTCCATCAACCTTTGGAAGGTTGCGGGTGCGTTTTTAAGCCCAAAAGGCATAACATTGAATTGGAAGATCCCGGAAGGAGTGATGAAAGCTGTTTTTTGTTTACTTGAGGGGTCCATAGCCACTTGCCAGTAACCGCTGTTGAGGTCTACTGTGGAGAAAATAGCTGCCCTTGAAAGTGACTCAAGAATTTCTGTAATATTTGGCAAGGGGTAAGCATCACTTTCCGTTATGGCATTTAACTTCCTGTAAACTACACAGAATCGCATGCTGCCATCTTTCTTGGGAACAAGGACAACTGGAGAAGCCCATCCCGAGCACGATGGTTCCACAATTCCTGTGGTAAGCATCTCATCAAGTTGTCCTTTTACCAGGGCTTGCTTGACAGGGGACATGCGGTAAGGTCTTTGTTTAATGGGTACTTGTTGACTGGTGTAGATGCAATGTTTCAGAACATCAGTACGTCCAAGTCGAAGTGTACAAACTTGGGTGTTTCCTTCCAGTATCTCCTGCAGTTGACGTTTACCATCAGAAGGTAAGTGGGCATTGTTCACAGCTGTTTCAATCAGAGTGTTTAAATCTGGGTTATCCCAAAGTAACAACAAGAGTGTGGGTTGAGGTGGAGGTACAGCACTCAGTAAAGATAAACTCTGTGACATTCTCGCAGTTTTTGGTGGTTTTGTTTCCTTGTTTAGTGTTTGAAGGCAACTTGCAGGAACAGTGGCATTTCCCGGTTGAAACGGGTGTTGTTCTCCAGGCTTTGACTTGAAGAAATATCGCCTGTAAATGACATTGATTTGCATGCCACTAAAGAAGATGAAGTCCAAACCCAAGACTACTGAATAGGCAAGGGCTTTGGAAGAAAGGACAGCAACAGGTAAAGTAAGCAACTGATCATGGAGACAAATTTGTTGTTGCATCCATCCCACAGGAACTTCTGTTTCTCCATGTGCAAGATACAAAGGCCCCAAAGTCCAAGGCTGCAGTTTTTCATGTGGTGTAAGCTGTTTCCACAAATTTTCATGAAGCATAGTGTAACTTGCTCCGGTGTCCACAATAGCTTTTCCTGTCCAAGTGCTAATTCGGATAGGCACAACTAATTGTGGTGGAATGATTGGAGGAGGGGGAGAAGATGAAGGCGACTTCTTAGATTTTGTTTGTGGTTTAGGTTTGGTGGCAGCAGTTACAGCATTGTTGGTAGACTGACTTCCATGTTTGGAGTGCGGAAACGACCTTTTGCTGCCAGATGAGTAATGTGGATTTTCAGACTGGTTTTGCCTGGAAGAATAGTGTGGACAGTTCCCTGGAGCATGCGATCGTTTACATCTCCAGCACCGTACGGAAGATGATTTATCAGCAGTTCTGTTAGTAGGCTTTTGTGGCATATGTGAAAATGACTGTCGATTCATACATGTTCCATACTGCATTTGTTGCTCGTAGTCTTTCTCCAGCTGATGACCCAACTTGACAAGTTCTTCCACTGTACTGACGCGACTACGCAACTGGCCGGCCAGGTGAGGTTTTATGTTTTTGAGAATAAGTTTCATCATTTCTGCTTCTGTTAAGGCTGATTTCCAACGTTTGCAGAAGGCTCTATATGTGAAAGCAAAATCTCGAATTGACTCTTTGTCTCCTTGGGTTCAGGTACGGACTCGTTCTGACAGCTCATCTTCATAGTCTTATGATAGGAATGCAGAAAGAAAAAACGTTCCAAATTCCTCCCAAGTGGTTATGGAAGTTCTGGCGACCTCCCACCAATCTCGCGCTGTGCCAAATAGGACTGTGCGGAAAGTTGCTAAAATGTCAGCATCAGTGAGGGGATGCAATGCTAGGAAGTCTTGACAACGTTCTAAATTTAACAGTGGGTCAGGATCATCAGAGGATTTTCCAAAGGTAGAAAAGGTTAGTTTTAAGTGGTCACTTTTGATAGCAGGAGCTGTTAGATGTGCAGGACTTACTACTGGTGGAGCAGATATGATGTGTGTAGCTGTAGCTGTTGATACACTTTTCTTTTCAGTGTCTGCGTTGATTTTTCCATAAGCTTTGATTTTGTTGTCCATTTCAAATTGAAGTTCAGTTATCTTCTTGTCTAGTTCATCCATTTTTTTGTTACCTCTGTCAATTTCTGCAGAAAGTTGTTCCTGATCCTTTTGAAGAATTCGCTGGGTGGTCTTGATGTCCTGCTGTAACTCAAGTTGAAGCTGTTCCACCATAAAGCGAAATTCAGTACACAAAGTTGATTCAGTCTTCTGTAAGTTATCTGTTAACATTGTTTTCATGGCTTTGATTAGCTGGTCAGTTTCTGTTTCCTCGTTGCAGTTACTGTGGAGAAAAGTTGCTGATGATTGAACTCCATTTTAGCAGTCAAGGCATCCAGTTGTCCACCAGTGTGGAGAGTCATTTGTTTCATTTCATGTGTGAGTTCCTTCACATCCTTTACTTGATTTCCTTGACATTCAAATAAACAATCCCAATTCCCTTGTAGCTGGGCAGTAAGATGGTGCATTTCTCTTCCAGGAGTAGGAAGAAAACCAGGTAGTGAACCAGGTAAGTCATGTTGTGTTTCTGAAGGTGAAAATTCAGATGAGGTGCACAATTGCATAGCATCTAGCCCTTGCTGCTCCCCAGGCTGGCCTTGGACAGGACGACTGTCAGCAGGTACAGATGATGCAGAAGCAAAACGGACATTAGATCCCTGTGAAGTTCTATGATGCAATGTGGGCGTGGAATGGAAGACCAAAGTGCTTGGTATTTGTGGACGTCTTGAATACTGCTCCATATGTTGTCCCAGTTGGCTGCTTGGAGTAGGAATATCAGGAGGTGGGTCAATGTCCACCAAAGTGGATGGGGATGTGGCCATATGCATGTATGTGTGTTAATGTACAATGTTGAATGCACAATAAAAGTTCTCAATGTGTGTGATGATGCGTATGTCAAGTGTACAAGGTTTTTACAATTTACACACAGCAATAACACATTCAAGGTAGAATCAAGTAGAAAGTCACTTCAATTGGTAGTTAGTTTAGGAGCATACACTTAACTCTCAATGAACCACAAAGCTCAACCAAAAAAAAAATTGCTCCAAATATAACAATACACAAAAATAGAAATACTCTTGTACTCTCCCTTAACACAAATGTGGCAAATGCAATTTACCAATCCTTTCTTCTCACAATTATCACATTTTACATATAATACACAGTTAAATTTAATTGTGGGGATTTTTTTTTTTCAGGGCGGTCCAAAGGTTTCAGGAAAATAAATTCAAGTTCACATATACAAATATGTTCAAGTCCCTGTTTACAAACAATTCAGGTCCCTGTTCGGGCGCCACTTATGTAACGATGGCACACCCAAAAAATAGGAAGTTTAACTAAAATTCAATTCTTTAATTTCAGATACTGATTCGGGCGCCAGGTAGATTTCAATCTACCAATTAGAATGTAAAATTCGGGTTTAATTTACAACCAGGATAACTCAAACCACCAATTACACAAAAAATGTCAATACAAAAACAAAATAATAATGCATCAAAAAAGTTTGCTGTAATTGATATATTGTTCAATGCTCATCAGAACAGTACAATTTACACAATCTCAAGGTTCACATTGTAAACAGAGTAATTTGAAGACGTGTCAACCCAATACTTCATGTCAAACAATAGTCTATGAAAAAACAAAAACAATTTCCAACAAAAACAACTTCAAGGAAGCACAGCCGTATTGGACTTCGTTTCAATAATCACAGTATTCAAAGATCATCAGTTCAAAATCATCCGTTCTCAAAAAAAACCACTCATCAACAAAAGTCATCAACAATGAAACACTTAAGTTCGTGTAAATGTATGTTTGCTCATTGATCGTGCGTGTGGGTGTGTCTGTATCTGTGTGTGTGTGTGTGTGTGTGTGTGTGTTTATCGCGTGTGCGTGCGTGTGGGTGTGTCTGTATCTGTGTGTGTGTGTGTGTGTGTAAACGCTGCCTGACGGCTGCGCTGGGAGACTTGTGGGAAGTCAAAGAGGAATACGTGGTTTAGAGAGTACCTGAGTCGTCATCGCTTTTAGAATCAGCACGTGGTGAGAGCAGAGCTGAAAGTGCAGCGGATACTCCGTCTTTGTCCAGTGAACGAGGATCACGCCTTTCCGGTTGGGAAACCCGCAATCTGGCAATGCGCTGCAGGTGGCATCGGCGTCGGAGACGCGAGTCAGACCAAGCCCGGCAGACAAACCATTCGTCCGTACCAGGAACAGGCAACACTCCGTTCAACGACCAGGCCACGCTCTGCAGTCCATATCAGGATGAATTCGATAGTGCGGCAAGCATTCCTTCGTTTGGCATTATTAATTTTCTCGTGCATCTGATTCACAACGGGTCTCGCTCAGTGGCAGCGGCGGTAAGCAACACTCAACCACTCACTCTTTTAACCACACCTCTTTACGTAACTCCCTTTTTGCGTACCCCCCATTTCTCTTTCCTCTTCCTCTTTTATTCACAGAGCTCCACTTACGATTCTGTGACGTCAGCTTTTGTCTCTTTCGTAATTGGAAAAATAGTTCATTGAGGTGCGGTTCGTTGCGAAACGAACTCATCACACCCCTTGTTGCAAAGTTCACAGGATTGTAGAACTTTGTCAAAACTGTCTTTAAGTTAGTGTGGTTGAAGTCACCAGCTATGATGAATAAGCCGTCAGGGTTATTGTTTTGTTGTTCGCTGATGGCGCTGTAAAGTTCATAATGCACGTCCTTAGCGTTTGCACACAGGGGAATGTACACAGCGATAATAACAATGGCCATGATCTCCGGACATTGTTAGAATAGATAGATAGAACTGTCGACACTTCACAACCATAAACTAAACCAGCGATGAACAGGGTTTTGATAAAACCGCAGCATTGTTACACCATTATTTGTTGATATACACACACAAGCCGCCCCCGCGAGTCTTACCAGACAGTGATGAATCTCTGTCCGCTCGACAGCAGGTTAGTCCGTGCAGCCGAATGGCGGAGTCCGGGATGTTGTCGTTTAGCCATGTTTCAGTGAAAACAAACACACAACAATCCCTTGTCTCATGCTGTGTGAACCGACTGAGTTAAATTAAGTCCAGTTTGTTTTCCAGAGAGCGAACTTTTGAGAGCATGAGTGATGGAATCGCTGGTCTAGTGGGGTTAGCCTAGCTCATATACCGCCAGCGTCGCCGCTCTGTGCGGGTAGCGTCAGTAAGCGAGGCCGCGGTCTCTGGGTTCGGCTTCAGCAGCAGACAGAGGCCTTATAGCTTCTCAGTAGTCACCGGCGAAAGCTGATGTTTGTAAACACTGCCGATTTCCAGAAGGCTCTGGCAATCATAGATGTGTTTCCGAGTGTTTATCTGATGATTTTGAGATAAAATGAGACAGTTTGAAGACGAGGAGACGAGACTAAAAGACATAAAAACACTTTTTGGGACCTGGAGCAGCCGCTGCGTCCGAACGCGCCGCCATCTCAAATCAAATCAAATCAAATCAAATCACTTTTATTGTCAAATTGTGAGTGAAATTCTTGAGAGCGTGCTCCAGACAGTGCAGAAACAATTTACATTCAGACAGTACGTACTTACAGACTTATACAGAAGACAATGTGCAATATAAACATACATGTACTCAGAACACGCAGTGTACTATTATACATACTTACAGTTATTAATACACATTATAGACCCTATGTAAATCTTATACATCTTGGTTCATCTATAACCAATAAGCCATTTAATTATATTACTAGTGGTTGTATTTATACTTGTTCAGCCATTTCAATTAAAATCATCCTAAAATGGCTTCAGTTACACATTGATGCTGTTGGTCTGATGCCCCATGCCATGCTTTATTTCCTAGTTTTGCCACTGGAGTGCTTGGTCCGGAATAGCTGTAAGTTTTTTTTTTTTTTTTTTGCTTCAATAAAAAAGGAAATCTATAGAATATTTTTTTTTCTGTGGTGATCAAATGCAATCAACCAACTAATCAAATTAAAATATTATTGATGAAGAATTTTTTTTGCTGTGGATTATCCTATTCAGTTTTTTTGGTCTCTTCTTCCTTATCCATCCATTTTTATTGATTGATTGAAATCTAGATTTGAGATCTAGTATTTTTTTTTTGTTTTGGAATATTTGACATATTCTCATTTTTTGTCTCTCAGGAGGACTCCCAGAGGTACTACTCCTGGCGCAGTTTTGGTCCTGGTGACAAACGGACACAGGATCTCTGGGTGGATCTTAATTCAATGCATCAAGGACCTGTCAAAGTGCACGCTATTCTATCCAACACCCACAGACAAGCATCGGTGAGACAACCACACAGAGATATTCCTGTATTCTTAGGAAAATATGCATATGGCTCACATGGGCCAAAGAATAACATTTTATTCTTGCTTGTAATTTTGCTATTTATCATTTTACCTCCCTGACTACATTTTTTTCCTCTCTATTTTGTATATTTTCCTTTATCATACTCCCTGTCTCCTCACTAGCGGGTGACACTAATGTTTGACTTCCTTTTCTATGGACATCAAGTGAGACAAATCACCATAGCAACTGGAGGTATTGTATATAGACTGTTTACCTCTCTCCTCCATCAGGCCATTTGGAGCATATCAGACTGATTTGTGTTTGCCACAGACACTGAGAAAATATCTAACAAGAGATGCTTTCGTGACATATTTTGTATTATTCAAAACTGGTCAGGTCTTTGTTGAAGTTAAAGTTTTTGAATTCTTTCCCTCAATACTTTGGCCATTTTTTTCAATACTCTTCGCACAGTGCTCCTATCCAAATTTGAGCTTGACACAGCAGTAAATTCCACATCCAAAATCCACTGAAACACTTCACACTTCAACAAAGAGTACTGAAAAAACATACTCAAGTAAAAGTACCATTACCTTCAAAAAAAATTTGGTGTGAGCAGAGTAAAAGTACTTGTCCAAAAAACTACTTGAGTAAGAGTAAAAGAGTAGCCTATTTAAAAGTACGCATGGGTATGGAGTAGTGAGTACTGAGCTGTGGATTCTACCCCGTCATAATAAATGCTGTACACTGCATTTTTTTTATTTAAAAAACATTGCACATTCTGTAATTCACATTATCTTGTATGTCATAAAGAATATCTATCATCCAGCAGTTTTAATGTTGACTGTCAACTTAATACATCAAAACAGCACAGAAACAGTATTCAGTTAAAGAAAAGATTAAAGTTATTCTACAATCATCCCCATTTATATCATAAAGTTAGAAAAAAATATTTAAAAGCATGTGTAAGGCCACTGAGACAGCATACTATTGTTGCACATAAAATATTAATGTTTAGAACAGTGCAAATACAAACACCATTAGAAAATCATAGTTCACTATCACACACCATGTTATGGGTTAAAATGAGAGCACATATTTCTCTCCAAACAGGTGCCAGTTTTAACATTTTACAATAAAGAATAAGATAATTAAAGTTGGATTTTATAATTTTAACATAAATGCACATTGTTCTATAAGGATGATATCATGCCACACCTTTTACACATTTACTCGGATTGTTATGCTGATAAAACAATTTGTAAGGAAAAATGCATTAAATAGCAAAGTATTTCTAAAAAAAAAAAAAAAAAAAGCAAACGCGGGTCTCTTTGCTGAGCCGCGGTGATCTCTGTGAATCAGCAGCATCCACAACTGAAAGTTACAAAAAGTGTTAAACTTGAAATTGTTTTTTTGCAAGTGCCTTTGCTAAATGAAGGTGGATTGTATAAAATGGATCAAACAAAAAATGATCAATGAGCTGCAGTTTTATTACATCACGCGCTGACACAGATGCAGTATATTAACGCCACGGGTCATCAATAAAGTGCATTTTGGTCCTCAGTTTGAGTACATTATTTCCAAGCGTTTCAGTGTTTCCAAAACACTTTTTCACAGCACGCATCACGCTCAAACTCATCAAAAGTCAACAAGTTCAACCAGCAACCACAAGTTATCCAAGTGACTGCTGCAGAACGCATGCAAGGGAAAGACGAGGCAGCGCACTCTTAGTGACTGGGAATTATACCGAACGTGGCACTTGTGGGACTGTACGCAATACCCGCAATATTACACCAAATTTCAGATCTTGTAGATAGGCAAGCATATATACAAATCATTAAGTAAGCAGAAATCCGAAATTTACATTAACATATTAGAGGAAGATGCCGATAACTCGACTGAATTGATGCCTGAAGAATGCACTTCCAGCAGCCAGGATTAAAATCAGTTGGGGTTTAAAGCACATTTTGATTTGATGAAAGTCACCGATCGTTACTCTCTCTATCCAATCACGTTGATGGATAACAATCAAATTAAAATAAGCATGTAACGACCACAAACAGAGGAAAATAGCGGAGTAAAAGTACAGACACGTCACTTAATATGTACTCAAGTAAAAGTACACCATTTTCAAACTACTCAAAGTACAATTACTGATAAAAACTACTTAATTACTGTAACTTGAGTATTTGTAATCCGTTACTTCACACCGCTGATTGTCTCAAATCTACTTATGTTGATCGGACATACACACATTTGCATGCTTAGTTCACACAGCTTAATTAATTAATTTTGTGACATTATTCTGAAGCAGTCCTGATTCTATGGGGGTGCTAGAAGGTGCTAAGCAAGAGCACCCTTGGTTGAGGCTGTAAAAACAGGATATTGTTGAGACAGATTTGGCAAACATTCCAATCTGTATTCATTTGTGTTCAGGAGAGCTTAAAGGTTTCTATTTGCAATAGGGTTGCCCCATAATAGTCGACTAACCGTTAGTCGACGAGAAGAGGCATGGTCGACCACAATTTTATTAGTTGCTTAGTTGCAGAAAAAAAAATCTACAGTGAGAAGTCACGCAGTCTTTGACGGACAGATAGTTAACGGCTGGTCTATGTTGTTTGTCTATGTGGTAACTGGGGAAGTTGTGGCCTAATGGTTAGAGAGTCGGACTCGTAATCGAAAGAAATTAAATACACTTTATTGTCCCCAAAGGGGAAAGTTGTGTTGGACTCAAGGTGTTTACATTGACAAGACCATCGAATCCATAAATAATAATATACATACAATATACACATTGATTCCTATACTAATCCTGAAAAAACAATCATTCCCTATTTAACATTTTAACTGACATGGGTATAACATACTTTTTAAAACGATTATACCTTCACATTGGACATCTATACCGTCTTCCAGAAGACAACAATTCATACACTATATGCAGAACATGCAATGGGTTAGCTAAAATTGTATGTGCTTCCCTAAGGACTGACTGTTCATACAGTGACTCAAGGGACAAATACTTATTTATCCCAATGATCTTCATTGCTATTTTTAGCAAGCGTGCTAGCTAAGACTTTACCTGAATTGTGAGGTTACCAAACCATACCATAATGCCATATCTAATTATACTCTCTATAACCGTCACAAATTAAGCTTCCTTACCGCCTCCTTCGCACCATCAGAGGGAACACTCACCAGAGTATTGACTGTTTCTCTTTCGAACTTCAATTCCCAGCACCCCACACACCTGGGACTGATTGCACACACACCTGCTCATCATTACACCCTCTCCATATAAGCACACCACTCACGTTCATCCCCGCAAAGTCTTGATTTGCTATGGTGATCATTTCTGAGCGTTTATTATTGTGCATTGTTTATTCTGTCATGACCTGGACTGTTTCTCGTTTCTGTGATTATCTGCCGCCTGCCCCGACTCGTATCTGTTTACTGGACTGTGATTCTCTGTCGCCTGCCCTGATCTTCGCCTGTATTGTTAACGCTCTCTACTCGCCGTTACGGCTGTTTGTCTGTGCTGCACTGCTGTTTAATAAACTGCATATGGATCCTCAATCTACTGACTCCTCCTTACAGAAGACTTCGCCGACCAGCGATCCAGCAGTCGTCATGCAATTGTCAACCGAGTTATCTGCCCAAGCTAATCAACTCGCTATACACCAGCACCAGCTCACTCGACTCACCTCTCTCACCGAGGAGCTTGTCAACACATTGCAGAATCTCTGCGTAGCAGCACCGCAGCCCGAACCCGCCTCGGCACGAGCGGCCGCTCCAATACATGCCCCGCTGTAAGTCCACGCCTTACCTTTCCTGATAAATTCGATGGAGATCCATCTAAATGTAAGGGATTTCTTTTACAATGTTCCCTGTTTGTTAACCAACAACCCATGCTGTATCCTACGGATTTGGGGAAGATGTCTTTTGTGTGCTCGCTGTTAACTGGAGGGGCATTAGAGTGGGAACAGAAGGCTCAACATTTCCCTCATTTAAAGTGTTCTTACAGCGCATTAAAGAGGTTTTTGATCATCCCGCAGGAGGAAGGAGTGCTGGTGAACAACTTCTCATGTTAAACCAAGGAAGAAGGGCAGCTGCCGAATATGCCTTATCCTTCCGCACTCTCGCTGCACAAACCGACTGGACTGAGGATGCTTTGAAACTACTGTTCCGAAAAGGATTAAGTCTGGAACATCAATCGGAGCTGGCGTGTCGCAATGAAGGAAGGAAAAAAAGTATGTTCATTGAATTATCCATCCAGATAGATAACCTAATAAGGTCACGATGACCCACTCATACTCTGGCCAACGATAACCCCGTTTTTGCGACTGATAATGAACCCATGCAACTTGGATACATGCACTTGACACCTGAAGAACGAGAACGTCGGCTACAGCATCATCTCTGCTTGTACTGTGGAAAAGCTGGCCATCTCAAAATGTCATGCCCCGTTCGTCCTCGCAACCCGCATTCAAGATCGGTGAGTTCCTGTTTCCATTTCAAAATTCCCATAACGCTTACCAGCAGAGATAAAACGATCTGTACAAATGCCTTGCTAGATTCAGGAGCTGCTGGTAATTTCATCTCTGCTGAATTTGCTCACCAACACAATTTGAAATTAACCCCTTGTGATTCTCGGTTGGCAGTGGAAGCAATAGCAATAGACCCCTCGGAGGGGGTAGAATCGCCCACCTCACAGAGGAGATCCACATGCAGATAGGAGCGCTGCATCATGAAAACATTAGATTTTACATCATCCTTTCACCTAATAATCCAGTAATTCTCGGTTTGCCATGGCTCCGCAGTCACAACCCTCACATCTCCTGGAGGGAGGGGCAGATCATTCATTGAAACAGCACCTGCCATGAGCACTGTCTTACTCCCATCACTCCACTTCCCTTACAGTCAATCCTTCTCGCCGCACAGAACCCAGACATTCCAGGCTTGCCTACCAAATACGCCGACCTCACCGAAGCAATCAGCAAGATCAAAGCCTCTCAGCTACCACCACACCGCTCTAGTGACTGCTCGATTGAACTACTCCCAGGTGCCACACTACCCAAGGGTAAAATTTTCCCTTTGTCTCAGCCTGAAGCAGAATCCATGAGGGCCTACATAGAGGAGGAGGTAACCAAGGGGTTTATCAGACTTTCAACCTCACCTGCATCAGCGGGATTCTTCTTTGTGTAAAAAAAAGATGGAGGTCTTCGACCCTGTATCGATTACTGCGGACTCAATGAGATAACTGTCAAGTTCAGGTACCCCTTACCTCTAGTTCCTTCCGCCCTTGAGCAGCTTCGTCAAGCCAAATACTTCACAAAACTAGATCTATGTTGTGCCTATAATTTGATCCGGATCAAAGATGGAGATGAATGGAAGACGGCATTTCTACTTCCACTGGCCACTATGAATACTTAGTTATGCCGTTTGGCCTGTCCAACAGTCCCTCAGTGTTCCAATCCTTCATTAAGGATGTGTTCCGTGATATGTTAAACTGGTAGGTGATTGTTTACATTGATGATATTCTGATATATTCTAATTCCTTGGAAGAACACACTCAACACGTGAGATCTGTCTTAGAACGCCTCATTCAGTACCAACTCTATGCTAAGGCGGAGAAATGTGAGTTTGATTGCACTTCCACCTCATTCCTCGGATATATCATCAGTCATGAGGGCGTGGCCATGGATGAGAGCAAGGTCAGGGCAGTACTGAAATGGCCCCAACCACGCACAGTCAAGGAGTTACGACGATTTCTAGGATTCGCCAACTTCTACCGACGATTTATTCGCAATTTCAGCACAGTCGCTGCCCCTCTAACCTCCATGACAAAGCATTCCACCTCTCGTCTCACTTGGAGCGCTGAAGCCTTACTAGCTTTTCAGGAACTCAAGACAAGATTCACATCCACACCTATCCTCCATCATCCCGATCCCATTATTCCTTCCGTGGTGGAGGTCGATGCTTCTAACACTGGTAGCACTGGTATCGGAGCAGTATTGTCCCAACGTCAGGGCGATCCAGCCAAAATGTTCCCCTGTGCCTTTTTTTCAAGGAAACTGTCCTCAGCCGAACGGAATTATGATGTGGGCAATCGTGAGCTTCTTGCCATGAAGGCAGCCATAGAGGAATGGCGTCACTGGCTAGAGGGAGCCGAACATCCGTTCACCGTTTTGACTGACCACAAAAACTTGTAATATCTACGTTCTGCCAAACGATTGAATCCCAGGCAAGCAAGTTGGGCTATGTTCTTTACCAGATTCAATTTCACTGTCACTTACTGCCCAGGCACCAAGAATATCAAGGCAGATGCTCTATCCAGACAGACAGATCAAACTAGCTACCCTAAGACCGAGGAGAACATTATACCTGAGACTTTGCTCGTTGCACCAGTTCAATGGGATATAATGACAGAAATTGCTCAAATTAACCGGCAGAATCCTCCTCCACGGAATTGTCCCCCCGAACTCTCTTACGTCCCTGAAACTCTCCGGAAGAAACTCCTGCAGCAGGTGCACAACCTCCCCAGCTCAGGTCACCCTGGGATAAATGCTACTATTCAACTACTAAAGAACCGATTCTGGTGGTCCGCCATGTCCACAGACACGATCACATTCGTTAATGCCTGCAACACATCCAAATCAGCAAAAGTATGTCTTACCTTCGCAGAAGAGGAAGTGAATCTAAAGCTACAAAAAGCCAGAGTGGAGGCATCTATGGAAATTCTACAGGATAAGAAAGAGGCAGCAGCCGCAGAAGCAGAGGCGCTTGAAGCTGAGAAGAATATGGAGAAAAACAGTTGCAGGCTAAGTTTGAATTCTGCTCCCGTGGAAACCACACAACGCACTGAACAGTATGTTATTGACCAAACCAAAGTATGAAAGACAGAACTGCAGCTGTGTGATGTCCCTGCAAAAACAGAACCAAGTCCAAGTTACAATATTTCAGCTTCACATCTCAAACCTGAAGCCAAGCCTTTCCTTTCACGACAAACCAGTGTTGCTTTCCAACCACCCGATACTACCTCACAAAAGCCATGCACCTTTGAAAATGAGTATGTTCATAAGTCGTGCGAAGCTGGGTTTGAGAACAACAATTTGACTCCCTTGCACCATTTCAGACCACAAAATGGCAATGGTCATCCTACTCCTCTGCCCAACCCCATATCCCCAAATTCAAATAATTGCGGCTCAAACATAAATGACTTTGTAAGATATCTTGCTCGTCGTGAGCTTGTAACAACAGGCTCACTGCAGTTTAATGACAAACCTCAGAATTACAGAGCCTGGAAACGTTCTTTTCAGACTGCAATTACTGATTTAAACCTGACTGCAAGTGAAGAAATGGATCTCTTGCTGAAGTGGCTTGGCAAGGAGTCAGCAGAGCATGTGGAACAGATTAGAGCAATCCACATCAACCATCCACAAGCAGGTCTGGCTATGGCATGGGACAGACTTGATCAAACATATGGCTCAGCGGAAGTAATAGAAGATGCCCTGTTCAAACGTATTGACGTCTTTCCTAAAATAGCCAACCGAGATTATTCTAAGCTGACAAAATCTGTTTTGATCTGTAACAGAGTGATCTGTTAATGGAGCTTCAATCTGCTAAGGCCGAACGAGACTTGCCAGGTCTTGCTTTTTTAGACAGTGTACAGAAGCTACCGTTTCATTTGCAAGAAAAGTGAGCATCAGTTGGTGCAGCCTACAAGCGACAAAACCATGTTCTTTATCCTCCCTTTGCCTACATCGTAGACTTTGTTAGCCAGGAGGCAAGCATTGGAAGCGATCCAAGCTTCAACTTTGTCTCTAACATAGACTTGAATCCCAAAATGGAGAAGACAGCTTGGAAGCCCAGTAAACAATGAGAAATCTCTGTACACTAGACAGCGTTATCTTCAAGAGTTCCCAATGATGCTGGTGAGTTTGCAAAACAATCTGATGACTGTGATGAACAGTGTCCCATTCATAGAAAATCGCATCCTCGGAATAAATGCCGTGCCTTTCGGGAAAAGCCCAGTGACGTTCGTTAGGCATTTTTAAGAGACAATAAAGTGTGCTATAAATATTTCGCTTCGACATCACATATTGCAAAGAACTTTAAGACTAAAGGCCAATGTTCTGAATGTAAAAGCAAAAGACACCACACGGCACTCCACCCTGGGCCTGCACCCTGGATAAAGGCAGACCCTGCTACGGAGTATGGCGGGGAGGGGGAGGAAATCTCACCTCAATCTCAAGTCACTAGCAAATGCACGGAAGTCTGTGGGGAAAGTCAGACAGACCGATCTTGCTCTAAAATATACCTTGTAAAAATATTTCCAGCTGGCCGCAGGGACAAGGCAGTGAAACTATATGCAATTCTGGATGAACAGAGAAACAGGTCGCTGGTTCGTTCACAGTTCTTTGAAGTGTTCAGTGACCAAAGTCCAAGTGCTCGAGTTACAGGGCTCTAGACTAACTTTTTGCACTGGTTGCACTGGTGCGCCTAACTTTTTTTCTTAGGTGCACCAGCACAAAAGTTAGGTGCACCCAAATGTTCATATAGGCAATATTGACTCGTAAACGATTAACTAACAATCTGCTCAACATAAAGTTCTTTATTTGAAGCACAATTCTGCATGAAAGGTAACTTACTGAAAAAGTGTTAGTGCTTAAAGTGCTTCACTGAGCTAATACTTAAACTTAAAAACATCTCAAGATAAATTAAATACAAAGAACATCTAAATTAAGTGTTTTAAGGGCTTTAAACTGAACATCTCATGGCTCAATGTCTTATGGACTATCCTCCATTGCAGTCACATGCCCCTCGGATGGCCAACTCCTGTAGTTTGGCTTTCTTGATCTTTGGCCTTGGCTAAACCAGCTGGCCACACTCTCTCTAACATCAACATCTTCCAGACTTGACCCCTCTACACTAATTCTTATCAGATCTTCCACTGTGTCTGAATGAAGGGATGCTCCAGTGCCCCCCCCAATGCAGCCAAATTCTCAATAAAACGGTTTTACTTTATATATTTTACTGATTCTTTTGTCAGTCAACGGGATAAATATGAAATAGTGACTGAAACGCAGCCATTTAAGAATTCATAACCAGCTCTCCCTTCCAAGAAGCTAGTCTGCACAAAAATCCTAATTTATAATTTTATTGAGCCGTTGTCTGATGAAATCAAATAATACACAATATAAGACAAGACAATTCCTGTGCTGTGATTTCCGCTATATTTGCATGTAACCTTAGAGAAGCAATAATATATCGTTTAATTGGACATGCTGCTCCTCTCAGACCAGTCTCTCGAGGATTTCGCGTGACTTTTTTCAGATTTGTGCAGCCTAAAATGACTGATATTGCTGCGGCTTTTCTCAAAATTTGCGTTTCTTATTGTTTTGCAGTGAAAATATACCACAGACAACATTCTTCTAATATTGTTATGACTTTTCTGACTTGGAGACCCGTTGTAGGGCTCCAGACTAGCATTTAAGGACACCAGCACCAGTGCCTTTAAGTTCTACAGAAGGTGGCACCAGCACCTGACAGTAAAGCACTCACCCTAATCGCACATGTACATCTCGGAGATGTCTATTTGATGTCTGCATTTACATATTCAAGAGGTATTTTTAAGAGTGTTTGCTCATCTGCAATACGTCTCTAATATGTTTCCAGTCAGATGTCAAATAGAGATGTATTAAATGCATGTAAAACTGCTTCTGAGACGTTTATCAGATTACACAGCAGTTTCCCAGATCTTTAACATACGTCTTACAGATATACTTGTGCTGTCTGGGTAGTTGAGATGCAGTTCAAAATGAACTTTTATCAATGTCATTCATAATGTCTAAATATAATTTAATAAATACAAAATATATATATATATATATATATATTAGGGAGTGGAAATGGCTGATAAGCCTATAAGTACTTCTCTGCAGCCATCTAATAGTGGTGATTTAATGTATTTTTTTTTTTAAAATAAGTGTTTGCTTTCCTACATTATGGAACTTTTAGTTTTATAAATGGAGCAACCTATGAAGGATGAACAAATAATGTCATCACATTACTTAAAGCTTTGAAGTGCTGGGAAAAGTTGTGTGAAGAATTTCAAAACACTTTAAGACAATAGACCATTTCTGCCACAAGTTGTTCCTGTATTTATGTTAAATCCATGGTGATTGGTGGTGATGTGTTTATTGAACAATGTTTCTCCTGGTTTCCACACCAGTGGCGTTTATTCTAATGTCTGTAGCTTTAACAGAATTTGAATGCTTCTCACAAGATTTGACAGAGATGTTATTGATTCCGCGGTGAATTCGACTACTTTCTTCACTGTATCTCCCAGCGCTGTGTATAACGGTGTCGCGTGATCGAGAGCAGCCCGCAGCTCAGGCACGAGCAGATAAACAGTCTGCGGATTTGTTCCGCTTTTGGGGTCAACTCTAGACCACGATATGAGCCTAACTGTCTGTTGTCAGACTGTTAGCAGAGAGACTTTCTGAGTCGCGGAGACTTTTTTTTTCTCGAATGGCTGGACGCACCAGTGCGACCTCAGATTTTTTTAGTCGCACCCTTGAGAAATTAGGTCGCACTCTAGAGCCCTGGAGTTAGCTCCTCCTCTGTGTGAGAGAGAAGAACAATGGTACCTGCCAACATTCGGAGTGTATCATCCGAAGAAACCTAATCAAATCAGAGTAGTTTTTGATTCTAGTGCCCAACACAATGGTGTATCACTTAATGATGTGCTGTTAACCGGGCCTGACCTGAACAACACTCAACAAGTGGGAGTACTGATCCGCTTCAGGAAAGAAGCCATTGCCTTTACTGCAGACATAGAACAGATGTTCTACTGTTTTTTGTTAAGGGAAGAAGACAGAAACTTTCTACGTTTTCTTTGGTTCCAAGACAATGACCTTTCCAAAGACATCGTGGATTATCACATGAGGGTCCACGTCTTTGGTAGTAGTGTATTGCAGTGGCAATACATTGTCTACATCAGTCAGTTCAGATTGGTGATTTCCCTGTCGACCCTGATGTCAAGTGTTTTGTGATGTGCTACTCCTAAGTAGATGACGGTCTGAAGTCCCTGCCTACAGTAGAAGCTGCTATCAGTTTGCAAAAAAAAATCAAGATGTTCTCTCCAAATCAAATCTGAGACTACATAAAATCGCAGCAAACAACAAAGAGGTCATGGAAGCCTTTCCATCCACAGACCATGCAAGTGATCTAAAAGATCTAGACATTGAGGCAGACACGCTGCCAATTCAGCATAGTCTTGGACTTAATTGAGACATCCATACCGACTGTTTCGTCTTCAGTGTCTGTGATGAGGTAAAACCTTACACGAGGTGTCTTATCCACTATTAACAGCCTCTATGATCCTCTTGGGTTCGTAGTGCCAGTCACTATTCAAGGCAAGGCTATTCTGAGAGAACTTACCTCTGTGGATGGAGATTGGGATGCTCCACTGCCAAAAGAAATGGAAGAAGCTTGGACATAATGGAGAATTTCCTTGTCGGACCAGCCCAGTCTTTCCACTCCCAGAGCCTGTACTCAGACTTCACCATCTGCAGCTGTCAGAAGGGAATTGTGTGTCTTTTCGGATGCGTCAACCAAAGCCATTGCTGCAGTGACGTATCTCAAAATCACAGATTCTGCAGGAAATAATCTGATTGGCTTCCTAATGGGGAAAGCCAAACTTGCCCCCCACCCTGAGCACACAGTGCCAAGACTTGAACTTTGTGCGACAATGCTAGCTGTTGAGTTGGCAGACTTAATTTCTGCAGAGCTGGACCATCAGCTTAATGCTATAACCTAATACTCAGACAGTAAGGTGGTTCTCGGGTACATTTGTAATGAAAGCAGGCATTTGTATGTTTATGTCAGCAACCGGGTACAACGTATCCGAAGGTCCTCTAATCCAGATCAATGGCGATATGTGCCAACAGACCAGAACCCGGCAGATCATGCCACGCGTTTCATTCCCTCAGCCTACTTACAAAACAAAAATTGGTGGACCCAAATTTCTGCTCATGCCAGAACCAGGTACCTCTGAGAGCACTTACAACCTTGTTGATCCTAGTTCAGACCCAGATTTATGTCTTCTAGTGTTCACTTGAAGAACTACAGCATTATCCAAGCAGCTTGGTTCCCAGCGATTTGCCAAATTCTCTTCTTGGAAATCACTGACAGGTGCCATCACTCGCCTTATTCACATAGCTCATCATTTCAAGACAACGGAGATGGAAAACAATTATTGCAAGGGCTGGCGTTACTGCAAAGCAGAATTCACAGTGGAGGAATTCAACAAAGCTTCAGCAATCATAATCCGAGTGGCACAAGAAGAAGTTTACACTCAAGAGATCAAATGTATCCAAAAGCAAGAGAGGATTCCAAAAAGTAGTCCTCTTCATACTCTGGATCCATTTATTGATGAGCAAGGTCTTCTGAGGGTTGGAGGTTATCTCCACCGAGCAAGCCTTAATCAGAGTGAGAAGACTCCTTTGATAATTCCTGGCAAGCATCACATTGCCACTTTGCTCATTAGACACCACCATGAGCATATCCATCATCAAGGCCGCCATTTTACTGAAGGAGCTGTCCGTACAGCTGGTTTTTGGATAGTTGGTGGAAAACGAAGGGTGAGCAGCATCATACATCAGTGTGTAACTTGCAGACGGCTCAGAGCTCCACTCAGCATCCAAAAAAGGGCCAGCCTTCCAGCAGATAGTTTCTCAACAGACCCTCCCTTTACCAATGTTGGACTGGATGTATTTGGCCCTTGGAGTATCTCCTTACGTCAGACGAGAGGAGGTCTCTCTCACAGCAAGAGGTGGGCTGTAATTTTTACATGTATGAGCATAAGAGCTGTTCATATTGAAGTTATAGATTCCCTCGATACGTCCAGCTTCATCAACGTTCTTAGACGTTTTCTTGCTGTTTGTGGACCTGTCAAACACATTCGTTCAGACCGTGGCACAAACTCTGTCGATGCATGTAAGGACTTAAATATACCTTCAAACATTGACAGCAAAACTGCGAAGACGTATCCGTCAGACCAAAGCTGCACTTGGATTTTTAATCCTCCGCATGCTTCCCATTGTGGTGGAACATGGGGAAGAATGATTGGGCTTGCAAGAATAATTCTTGATTCCATGTTCCTACAGTTGAAAGACAAACTTAGCCACAAAGTGCTGGTGACCTTCATGGCAGAGGTAGTAGCCATTATAAATGCCAGGCCCCTTTTTCACGTGACGACGGACCCTGATGAGTCGTTCATACTCACACCGTCAGTTCTTCTCACACAAAAGGTGAACTCTGTTGCTGCACCTGCAGGTGAGTTTGGAGTTGCAGACCTGTACAAGGGCCAGTGGCGGCAAGTTCAACACCTTTCCAACACATTCTGTGACAGATGGCGGAAGCAATTCCTACCAACCCTACAGGCACGCAAAAAATGGCAGTCCGTCCATCCAAATGTCAGACCAGGACGTGTTGTCCTCCTCAAGAACAGCCAAGTACCATGTAATGAATGGCCTCTTGGACTGGTAACACAGACTCTCCCTAGCCAAGATGGGAAGGTGCGTCAAGTTGAGGTCAAGGTCATCAAACCAGGAGGTTCTACCCTTTTCCTCAGGGCTGTTACAGAGATAGTGCTTCTACTTCCCCCAGATTCTAAAGTAGATGGATAGTCATACATTTTTGAGTGATGTGTAAGCACATCAGGCGGGGAGTGTTTTGTTACCATTTAATATGTTTCAAGTCTTGTTTTCATTTTTGAAGCTAATCTCTATGCTTTTCTTTATTTGGTTGTGGTCCCTTTAAGAATCGTAAGTTTCTGCAAAGAGTCATGCCATGTGATAAGGAAGTGAACAAGCATGACAAAGAGAGTAGTATGTTTAGTGTATCTGAAGCTGTACTGAGATAGTTGCATACATCTTGCATCTGTTGCAGCATTGTGGATATGTATTGACTGTTTTTAACAATATCTACGATTGCAGGTCATTGTTTAGGGACAGTGTTACATTTTATGGAGCTGATTGTTAGAAGCCTTTTATTATCTGACTACCTCACAATAGTTAATGGATATTTCGTTCTGGTAAATGGCTATACTGTTCCTAGACCATTAAAAGTGCATATTAAGGGATTGAATTCATTGCATTTTATTATATATGTTGATTTATGCATTTTGTATGTTTCAGTTTCACCTTTCCCCACAACGTCAATAAACCTGTTGTGAAAACCTGTGTCTGAACTGTAAATCATGTCATTTATGGCTTAATATGAGACCATAGACATTGTCCAACCCCCCACTCATACGGTGTTGATTTTACTTGTGCATCTCTTAAAAAGGGTCATAAATTGCCTTAAATTGATTAAAAAAATTCAGCAGATATGTAAATAATGAAATAAACTCCCTTCCTTGATATTTGTGTATTGAAAAAGTATTTGATTGACATTTAGACACCTTTCTGATTATATATATATGTGTGTGTGTGTTTGTGTGTGTGTGTGTGTGTGTGTGTGTGTGTGTGTGTGTGTGTGTTTTATTTGGGCTAGTTAAATACATTTTCGAGATACCAAAATCTGAAACCAGGGATTTTTTAATTTTGCGAGCCCTTGTACTGTGAATTAAAATGTACATTAAAATGTTTAATGTTAGTATTACTCAACATTACAAACATTTTAATAAATTATTTAAAAATATAATGTTCCTTTTTAGTTCATGTTATTTAATGCATTAATTAATTAACTTAATGTAAATTGCTACTAACACTTTTTATGATCTATAACAATTTTTTACAAATATTTTAATGGCCTTATTGTAAATTGTTGCCAAAAAATTATGATACATAATCATTAAAACATGTAATTGTCTATAAGCATTTGTGAAACGATTGTATAAAACTATATTACCAATAAAATACATATGAACTTATTTTATGTATATGTTTCTTATTATGTTTAATTGAACTGATCAGTAAAGGGTCAGACTTAAACAATTTCTTATACTATCAGTGAGGCATTTTAGGAAAATCATGTAATAAATACTTTAAATATTTGTAAACATTATTTTAATGCTCTATAGGCACTTCAATAATAATTATGTAAAAGTATACTGACAGTACAGAACATTTCATCTGATTCTATTTATTATATTTCATTCAGATAAACAGAGAGTCAGATCATGTAGCTCATCAGGATTAAGGTTATGCTTCCATCTGGTGTTCATCCTTAGTATTACAGTCTTCACCTTTTACCTATTATCAGTGATAGCTTAAATTTTAATAACTGTACTATGATTTATTAGGTAAGAATTAGTAAATAGTCAGTTCATCCTCTATAAAGCATTGTCCCAACATTAATAGTCATTGGTAAGCAGTTTATAAATTAAGCTATAAATGTTTTGTTCTTGAGCATATATATATATATATATAATGTTTGATAATTGTATTTTCATACTTTATTGATGATCAATTTATAATTTCTAAATTATTACGTTGTTTACAAACCAGTTATTTATGAGTTGTCAGTGTTTCATAAGATCATTTAGAAAGTGTAAGTAAATGATTAATAAACTATTTAAATGTACATTTATTAATATTATTTAGACACATGATAATAATTTATCAGTTTTAACCCTCTAAGCGCCAGTCGCAAAATTGCGACAAGACGTCATGATTCATTAAATAGACTGTAGTTTCTAATATGGTGTAATATCGCATTTGTATTCCCTACCACTAGATGGCAGACATGTGGTACTTCGATTCTAGACCAAAAGTGTTCGAGGACACAGCTGAGCAAGTGAGCTATTGTGTTATTAATGCGGAAGCAATTCAGTTCATAGCGTGTGAGTAAATTGTGAGAGAAAATCGCCAAATGACTAATAAAAAGTTGTACTGTGAGGATGTGTTGCAAATGTTATTTGCCGATTCTGACTCTGAAGGAGAATATTTGCGGTTTGGAAATGATGATCGGCCGTCTAATGATCGCGCTTCTCCCGGTACATCTCTGCTGCGCAATGGTCCTGCCGGCGAGAGTGTTCACAAAGCACAAACAAGTGATCCTTACGGCCCTTTGCCCAACGGGAATGGGGGTGGCAGGGGTGGACGTGGTCTTAGTGTCCATGGGAGAGGCTCTGCATTGCTGATGATCGCCCCCAGATTGCATCTTTCTTTCTGATCGTGCACACTCAAAGGGCCACCGGCAGACAGTACAGGTGCAGTCAGTGTTGGGTAATGTTAGGTCTGTGCGCTGTGCCATGCAATAAGAGGTATCATACTCTCAAGAACTATAAACGGTCACCTAGATACTTGATTGGGCAAATAGCTGGTCAACTGATCAAACAATAGGCACATGTATTTTAGTAATAATGTACTACTTTCTCCTGTTTTACTGTTATTTCCTCTTTTCCTGATCATTTGTTATGAGGATAAAAAGACAAAAAAAAACATGAAAATAAGTTCAAACAACCATTCAATATCTATTATTTCCTGAATATTACTGATGAACTGATAAAAAAGTAGGCTGCTGTTCATATGCGTTTTACTACTATATAGTGTAGTAATGTAGTAATAATTTTGTACTTTCTCCGGTTTTATTGTTGGTTTCCTCTTTTTTGATCATTTGTAATGAGGATAAGAAAATAGTTAAAAAAAAACATTCGAACATCAATATCTACTATTTCCTGAATATTATGAAATTCAAGAGGTCCGCCCCGAAAAAGATTGCGTGTGTGCTTGAAGCAAGATCGCAATTTTTTTTACGATTAATGGTTGCAGCTCTAAATGTAAACACTACAAAATGTTTTGCAAGGATATTGTCACGTTCTCGTGAGACGCATCGGATCTTGGATCTCGCGAGATCTCGTCACATCCCTAATACATAGACATTTCATAAAACATTAGATCATGAATATTTACCGAAAAGTCATGGAATTTTATTGGTAAAAATGTGTATGAACCCTGAAGTGAGCATTCTAGTTATGTGACACGGAGTTATGTTGCAGGCTCACATAGTTCCCTCTCTTTGACGAAGAAAGAACAGTTTAAGGTAGAGACCGTTCCTATGAAGCAGGAACATGCTTTTCATTGCAGCCTCCAGAATTCTCCTTCAAAAGTTAAGACTGAGCCATTTGATGGAGATGATGAGGTGATGCATCAAAGCAATCTAGTACGAATACAGCGTAAATCAGACCCGCCCACACAAGTACCTGCAGGGTGCTCTGCTCCAGCACCGCCACACGCAAATGACTTCACTACATATCTGCTGAGGAAAGAAATGGTGAGTTTCGGCTTGTTTCGATACGATGATTGCCTTGAAAATTACTGGGCGTGTAAAACGTCTTTTAAAGCTGTAACCAGTGAACTCAATTTAACGAGTAGAGAGGAGATTGACCTTTTCGTCAGATGGCGTGGTCCTGATTCCTCTAGTCATGCCAAACGAATTAAAGCAGTTTGTGTCAGTAATCCTACTGCAGGAGATGGAGTGATATGGCGTTGCATGGAGGACTGCTATGGATGTCCGTGCTATGGAGGTCATCGAGCAGGCAATGTTAAAAAGACTTGGTGCTTTCCCTCACATCACAAACAAAGACACCCATTGTTTAAGAGACCTTGGAGATTTGCTGCTTGAGCTGCAGTCCGCCAAGGAGAGTGGTCGTTTACCTGGACTTGCTTACCTCGAAACAGCAAGAGGAGTCAACCCCATTGTAGAAAAACTCCCGTTTAGTCTTCAAGACAAATGGATAACGCAAGGTTCCAGATACAAAGAAGACTATAATGTATATTTTCCTCCTTTCAGCTTCTTTGTTGATTTAGTTTGTAGACAGGCAAGAACTAGAATCGATCCTAGTTTTGCACTCGCTTCAACTGGTTGTTGGAACAACATGAAAGCTGACGGAGTTGTCAGATCGAGTAATAGAACTTCTGTCTTTGTCAAGAAAACTGAAATAACAGCTGCACAATTAAATCAAGACAGAACCTCAGAAAAAAATGTAGAACCAGAAAAGGTCTGCACTATGCACAATAAGCCTCATCCACTCCACAAGTGCCGCACGTTCAGGAGCAAGCATTTGAATGAAAGAAAAGCACACCTGAGGGAAATGTATATCTGTTTCAAATGTTGTGCTTCTACTAAGCATGTTGCGAGAGACTGTAGAGTGTTGATTAAGTGCAGAGAATGCGATAGTGATTGACATGTTGCAGCCATGCATCCAGGACCTGCTCCATGGTCTGTGGAAGTGCCTGAGTCACAAAGAGAGCAAATGATGGAGAACACAGGTGAGGACACTGCTGAGGTCACCAACAAGTGCACGGAGATTTGCAGAGATTCTAGTAAGCCAAAATCATGTTCAAAGATCTGTCTCGTGAAAATGTATCCCTCTAATTAGAATGAAAAGGCCAAACGCATTTATGCAGTACTGGATGAGCTGAGTAGTAGATCTTTGGTGAAGTCAGAGTTCTTCGATCTGTTCAAAGTTGTTAGCAGTTCTTCCCCGTACACATTGAAGACATGTTCAGGCGTAGTGTCTACGGCGGGGAGGAAAGTAAGTGGATTCTCAGTTGAATCGCTTGATGGGAAAACAGTAGTTGCTCTTCCACCCTTGCTAGAGTGCAACACTTTACCAAACGATATATCCGAAATTCCTACGCCTGAGTTAGCTGTGCGTTTTCCCCATCTCACTGCGGTGTCAGATAAAATACCACCTTTAGATCCTGGTGCTCCTATCCTTCTCCTCTTGGGGCGAGACATTCTCAGTGTGCACAAAGTGCGTGAACAACGAAATGGACCCCAAAATACTCCATATGCACAGCGCTTGGATCTGGGCTGGGTGATAGTGGGAGAAGTTTGCCTTGGTGGCATTCATCGTCAATCCAGCGTGAACACTTACAAGACCAACATACTTTTCAATGGACGAACTTCATACTTCTCTTTGTGCACGAAGGGCATTAACGTTGTAGAACGAGGTGAGTCACCACTCTTGTCATACATACCTGACCCACCATGTTCTCTCAAATCTAAAGAGAGCTATTCGAAGAGTTTGAAGGAGAATGTGTTCTTCAGATCTCCAGAGGACAATAAAAGCTGCTCTATCTGTGGAGGATAAAGTCTTTCTAGACATTTACATTACATTTACATTTATGCATTTAGCAGATGCTTTTATCCATACTGGATTATCCATAAATACTGACAATACAAATGTATAGCCTGAAATGCACTGTAAGTCGCTTTGGTTAAAAGCATCTGGTAAATGTAAATTTACCAATAGTGGTGAAATTAACCAAGTGTCATCTGTAACAAGTGTCATCCAAAGCGTGCATTCAGGTTATACATTTTTGTCAGTATGTGTGTGTTCCCTAGGAATTGAACTCACAACCTTTTTGCGCTAATAATGCAATGCTCTACCACTGAGCCACAGGAACCTACTGATAAGAACCTACTTATTAAAATAATTACCCTTTACTTAAATATATGAACACAGAAAACCTTTGTTAACAGGTTATTGTAACATTTCCCATTCTTTACTTTTTACTTTTTAGTCATGTAGCAGATGCTTTTATCCAAAACTTACAGCGACTTACAAATAAGAAAAAGTTACTAAAACTATAAGTTAAAAGTCTATAAATAATATATATACACATTTAAGAAAAATTGAGAAATTAAATAAAATGACAAATGCATACAACAACATTTCAAAACTAAACAATTAAATGGAAACTAAAAATAAAGCTAAAAACATTTCAAAAAATTAAAACAACAAAAGGTATGAGTATAAAAATTATTCTAACATGACACTAAGCCAAACACCCATATACTGTATATATATATATATATATATATATAAATGTTATTTCATTTCCATGTAGTATGTTGAAGTAACGTTACTAAAATAAATACAATTTATTAAAACTAAAACTAAAGAAAATACCTATAAAGACATATTAAACTCATACATAATTTATCTAAAATTAAAATAGATAAATCAAACGCCAGTAGTTTATCAGTAATCCTAAAAAAAGAACACTGCCAAACACACATGCTAAAAACTAAAACAGAAGGGAAACAAGCAGTAAGAAAGAAGATGAATAAAAAGCGATACTTATATCCCTTGCCGGTGTCCCTGTCCAGTGGAGTCGCACGGTAGAGTCGATGGTCTTTACACTCTTCGGGCTTCTCACAAGGAGGGCTTCACACGACGGCTGCCATGGTAAACTAAGCTTTTTATACCCATCTAACAAAATACTACAATTCAGCTGAACACAATTTCCTGTTAATCACAATAAATGGCCAAACAAGCGCCTGACACTGACAAGGGACGCGATACAGTACGACACCAAACGCAATTTCAGCACGTCTCCACACAATAAACAAAACAAGCGTTTCCTAGCAACAAGAACTGCGCTAAACACTAATGAGTCAAGTAAATACACTTACTAGTTATTTTTAATGTCCGCTGATAGACTGCTTCTCTCAAAGAGTATTACTTTACACTTCTATCTTCTGCTGGCGCTTAAACACAATTTCCTGTTAATCACAATAAATGGCCAAGCAAATGCCCGACACTGACAAGGGATGTGATACGGTACGAGACCAAACGCGATTTCAGCACGTCTCCACACAATAAACAAAACAAGCATTTCCTAGCAACAACAACTGTGCTAAACACTAATGAGTTAAGTAAATACACTTACTAGTTGCTTTTAACTTCCGCTGATAGACTGCTTCTCTCAATGAGTATTACTTTACACTTCTATCTCCTGTTGGCGCTTAAACACAATTTCCTGTTAATCACAATAAATGGCCAAGCAAATGCCCGACACTGACAAGGGATGTGATACAGTACGAGACCAAACGCGATTTCCTATAATGAACAAATAGGTCTACCTTGACGAGGATAACCACTGGGTGGCGCCACTTCCTTTCCGCTCTCCACGGATTCAACTACCAAACAACAGAGAGCAAGCTAAGCAGAGGCTAAGCTCTTTACATCACACTTTCTCAAAGAAACCAAATATGAAAACACATTTCTTTGATTTCATGCAAAAGGTGCTTGAGGATAAACAAGCAGAACTAGCCCCACCTTTGCAATCGGGGGAAGAATGTTGGTATTTGCCAATTTTCGGTGTTTACCACCCCCACAAACCTGACAAAATTAGGGTGGTTTTTGATATGAGTGCTCAGTTTGGAGGGGTTTCGCTCAATGATATTTTACTGAGCGGTCCTGACCTCAACAATACACTTTTGTTTGTGTTGTTGCACTTCCGTAGGGAGAAAGTAGCTGTGATGGCAGACATAGAACGAATGTTCTATTGTTTCAAGGTAAAAGAGCAGCATCGCAACTATCTTCGCTTTCTTTGGCACAAAGACAAATGTGCAGGAAAGGAGATAATTGACTACAGAATGACTGCACACGTCTTTGTCAATAGTCCGTCGCTAGCAGTCGCAATATATGCCCTGAGACGAGCAGCAGAACTTGGCGAAGCGGAACGCGGAACGGATGCTAAGAACTTTGTGTTGCGCAACTTCTATGTAGACGATGGTATCACATCTGTCCCTACTGAAAGAGAAGCCATTGATCTCCTAAAGCGCACACAGTTCTGATGGTGTTCCAGGAGGCGCCGTAGAGCCTCTGTGCCACGCCCGGGTCCCAGCCTGTGCGGCGTCCTAATGGCCGCAGATTCCAATGTGTGTGCAATTTTTCAAGAGTTTTTGACCATGTTAAGCCCCCCAAAAATGCCCGCATAGTAAAAAAAAAAAAAGAAAGAATCATTACGAAATCAATAGGGCCCTGCGCCTTTCTGGCTTGGGCCATAATAATTAAAGCTGCAAGCAGCGATGGAAGGGACCTCACACACGGCTCACCGCCAACCGGTGGGTTCAGAAAGTCAGGGAACGGTGAGAAATATTCCTTTAAAATGGTAAATATAGAGAAAAATGTCAAAGTCATTTATATGTGCCTAACCTGCTGTCAGCTGGTGGCGCTATGTCCATAATTGAACATTAACATGTAGATGTCTTCAGGCTAGCACTTTTATCAAACATAAGAAGTTTGGTGCAGATTGAACATGGTATGTTTGAGTTAGTGTAAAGCCTGACACATCCTGTTTTCAACGGGTGGCTCTATGGTTACATCTGAATATGGGCCTTTAGATGTCGTCAGAATAGGACTCTTACCAAATATGTGGAGTTTAGTGCAGATTGGACATTGCATGTTTAAGTTACTGTAAAACAATTAATTTCCTGTGGCCAGCAGATTGCACTATATATATATATAACTGAACTGAACATTTGGTATATTGATGTCTTCAGACCAGTACTTTTATCAAACATATGATGTTTGGTGCAGATTGAACATGGTATGTTTTAATTAGTGTAAAGCATGTCATATCCTGTTGTGAACAGGTGTGCTATGATTACATCTGAATACTGGCCTTAATGTGTCTTCAGGCCAGGACTCTTACCAAATATGTGAAGTTTGGTGTAGATTGGACATTGTATGCTTAAGTTAGTGTAAAACAAGTAATTTCCTGTTGCCAGCAGGTGGCGCTATGTCTATAACTAAACATTGGCACGTAGATGTCTTCAGGCCAACGCTCTTATCAAACGTGTGAAGTTTGGGACAGATCGGACATTTTATGGCTGAGTAACAAAAGCTTCTATTCCCATGGCGAGACATCAAATTTTGTCATGCCGCCATTGACACGCCCATTAGCGAAAACTCAAGCTCTTCGCAATGTAACATCACAAAGGCGTTTAGATTAGACTGGCCTAAATATTATGTTGATGTCATTAAATCTCTAGGAGGAGTTAGTTACAGAGTAAAACATGTCACTTCCTGTTGCCAGCAGGTGGCGCTATACATTTATATGAAAATGGTCACTTATGGCGCTTTTCCACTGCATGGTACGATACGGTACGGCTCAGTTCGGGTCGGTTTGCATTTCCACCGCAGTTTAGTACCGCTATAGAGTGGGCGGGATTATTCACGCGTCGTTATAATTGCGCCGCCTCTACTGCCGTGACATCATCGTAAACGCGCCACAAACAAACTCACAACAAAGAAAGGAGACGGAATAGTGTTCTTCACTCTCGGCATGTGGATGTTTTTAACAACAATGGAGAGGTCGATGAGAATGCTTGGGATTTACCCCAGCAGCAGAGACTGTGGTGACAGTGACACGGGCTGTAGATGAGGAGAGCAGGGATGTTCGTGCAGGTGTGCTGCGTTACTTGATTAGTTAACTATTCATGCAGCGTGTTCTGTAAAGTGAATTATCAATAAACTTTTGAATATTTCAAAATGTACAATGTATCCCTTGTTTTTTTTATTTATGTGATGGTTTTTATAATCGCATTAATCATTTGTCTTTTCAAGAGGTTCATTAACGTGCTCATACAATGATACATATTTAATATAGTCTGGAGGTACACTTATTCGATCAGATTGTTTTAATTGAAGCAAAACACAGATACAGAGGTAAAAATATAAATAGAAAACATACTCTGAAAATATAGCAAGTTCAAAAGTAACGTTATACATAAGGCTTTTTCCTTCGTGCCATCAAGCTCTCGCTGGATCCGCTCCTCGGCTATCAGCGAGAGGAACGTCTGAACTTCCTCAACTGACAACTACTGCTATTTTGTGGTTGATGCAAAAATGTGCGTTTGTTTAAACAGAAGTTGCGTCCGATCCTTCGCTGGCTGTGCTGATTTAAATCTAGCGGGTCGGGCTGTAGAGGAGGGTCTCGTGTCGCAAGTTCAGTGGCCGTAATGACGATTTTCTCCGGCCAATCAGTGATCAGCAGAGTTTACCGTCATGTTTTGGTAGCATGCGGCTCGCTTGGAACCTCGACCGAAGTGGTACTAAAAAAGTATCAGGTACCAGGTACAGTACCCAGTGGAAAACCCCCCAAAAGTGAACCATACCGTACCGTACCGTGCCGTACCATGCAGTGGAAAAGCGCCATTAGATCTCTTCAAGCCAGGACTCTTACAAATATGTGAAGTTTGATATGACAAATATGTCGATCGCTGCATTGGAGGGTGAGCCGGAGCTTCTGGAGAGGAAGATTCGGCTGCGCTGCTGCTCCGGCGGTAGTAATGCCTGAGTCGGATCTGGAAATGACGGCTATGATTTCCCGGGCCGCCGAAAGGGTAGGGCTCGAGTGGAGAAAGCCACCGTGTCCCGAACCATCGAGGTTGGACGACTGGTTTCTCGGGGTAGCTTGTGCTGGTTCTCAGCGCCCTGCCCCGGATGCCTCTCTCCCGTAAGTGCATGACGAGCTTACAGGTCGCTGACGGCACCTTTTACTGCAAGAAAACCGACCTACTAACTCCTCCTCCCTCACCACCCTCGGTGGTGCAGCTAGGGGGTATACGGGGGTCCCCCCGGTGGAGCGGTCAGTTGCGATGCAAATGTGTCCTTATACTGTCTCCACCCGGCAGGGCAAACCATGCCTCCTCTTCTGGGCCTGTAGGTACTCGTCTGGTTTCAGGTCTGGTGGCCTGTGGAGATGCTGCCTCCACCTTACGCTACGGCGTTACTAGAGGTTCTTCAGGCTAAAAGCACTGAGGGACATGCACGGGGGTGGTCATGATCCGGAAGTTCTGAAAGAGCTCCATACCGCACCTGACCTCGTGTCACAAGGTTATGGCACTTCGCTGCCCTACCGCGGGTACGTCGGTGGTCGGCTGGTCCCGCTTGTTCGGTGCCGGGAGCTGCCCAGCCATCTTGCTGGCTCCTGTGGACCATCTGACTCAGATATGCGATTCAGTTCGCCCGGCGTCCTCCCAAGTTCAGGGGCATCCACCTCACAGCAGTGAAGGTTGCTGATGCCCATGTCTTGTGAGGGGAATCACTGTCCTACTGGCGAAGGACGTGACGGAACTGGTCCCTCCAGCCGATATGAAGACAGGGTTTTTTAGCCCTTTCATCATTGTGCCCAAGAAAAGCGGTGGGTTACGACCAATCTTGGGTCTGCGCATCTTGAACTGGGCCTTTCAAGAAAATAAACTTCTTTTCAAGATCACGCAGAACCGCATTTTCGGATGCATCCGTCCCCAAGATCGGTCTGCAGTATTTGACCTGAAGGACCTGTACTTCTATGTGCCGACCCTTCCGCGCCACAGGCCATTCCTGAGGTTTGCATTGAAGGACGAGCATATTAGTACAAGGACCTGCCCTCCGGGCTGTCCCTATTGCCCCGTGTCTTCACGAAAGTAGCGGAGGCAGGCCTTGTTCCCTTGAGAGAACAGGGCATGCGCATTCTCAACTACCTCAATGACTGGCTCATACTGGTTCAGTCTCAGGATCAGTTATGCGAACACAGGGATTTGGTGCTCTCGCACCTCAGCCAGTTGGGCCTTCGGGTCAACTGGGAAAAGAGCAAACACTTAAAGACGCAGAGGATCTCTTTTTTCAGTATGGAGTTGGATTCGGTCGATCAGATAGCACGCCTCATGCAGGAACGTGCTCAGTCGGTGTTGAACTGCTTGAATATGATCAAGAGCAGCACGGCGGTCCCACTGAATCAGTTTCAGAGGCTCCTGGGGCATATGGCGGCTGCGGCAGCGGTCACGCCGCTGGGGCCGCTCCATATGAGACAGCCTCAACACTGGCCCCATGGCCGAGTCCCGAGGTGGGCGTGGCAGCGCGGCACCGGGTCCGAGTCACACCGGTCTGCCAAACCTTCACCCCGTGGTCAGACCTTTTGTTTCTTCAGGGAGTGCCCCTGGAACAGGTCTCCAGGCATGCTGTGGTTTACACGGATGCCTCCACCACCAGCTGGGGGGCCACGTTCAACGGGCTTGCAGTGTCAGGGGTTTGGACAGGTCCCTAACTGCACTGGCACATCAACTGCCTAGAGTTGCTGGCAGTACACCTGGCCTTGAACTGTCTCAAGAGGGACTTACGAGGCAAGTACGTACTGGTCCGCATGGACAATAATGCGACCGCTGCGTACATCAACCGACAAGGTGGTCTACGCTCCCGTCGCATGTCACAACTCGCCCGCCACCTTCTCCTCCAAAGTCTAAAACATCTGATGTCGCTTTGCACCACTCAAATTCCAGGGTTGCTCAACCGGGCAGCCAAAGAGCTGTCACGAGCTGCGCCCCCGTGAGTGGAGACTCCATCCCCAGATGGTCAGCTGACTTGTTGACCTGTTTGCATCCCTAGAGACTTCTCATTTCCAGTTTTTTTACTCCCTGTCCGAGGGAACACTCGGCACGGATGCACTGGCACACAGCTGGCCGCGGGGCCTGCGCAAGTATGTTTCAAACCCAGTGAGCCTTCTCGCACAGGCACTGTGCAAGATCAGGGAGGATGAGTAGCAGGTCCTGCTCGTGGCCCCATATTGGCCCACTCGGACCTGGTTACCGGAGCTAATGCTCCTCGTGACAGCCCCTCCTTGGCGGATTCCTCTGAGGAAGGATATACTGACTCAGAGATGGGGCACCCGCATCCATACCTCTGGAAACTTCATGTCTAAAAGTCCCTGAACGGGATGCGGAGGTTCTAGGTGACATACCCCTAGAGTTAGTCAACACCATCACTTTGGCGAGAGACACGCTTACGACCTTGAAGTGGAACCTGTTCGTCAAATGGTGCTCTTTTCGCAGAGAAGACCCCTGGGAAGTGCCCGATCAGAGTCGTACTGTCCTTTAGCAGCAAGGGTTGGAGCGAAGGCTGTCTCCCTCCACCCTTAAAGCCTATGTTGCTGCGATTGCTGCCAACCACGACTCCAAATGGATGGAAAGTTCGTGGGGAAGCATGACTGGCTCATCAGGTTCCTTAGGGGAGCGGGGAGGTTGAATGCTCCACGGCCCCCCTCTATACCCTCTTGGGACCTGTCTCTAGTGCTCGGAGCACTACAGCAGGGCCCATTTGAGCCTTGTAAACAGTCGAGCTGAAGTTTCTCTCAATGAAAACTCTATTCCTGCTTGCACTAATCTCCATCAAGAGGGTTGGGGGCCTGCATGCATTTTCTATCGACGATTCGTGCCTAAAGTTTGAACCGGCGGATTCTCAGATAATCCTGAGGCCTCGGCCCGGCTATGTGAACAGGGTTCCCACTTCTCCCTTCGGGGACCAAGTGGTGAGCCTGTAAGCGCTGCCCCTGGAGGAGGCAGACCCAGACCTAGCTTTGCTTGTCCCATCCGAGCGTTGAGATGTTACGTTGACAGGACGCGAAGCTCCAGGACCTCAGACCAGCTCTTTGTCTGTCACGGAGGCCGGCAGAAAGGGAATGCCGTCTCCAAGTAGAGGATGGCCCACTGGATAGTGGATGCCATCACCCTGGCTTATCAGGCACAGGGTGTGCCTTGCCCATTCAGGTTGAGAGCTCACTCTATAAGAAGTGTGTCGTCCTCCTAGGCGCTGGCTCGTGGCGCCTCGCTGACAGATATTTGTAGGGCTTCAGGCTGGGCGACCCCTAATTCGTTCGCTATATTCTATAGACTTCGTGTGGAACCGGTTTCCTCCTGTGTTCTCACCTTAAATGGGTAGAAGCACTGAGGGGCTCCGGTTTCAAGTCGGCTAGCTAAAAACTGCTCCAGAGAGTCCGTACTGTAGACCCTGTCGAGCTCCTCCGTCCCCTCGGCAGCCAGATGTAGCGGAGCATCCGGCGCCAGGCCCTCACTCGATGGATCCTTGAGAACCGGTAGAGGGCTGGGTTCCATATGTAGAGACCGTTTGGATCCCATATGTGTAAATTCCACGGTATAGCCTCAGAGCCCGTGTTTTCCCGGCAGACTTCCTGCTACTTCCAAGAAGGTTACAATCACCTCCAATCTTCCATATGAACCTGAATATTGTCCATATGTGTATCTGCTTCTGAACCTCCTTCGGGAAGGTCGGAGCTTCCGCAGCGTTCCTGTTCTAAGCTGAACAGGTACGTTTTCCCAGTGTTATCCAGTCCTATTGAGTGGGTAGTGCCATAGCAACAGTAACTGGTCAACTGGGAGCCCTAACCTGCGCCAAAAAATAGGGGCACAGGAGGCTTCCACGGGACACTGGAAGGGGCAGTATCTGTGGCTTTTTGGTAGGGATCCCAATTCGTCTGTCCTCCGACGTGACGTCGAGAGTGACTGACTGATAGGCGTTCACCTTTATCATCTGTTTTGTATGAAAAGTAATGCCATATTTCACTTCTACTGTTCTCTTCATTTGTTTGTTTCGGGCGCGTTAATAGTTTAATCTGTTTGAGCCATCATGTTGTTCACATGTTCTGGTGTCACGTTTACCGGATGCGCAGCGATTTGAGAAGCACTCAAGTGCTCACTACAGGTGAACTTCGGAACAGCAGCGTATGAAATACCGAATTATGCTAAATTATGATATCGTACAGTTTGAAATATAATAAATACCAGTAATTTTACAGTACCGGTATACCGCACATCCCTAGTGTATATGTGTGTGTTCTTTTTATTTGGGCTAGTTCAATACATTTTCGGGATACCAAAATCTAAAACCAGGGATTTTGAAATTTTGCGAGCCCTTGTACTGTGAATTAACATGTCAATTAATATTTTTAATGTTAGTATCTGTAGAGCCTCGTCGCATAAAATGATTGAGAAACAGCACATTTTTAAGGAACTTTTCCTCCCTTCATTTGCCAAGTCATAAATGCCAACCAACTGACAAAAGTGGTGCCACTCAGTTTGGAGTACCCCTTTGCTAATTTCTGTAGAAGACACAGGAAGGGAGAGATTTATAGAACTGACCTTTGCTCCCAGATCCTCTTAGGAACAGAATTTCTAACTTCTTATCTTGAAAATAGGACAGCGTCTACAAACACTCCCGGGTTCCCCTGATCGTTTAATGCCTAAATGTATGATTTAATCAACCAACAAGGGATATACTTGACGGATGCTCACCAGATCCCTAAAGACGTGACTTTCTCATGACCCCAGACAGCTCCTCTTTCACTCCTCTTTCGCCCCCCCCTGCAGGTCAAAGGAAATAACTTATCTCCATCTCTCAGGGAACACCCAAACTTTTGTGGACTTTATGCTAAAAGACAGTTAATGGTTCCTGCTACCATAGAAACAATATACTCAAGAGACAATATATATTAAGGTTGTATTTTATGTCTTGTATAAGCTTGCTGTGTAGTGTAACCTATGCTATTTGTCTTAACCTATGACTTATTACTGTTCCCTGTAAAGTTATAACTAGTCGCGATAAATTGGTGTGAACTATATGTTGATTCTTAGCATCATAATGTATGATTACACCCCTCCCACAACACACACACACACTCATAGAAGAGATTGTAGAGCATGATCAAATGCCTGATAGTTTTTTTTATTTTCTCTTATCCATATAGTTTTGTAAAGTAATGAAACTAACCATACTTCATCAGAATGACTTTTTTCCTGCATGTAAAATGTTTTGAAGTGTTTGGAATGCTATAGAGTGCCTCCTCCACACCTGTTTATGAGCTTTTGCCAGAGCCTATCTATAATTAATACTGATATGTGTGTTAACTTTTATAAAATTCTAATCATGTTATCTGCCTTCAAATCCCGTAAAAGAATATTGAAGTTTGACACGTTGCCATGGCAACAGTATTCTAGATATCAATATTCCCTTCACAGTTTCACATCGGCTGTGTTTTGACATTATTTTGATGAAGTTTGAAGTAAATCGTGTAAATAAGATGCTGAATTCAAAGCATTTTGAAAATTTTGACACTTCCTGCTGCCAGTTGGTGGCGCTATAAATTTTACTACTAATAGTCACATCTATGCGATCGGCTTCATACACCGAACTGAACCACTGAAGTTTGATCAAAATCAGATGATGTATGTTGACTTTATTAGACACTTCCTGTATCTCAATTCTCGCCATAAATTCATCGGCTCACCACGGGCAAACCGTTCGAGATATAAAAATTATCTTTGCAATTTAGCGTCCCCAATGTCTTGAGATCTCGTTTATCTACACAGGGCTTGCAAAGTCGCAAGACTATTGTGTTTACCAGTCGGGCTACCAATATGTATCACTACTGTCCTGCCCGACAGGCTACATTAAATATAGGGCTCCTGCAGGTCCTTATAAACTCCTTAATTTAGTTGTATCTAATTTAAGGCCGTAAAACATTATAAATGCGTTAAATAGTTCAAGAAAAGTTTTCATTTATAATTTCAAGAGGTCTTTCAGTTTCAATCGGGAAAAGGCTGACAAAATTTCAAAAAGCAATGATGTCATTGAATAAATATGAGCGCTGCACATTTAAAAGTCAAAATGCAGAGCAGATGTTTTTATGTATCTCTGAATGGAACCGACCTCAGAAATGTGTCGTTGGCATTTTCATTTAATCTTGCCTATAATGCCTGATAAAACAGCGTTTATGAGCGCTATACATGTACATTTAAATAGTGTATTAATAATTTACTTCCACTTTCTAAATGATCGTATGAACCACTGACAACTCCTAAATAACTGGTTTGTAAAAAACATAATAATTAAAAATGATAAAGTGATCATTAATAAAGTATGCAAACAATTATCAAACATTATATATTTATGCTCAAGAGAAAAATAGTTATAGCTGTATGTATAAACGGCTTAATAATGACTATTAATGCTGGAACAATGTTTTTACTAATGCTTAACTAATGATGCATAGTGTGCAGTCATTATAAAGTGTTACCAAAAAGTTGCAAAAAAATGTACAGAGGCATACAAAGCATAAATATCATTTCAAGATGCAAAAATGAAACTGTACATCTATACACTTAATACACAAATAAACTGTACACAAATAAACCTCCAATTTCATTGGAAATAAATAAATACAATTAAATTGTACGGTTTCATTTTTTTGCATCTTGAACTAAATATTGCTGAGTTCTCTATCCCTCTGTGTTGTTTGTTAATTTTTTTCTGTTAGGAAGATAACGGAGCCTTTAAATCTCCTTTGTAATAGATATGCCTAATAAATAAAGAACAAGGGATTTATAGTTGTATTTATAAACTGCTTACTAATGACTATTAATGTTGGGACAATGCTTTATAAAAGGATGAACTAAATGTTTACTAATGCTTACCTAATCATTCATAGCCTGCAGTTATTATACAGTTTTACCAAATTACGTTGTCAGTGCCTATAAATTAACTGGTTCTAGGATTTACACCGCGTCTTTCATAGGTAACTCAACGCTGCGTGGACTTCACGCTTTGGGAACGCCTCTTGCGTGACCGATGTCTGAAACCCTATAGAATCACGCCAATTAATTGGCTGATGGCGCGACGCCATCTCTGACGCAATCACGTCGTCAGCTTATACTGGGGAACACGCCATCCACTCCTCAGATTTCTCTGCCTTCACGAAGCGGTCACATTACCCTTCGTTGTTGCGATTTTCTGGCCCAACTTATCTTCTGCGATCATCCATTAGCGACTGCCTCAGTGGAACTTTGTTCTCCTCGCAGTGAAGTGCCATGGAGTTTCGCCGCTGTCAACCGCCGTGCGCGCGTTTCATCGCTCGCGAAGACCCACACAGTAAGTGCATTAAGTGCTTGGGGTTTTCGCATGCACGTGACACGGTTTACGGGACCTCGAAATGCAAGATTTGCGAGGATTTCCATCTCATAACCCTCCGCTCTCGGCTTGAGGATTGTGAGAGGGAATCCTCCATTTTTCTCCGTCGCGCATCGAGCTCCTCTGCGGCCCCTCATGAGATCGCGGCCTCACGGCCTCTCGTGAAGCCACGACCTGGGGTTCGGTTGTCGAGCTCGAGGAGATGGAGAGTGAGCAGACAGGCCTCGCCTTTTCTCTCCCTCCCTCTCCCGAGCGCGTGCGCAAATTCGCCAGTCGAATTCTTGCATGATTTTCTGTTTCCTAGCCCGAGGGCACGTGATACCGTTTCCTTCGGGCTAGATGATATTCTGCACACAGCAGCCTCAGACTCCGAGGATTTCGGGCCTGCTTTAGCAGATGCGCTCCCGCCTAGCGGCCAGGAGGCGCGGCCTTCAACGGCCTACTCTGAGCTTGTGGATGTGCTTTCGCGCGCCACCGAGAAGCTCGCGCTGGATTGGCCCGATGAGCCCCGCGAGTCCCGAGCTTCGAAACTTGATGAGCGGTTTCTCAGCGGTGCACATTCCAAGCCTGAAAGGAGGAAGCTGCCATTTTTCAGCGATTTGCATCGTGAGATCGCCGGATCCTGGAAGCAGCCATTTTCCTCCCGCCTTACTAACGCGGCGGCCGCTGACTTCACCAACCTCGTGGGTTCTGTGGAGCAGGGTTACACCGCCATGCCGGTGGTCGAGGATACTTTGGTGTGGCCCTCCACACAATGGCCATCCTTCAGGCCTACCAGGTGGATGTCCTGAAGGAGATGGACAAAGGGACCGGCTTGACTCCTGAACTTGGCTCTGAGAGCCACCAAGCACACCGCACGTGCCGTGGGGCGCTCTATGGCGGCTTCGGTGGCCGCAGAAAGCCATCTGTGGCTCAATTTAACCGAGATCCGTGAGAAGGAGGTGTTTTTGATGGACGCACCCATCTCACAATCTGGGTTATTTGGGGAGGCAGTTAGCACTGTGGTGGATAAGTTCCGCTCAGCCAAAACGCAGTCGGCTGCTTTCAAGCAATTCATGCCGAGGAGATCAAGGGACTATTCTACTCCCTCCTCCTCTGTGTCTAGGGAGCAGTCGCTCCCCAGAAAGGAGCCCTCTGGCGGTGGAGCCCAGGCCACGCGCTCTTCCCCCACTATGGTTTGGGGAGCCCGTGGCCGGTCTTTTCCCCGCCAACAACCACGCAAGCGGGTTAACCTGAAGCGGCCCAACAGGCCTGCCGCTTCGGCTAATCCGAGTCGTTCCTGACCTTCGGGTCGGAATGAGGAGAGCCGTTTCACCGTTACGGGGTGAGGTCAGACCGCGGAAGCGTTTCTGCCCGCCCCGAATGCGCTCTCCTCACTTAAATCTGTCACAGCCACCCTTCGAGGCTTGGTGTGCAGATCTAGTTCACCCTCATTTTTACTCGGACTGACAGTTGGGGGACGCGTCCGTCTTTCCCCCTTTGCAGCCCGTCCATTCGCCGCCAGCGGGCCGCATGTTAGGAGACACAACTGTTTCTCTCCTGCAGTGTACGGAACCCGTGCCGGCCACCCGTCAGTCCAGCACTTCTCTCTCCATCATCCTGAACAAGGACGCCGAGGGCTCTTCTTCACGGTGGAGGGTGCCGCTGCTTCCAGGCCTTCTCGACACCCCATCTCAGGTATGTCTTCCCTTACACGACACTCTGCTTCCTCTATCGCACTTCCTTCACGAATGGGAGCGTCTACAGTGGGTATCGCTGTGGGTTCTCCGCACAATTCGGTCCGGCTACACTCTTCAGTTTGGGAAAAATCCCCCCCGCTTTGACGGGGTTCACCTGACAGTAGTAAACAGCGCCTCCAAGGCCTCTGTTCTACAACAGGAACTTTCCTCCCTCCTACAGAAAGGAGGAAGTACCGCAGTCGGACGTTGAACAAGGGTTCTTCAACTGCTACTTCCTCATTCCAAAGAGGGACGGCGGCTTGAGGCCTATTCTAGATCTACGGCGTTTGAATGTTTCCCTCTATAAAGGGAAGTTCAAGATGCTGATGATAAAAACCATCATGTCTCAGGTCCAGGAGGGGACTGGTTTGTCACCATCGACCTAAAGGATGCGTATTTTCACATCCAGGTCGTTCAAAGACACAGGAGGTTCCTTTGGTTTGCCTTTGGAGGGAAGGCTTACCAATACAAGGTCCTGCCCTTCGGCCTGGCTTTGGCGCCGAGAACGTTTACGAAATGCATGGATGCTGCACTGGCCCCTTTGAGGCTCCAGGGCATTCGTGCACTGAACTATCTGGACGATTGGCTCATTCTGGCTCACTCCAGGGAGCTAGTGAGTCGTCACAGGGATATTGTTCTCGCCCACATCCATTCTCTTGGCCTCAGGATGAACGCCAAGAAGAGTGTGCTCCTCCCATCTCAGCGAACCGTGTTTCTGGGGGTTCGTTTGGATTCCGTTCAGATGCAGGCCAGTTTGGCTCCTGCAAGGATACCCGATCTTACAGCATGTCTGGCCCACTTCAAGCTAGGCCAGCATGTCTCTGTAGGTACCTGCCGCAGGCTGTTGGGCCTCATGGCAGCGGCCTCCCCTGTGTTGCCCCTAGGGTTGCTTCACATGAGGCCGTTCCTTTGGTGGATGAAGGAGCTGAGGTTACACCCCACTGTACCAGCTACTCGCCTTATCAGGGTGTCGCGCAGTTGCTGTCGACCTCTTTTAATGTGGCGAGACCCCGTTTTTCTTCGGAGCGTGGGTGAGAATGGGTGCGATCCACCGTCGCCATATGATCACGACGGACGCATCAATGACAGGCTGGGGCGCGGTCTTAGAAGGCAGACCAGCGAGCGGGGAGTGGAAGGAAGAGTTCCTCTCTTGGCATATAAACGGCCTGGAACTCAGGGCTGTCTTCCTGGCTTTGAAGTATTTTCTCCCCATTCTCGGGGGGTATCATATCATAGTCAGGACGGACAATATGGCGGTTGTGTCCCACATAAACCGTCAAGGAGGTTCACGGTCGCGCACCCTGGACAGGCTTGCGCGCCGTCTTCTCCTTTGGTCCCAAGACAAGTTCCTCTCTTTGAGGGCGGTTCACTGGACAGATGCTCTGGCCGGGGGAATGGATGTTGAACCGTCAGACGGTATCCCAGATCTGGGATCTGTTTGGCAAAGCGGAGGTGGACCTCTTTGCTTCTCAAGAGTCATCCCAGTGCCCGCTCTGGTTCTCTTTGAGTTTCCCGACGATTCTGGGCATAGATGCGTTCGCCCACCCTTGGCCGAATGTCAGTCTGTACGCGTTTCCGCCAATAAAGCTGATTCCGGCAGTACTATGCAGAGTGAAGGTGAGCGGTGCTCGTCTCCTTCTCATAGCCCCATTCTGGCCCTCCCAGACCTGGTTCTCGGAGCTAACTCCCCTCTTGTATCGGTCTCCTTGGGAGATTCCGATCAGGCGGGACTTACTGTCCCAACTTCAGAGCAAGATCTGGCATCCTCAACCAGAGCTCTGGAAGTTGTGGGTATGGCCCATACAGGGCCAAGGGCTGTGATTGACGTTTTGCCTGCCGAAGTTCAGGAAACCATAGCCAGTGCCAGTGCCAGAGCCCCCGCTACTAGAAAGCTGTACTCTTCCAAGTGGGGCGTCTTTGAGTCCTGGTGTTTGACTCGTGCAATTGACCCAGTTAACTGCTCTGTTGGTCCAGTGCTGGAGTTTTTGCAAGAAAGGCTGACAGTGGGGGCGGCTGCTACCACCCTTAGGGTTTACGTAGCGGCCATTGCAGCTCGGAGAGAGCTGGATGAGATCCCCGTGGGGAGACATCGGATGGTCTCCGCCTTTATGCGTGGGGTCAGATGCCTTAGGCCGGTTCGCCCCACGGCAGTTCCTTCTTGGGACTTGTAGTCGTCCTCGAAGGCCTAGTGATGGCCCCTTTCGAGCCCCTAGAGTCAGCTTCGGAGCGAATACTGACTCTTAAGGTTGCTCTTTTGCTGGCGCTTACGTCACTAAAAAGAGTTGGAGATTTGCAGGCTTTCTCTGTTAGTGAGACGTGTATGGACTTTGCCCCGGGTCTAGTCAAAGTTACCCTGCGGCCTAGGCCGGGTTACATTCCCAAGGTCTTGTCTACATCGTTTCGATCTCAGGTGGTCACGCTTCACTCTTTCCATCCTCCTCCCTTTGCTACAAGTGAGGATGAGAGACTCCACATGCTCTGCCCGGTCAGGGCATTGAAGCTGTATGTGGATCGCTCCAAGGTTTGGAGAAAATCCTCCCAGTTATTGGGCTGTTTGTACCTGTTGTAAATCCTAGAACCAGTTAATTTATAGGCACTGACAACGTAATTTTCATTTTTGACTAACCGGACACAACAGGTTAGAGTTAATAATACTTTATCAGAGTTGAAGGGTATTAGCACAGGTGTCCCTCAGGGATGTATTATTTCTCCTATACTTTTTTACATTGTATACCTATGAGTGTTCAAGTTGTGACTCTACTAACCTTATAGTGCAACTCTCAGATGATACAGTGATACTTAGTCTTCTGTATGAGAATAATTATTTGTCAGTTTATTTCTCAGAGGTATCAAGGTTTGTATAGTGGTGTGATTTAAACAATCTTATTTTAAACAAGTTAGCTGTTTTGCGTTCAGTCAACGACGTGCTAGCGGTTTTGCTAGAATTGCTGAATTTGCTGGAATTGAGAACCGCTGCTGTAACTATAGTTCAATAATATTGTTTTAAACATTAGTTAATTTAAAACTAACAGACTAAGTACTAACAACATATTTTTACTGTATTTGTGTAAGTATTTTGTATTTTATTTTAGGTCATGGGACAGTAACAAATGTACAATAACATTTTGTATTTATAATGTAGTAGTCAATTTTGAACACAATATTAACTAAGATTCATAAATGCTATAAAAACTATTGTTAATTTTAACTTGTTATAATGTTAACTTGCTATATATAAATATAACTTGTTATATAATGTTAAAAGCTAAAACCTTATTGAAAAGGGTTTTTACAAAAGTGTAATATATTGTTCTCTGTGTGTGTAGGTTTGTGTATGTTTGTGAGAGAGAGAGGGTAGAGAGAGACTAGCATTAATAAATGTTGTATAATTATTGTTCATGTTAATTAAAATATAGTTGATGCTAATAACTGAAACCTTATTGAAAGTATAATGTTAAAAGCTAAAACCTTATTGAAAAGTTCTATATATCGCTATTTGTGTGTGAGAGAGAGAGAGAGAGAGAGAGAGAGAGAGATAGAGACTAACATTAATAAATGGTGTATACTTATTGTTCATGTTAATTAATATAGTTAATGCTAATAACTGAAACCTTATTGAAAGTATAATATTAAAAGCTAAAACCTTATTGAAAAGTTGTATGTATTGTTATTTGTGTGTGTGTTTGAGAGAGAGCGAGGATAGATAGAGACTAACATTAATACATGCTGTATAATTATTGTTCATGTTAATTAATATAGTTAATGCTAATAACTGAAACCTTATTGAAAGTGTTACCAAAGTTTTATATTTTGTTGTGTGTATGTGTGTGTGTCTTGATGGCTCAGATTAACCATTTAATTATGTTCCTGTGGCTCAGTGGTTAGAGCATTGCGTTAGCAGCGAAAAGGTTGTGGGTTTGATTCCCAGGGAACACATGTACTGACAAAAAAAATATATAGCCTGAATGCACTGTGTCAAAGCGTCTGCTAAATGCATAAATGTAAATGTAATTACTGTATCCCTTAAATCCAAACTGCAAGAGGGTTACTTTAATGCATGTGCTCACTGGGCACAGTTTTCCTGACCCCACCGGGGTGGCGTTTGCACTCGGCTTGGGCCTGCCATCGCTGCTTGCAGCTAAATTTATTATTATTGTTCTCCCAAATTAATCTTATTTTTGAAGGCCTAAACATGCTCGAAAAGTCACAAAACTTTGCACACACATCAGAACTGGTGGAAATGTACATGTAATATGGGTTTCAGAAGTAGGTGTGGCAAAATGGCTTGACAGCGCCACCTATAAATATTCAGCAGAGTGCGCCTTGAGATACGTTTCACATAACTGTACGAAAATCGGTACACACATGTAACACAACAATACCTACAAAAAAAGTATGTTGAGGCAAAATCCAACAGGAAGTCAGTTATTTTCTCGACATATTTTGTGCCATTTTTGCCATTTTCAGGTGTCATACATTAACAAACTCCTCCCAGAGATTTATTCAGATGATCACCAAATTTGGTCATTGTAATTTAAAGCCCCTTCTGGCGTTAAATTGCGAAAAGATCTAGAGTTTTCATCGAAGGGCGTGTCCATGGCAGCCTATTTTTCGTCAGGAAACAGGAAGTTGTTATAACTCAGACATGCGATGTTCGATCTGATATTTGATAAGACTCCTGACCTGAAGAGATCTACGTGACCATATTCAGTTATAGTCATAGTGCTGCCTGCTGGCAACAGGAAGTTACATGTTTTACTCTGTAACTAGCTCCTCCTAGAGATTTAATGACATCAACACATTATTGGGTCAGTCTAACCTAAAGGCCTTTGTGATGTTAAATTGCGAAGATCTTGAGTTTTCGTTAAAGGGCGTGTCCTTGGCGGCATCACAAATTTCGATGTCTTGCCATGGGAATAAAAGTTGTTGTAACTCAGCCATACAATGTCCGATCTGCCCCAGACTTCACAAGTTCGATAAGAATCCAGGCCTGAACACATCTAAATATGAATATTCCATTATAATCAGAGCGCCACCTGTTGGAAACAGGAAATTACTTGTTTTACACTAACTTAAACATGCGATGTCCAATCTGTACCAAATTTCATATATTTGATCAAAGTGCAGGTCTGAACATGATAATGTTCCGTTATAGGTATAGAGCCACCAGCTGGCAATAGGTTAGGCACGTATAAACAGTGTTGGGGGTAAGGTATTACAAGTAAAGCGAGTTACGTAATAATATAATTTTTTTGAAATAACTAGTAAAGTAACGCATTACTTTTTAATTTACTAGAAAATATCTGAGTTACTTTTTTCCATTTACTGACTGAAAGTGCACTATGTGAAAATGATCTTACTGTAGTTCTAATCTAGACTAAATGTGAATGTGTATTAATTCATCCCACTCGCAAAAAACAGATTCAGTATTCATCAAAATGAATTAAAATAGTGATATGCAAACTCAGAATATGGAGCAAACTTGCAATAATTAAATATGTTAAACAACACAAATATATCTAATCTCATTTTGTTAGCCAACATGTTTGCTGCTGACCTTTGATGATCCAGTTCAACCATACTAATAAGCAAAAATTACTTTAAATAAACTAACAATTGTGCTTCGTTTTTTTTATTGCTGAAGAGTGTTGAACCTTCTTTTCCTACGTTCCACTGTACAGACTTGAATTTACTTTTTCTTCAGACCTGAGGTTTATTCATTGCACTTTTTGGTGTGAAAGGGCTTTTACATTTGCTATAAATAAAACGTATTGTATTAAAAGCAAACAATTAAGCCCTGCTCATATTTAAAAAGTAACACGAAAGTAACGCAAAAGTAATGTAATGCATTACTTATTAAACCGTTACCTACAAAAAAAGTGGTTTAGATAAAAATCCAAAACCCAACAGGAAGTACGTTATTTGGAATTTCCTGTACAATTTTTGAGCAGTTTTTGTAATTTACAGTCCTCATACTTTGACAAACTCCTCCTACAGTTTTAGTTTTAATTGTCTTCAAATTTGCGGAATATAATCATAAGGCCTTTGCCATGCTAAATTGCGAAGATCTTGAGTTTTTGTCAAGGGGCTTGTCCCTGACGGGCTGACAAAGTTTGATGTTTCGCCATGAAACAGGAAGTTGCTGTAACTCAGGCAAGCAATGTCCGTTCTGCCCCAAACATCATACGTTTGATAGGAGTTCAGTCCTGAACACATTCCCATGCCCATATTCAGTTGTTGTCATAGCGCCACCTGCTGGCAACAGGAAGTGACATGTTTAACAGTGGTATGGACTCATAGAATCATATTACAAAGTGTCAACAAGTGTTAAATAGGCTGGCAACATGCTAGAAACTTACTAAAACATGCTAGCAATAGTATCAGTGAAAACAGGAAGTTGCTTTAAGTTAGGCATGCAGTGTTCAATCTACCTCAATTGCAATAGTCCAGCCTGGACAGAACAAAAGCTTGAACAAGTAGTTGTGAAGTATGTTCAGAAAGAAAGGGCCTGATCTCCTTTGTGTTGAATAAAGCAAATCTGCAGGACTGGGCAGTTTTAACAATGTGGTCCGAGAAAGTCAGCTGATCATCAATCATAACTGGATGGTGAAATTGTGATGAAACGATAGGTTTGATGTAACCACAAGTAGTTCTGTTTTGGCAAGGTTGAGTTGAAGGTGATGATCCTTCATCCTATACAACTAGAGGACCGAATACACTTGATCATTGCTACACTCAGTTTAAAAAGGCCTTCAATGCCTTCTTACTACCGGCTTTTGTCAAATCGGACCATGCCGCCATTTTCCTCACACCAGAATATAAGCAAAGGCTCGTTCAGGAACCCCCGGTGGAGAGAGAAGTGATGCGCTGGTCCTCCCACTCTGAAGCTATGCTACAGGCGGCTCTTGATGACGTCGACTGGGACATGTTCCAGGCAAGTTCATCTGACGTCAACGAGTCCACGGATTTAGCATTAAGCTTTGTCAACACGTTAACCGAGCAAGCCACTGAAACTGCAACTATAAGGACATTCTCCAATCAGAAACCGTGGGTGGACAGAACAATCCGTGATGCGGTTAACCATCGCACTGCCGCATACAACGCCGGTCTTCTGTCGGGTAACATGAGCGAGTACAAAGCATCCTGCTATGCTCTCCGACGTGCAGTTAGAGCTGCTAAACTCTGATAAAGGGAGATAATTGAGTCTCATTTTCAGCTCAATGAATCTCGACACATGTGGCAGGGACTGAAGACCATCTGTTCCTCTGGAAATAAATCCTCCGCAGAGGTGAGAGCAGATTCGTTGCTGGCCGAAGAGTTAAACAACTTCTACGGCTGCTTTGAATGCAATGGCGGCAGCGTGACTCTGCCAATCAGCGCGTCAGGAAGCAGCAGACATAGCAGAGATGATCATGTCATCACCATGTCAGAGGACGAGGTTCGGAGGGAACTAAAGAGAGTGAACGACAGGAAAGCAGCCGGACCTGATGGGATTACTGGCCGTGTCCTGCGCTGATCAGCTTGCTGGTTTGTTTACATCCATCTTTAATGGGTCCCTCGCTACCTCTGTGGTTCCCACCTCCTTTAAAAAAATCTGTCATCATCCCTGTGCCTAAGAACAGTAAACCCTCTTGCCTAAATGACTATCGTCCAGTTGCCCTCACATCAATAGTCATTAAGTTTTTTGAGAGACTTTTAAAGAACCACATTTGCTCCTCCATCCCTGCTACTTTGGACCCTCTTCAGTTTGCCTACCGCCCAAATAGGTCTACTGATAATGCCATCTCTCAGGTCCTGCACTCTTTCCTTACACACATTGACAGCAAAAAAGGCAACTATGTAAGGCTGCTTTTCATTGCCTGTAGCTCAGCTTTCAATACTATAGTCCCCATCAAGCTAGCTGTTAAGCTCACAGACCTTGGCCTAAACTCTTCACTCTGTGAGTGGATTTAAGATTTTCTCACAGGCAGACCTCAAGTGGTGAAAATGGGCCAATTTACCTCCAACTTCATCACCCTGAACATAAGAGCCCCACAGGGTTGTGTCCTGAGCCCCCTGCTCTACTCTCTCTACACACACGAGTGCGTGTCCTCTCACAGCTCCATTTCTATTGTTACATTTGTCGATGATACTATGGTTCTGGGCCTCATTTCCAACAATAATGAGAACGCATATTTGGATGAGGTAGAGAGACTTACATCATGGTGCCAGAACAACTGTCTCTCTCTCTGAACATGAGCAAAACTAAAGAGCTGATTGTGTACCTCAAGAAGAGACAGCAGCGGCCCTACACTCCTCTTATGATCAGCGGGACCCCTGTGGAGAGGGTGAGCAGCTTCAAGTACCTCGGTGTAAACATCTCAGAGGACCTGACTTGGACTGCACACATTCAAATACAGGTCAAGAAAGCCATGCAAAGACTGTATCATCAGCGACAGCTGAGGAAATTCAGGGTCTCACCAGCAATCCTGAAAACATTCTATTCAGGGGCAATAGAAAGTGTACTGACTAATCAAATCAGGTCTGCAAAGCTCTGCAGAGAGTTGTGTGCTTAGCTGAGCGCATCTCAGGGTCTGCTCTTTCCTCTCTGCAGGACATATACCTCAAACGCTTCAAAAGCAGAGCTGCTAAAATCATCAAGAACACAAATCACCCCCCTGGTAACGGTGTTTTCAGTTTGCTGCCATCTGGCAAGCGCTACCGGAGCATGATGGCAAAAACTGAGAGACTTAGGAGGAGCTTCTTCCCTCAGGCCATCAGGCTCCTAAACTGAAACTCGGTCTAATAACATTTACAAGTCTCAGTTAAATAAACTGTAAAATATTCACTATTCTCCATCATCCGTATTGTTACTATGTGTATAAACCCGGTACAACCTGTTTGCACATTCCTCTTGCACATTCCTGATTATATTATTATTTATTAAGTAATAAATAATTATTTACTTACTTGCACATTTTATTTTATTGTACATTTTACTATTACATATATACTATTGCGTTGTGTTACATATTTTACACTGTCCATTGAGCGGACCTGACCTGACTTACATTTCACTACTGATTATATCCTGTATAACTGAGTATGTGACGAAAAAAAAAAAACTTGAACCTTGATCCAGCAAGAAATGTCAGTTAGACAGTTAGACAAGCTGAGAGGCGAAAAGCAATCGTCGGATTATCAGGATGGAATGAGAGGTAGAGTTGAGTGTTATCAGCATGGCAGTCATATGAAAAGCCATGTTTCTGAATGACAGAACCTAGTGATACCATGTAGACAGATAATGTAGTGCTTCATTTTGCAAGTGATGTGAGGCAGTTTGCATTTTGTGTGTGCAATTCTTGGATTTGTGTATAACCTTTTGAAAAAAAAAGAGGTAAAGTTTTGAAAATGTATTTAAGCAGTTAAAAAAAAACTGTAAGTAAAGGACATGTGAGGTGTTAGTGTGAGGCACTGATGAATTAGTTTGGCATTTTTATGGGTTTTGTTTGAAAAAGAAAATCAAGATACTTGCTGTTAGAATCTGAAATTACCTGCAATGCCAAGCAGAAAGTTGATGTGGAAAACTGTGGAAAAAGTTTTGAAAAGTGACCTAAGTATTGAGTCCTAATAATTGTAAATAACTGTAACAGTTTAAAAAACATGTAAATGTGTTCCAATTGACCTGTAGGTCGATATACGTTTGATGGAGGTTGTGTCTGATTAGAAAAAAAAATGTGTGAAGAGATTTGAAAATTGACCTAAGTTTTGAGAATGGGTTTTAGCGAATATAAAATGGTCTATCCTTGTATGCTATAATGCACAAAATATGTATCTTAATTAACACAGTCATTTTGTGAAACTCAGTTAAAAACAATATGAATGTTTCTAATCCTTGAATTCTTAATATTTGTATAGGGTTTATTTTCACTGGACAGATGACACACCGCATGCTGACAGCAACGCAGTATATTGCTCCACTCATGGCAAACTTTGACCCCAGTTTTTCTAAAAACTCCACTGTGCGGTATCTGGACAATGGTGAGTTCATTTAAGATAATGCATCAAAAATCAATGTTGAAAATAGTTTAGCAAATGTGCGGATTGTGCCATGGTGCAGGTATGGCAAGAAAATGTTATGCAGATCTAAATGCAGCTGTTTACTTTTATTTACAAACAAAACAAAGTTATTATTCAAAAACATGCAACGTAGGAGCAGGAGAAAAAGCAACAACTTTGCACATGATACAATTGTCATGGTGCATGAGGAAAGATGAGGCGAGGACTCAAAGTGCAGGAAGAATGGATCTTTTTAATAATAAAATTAACAAAAACTGCCTTGAGGGGGAAAAACAGGCAGGCAGGCAGTGAACTGCAGTACAAGCAAATATAACACACACACGACGTAAAACAACGGATCAGCACAGGATTACAGACACCTGGAGGATAAATAGGGAGACAAATGAGGAGGGAACGAGGGAGACACAGGTGGAGGAACTGAAATAATGATGAGGTAACAAGATGAGAGGGGACAGACAATAGACAGAAGAGCACATGGCACCAACAACAAACAACAAGTTATGTGCTCAACACAGACACAGTGACATCTGGTGGCCATCTAAGGCCCACCAGCCGGTAACCATGACAGAACTCCCCCCCCTACACTCTAAGGAGTGAATACCAGGAGGGTAGCGAAGAGGAGGCGGAACAGGGGTAGGGACAGAAGGCTAGGCCCGTGGAGTGGAAGAGGGCCTGGACACAGAGGCAGACAAGGGTGCCAGGGCGGGGCAGGCAGAGCAGGAGGCCAGGGCGGGGCCGGCAGGGCAGGAGGCTAGGGCGAGGCCGGCAGGGCAGGAGACCAGGGCAGGGCCGGCAGGGCAAGGAGATTGAGCTTGAGCGGAGCGGGCAAGGCAAGGAGCTTGGGCGGAGCCGGATCTGTGGGCTCCCGGACTAGAGCGGGGTCTGGAGTGGTCTCTGTGGGTAAATGTGAAGGACGTTATAGTTCAGCCCCTCTGCAGCACTCTTGAACTCCTTGGCAAATTCTCTCAGGTCAGCCCCCTGTTGACACAGGGAACTTAGTGTATCTATCTGAAGCACGTGTTGATAGAGGGGGCTACAGGTATTGGAGGCTGGTAGCTGGATTGAGCCCATTCTCCGCTGAGTCCTCATGTGGCTGTTCCGTTCTGTCATGGTGTGTGAGAAGAGATGAGGCGAGGAATCAAAGTGCAGAAAGAATGGTCTTTTTAATAATAAAATTAACAAAAATGAACAAAAAACGCCCAGAGGGGGAAAAACAGGCAGGCAGACAGCGAACTGCAGTACAAACAAAAATAGCACATACACAATGTAAAACAACGGATCAGCACAGGTGTAATGAATCTATGAAGCTATTATTTCAGCTTTTGAGGAATCATTAAATTACAGATACAATATTGCTTTGATTAAAGTAATATTAATCTTAAACTTATGATTTCTACTTTATTAACAACTCATCCAGCGACCATTAACATCAGTATAGCTTTAACAATTTAGTATATTTCGCTTTTGTGGCCAACGATAAACAAAATAAAGGGTTTTATACCATTTGAGATAGGTAACGTGATCTTGGCAATTAGTTTAAAACATAGAAAATCACACATCCCAAGACATCATTCTTTATCAATGAAACAAGGTTTATTTGCTAACTGCTATTCTACAATACATGGACTAACTTAATAAAAACACATAAACAAAACATAAACATACACACACATTCTGAATTTGCGAGTAACGTTAAATGAAAGTGTAAAGTAGCCCTCTTTGCTATCTCATAACTGTAACTAAAAGAAGATCACGAACAGAGACTCTGCTTTGTTTCTGCGTACAGATCAATTCACCAGTTCAGTAAGAATAGGGACTTTGTTTGAATACTTGCTTTACGTTAAGTTGGCAGAAGATCTCTTGTTTTCCGTTCCACGTGGTTCCTTTGTGTTTTACGGAAATCTCCGATGGCTTAAGTAGCTGCTGCGTGACGTTACCGGGAAGCCCTCTTGAGATTGGCGGTCTTGGTTGCTTTGTTGGACGCACGCGGAAGCTGTTTGTTTCGAGTTGTTATTACTTCGACGACGTGTTGAATGCTTTTGGATGGTATCTTCAGCCTGATGGTAAGGCGAGAGTCCAGCGTCCGTGAGCGAGCAAGTAAAACAGAGTGCAGAGCGAGGAGCGAAAAGAAGAGAGCGTTTTCAGCTGTGGTGGTCAGTTTTAACAGACTGATTTCAGTATACCCAATAGAGGCTTCTTCCAATCAGATTGTTCTTGTGGGGCGGAGCCCCGCCCATGTCTTTTGAGGCGTACCACCGTGAATCTTCCATGTGACGAAAAATAAAAGTTTTAATAAACATATAAAGTGTTATCACATGCTTAACCCATTTATAATATCACCAAATCAGTCGCATCACTGATTTATAATATTCACGACAGTTTATATGAATCTAAACACATTATAACCTGACTGGGAACCATTATAAGTTAAGAGAAATGACATCGGCTCCACTATACGGGTTAAGGCACAGATTGAAACATCCTATATTCTAAATAAACCACACAAAGCATATGGAAGACAGAGTACAACATTAATATATATCCCATATCCTGTTCCAGTGGCTCAGTGGTTAGAGCATTGTGTTAGCAGCGCGAAGGTTGTGGGTTCGATTCCCAGGGAACACACATATTGATAATACAAATGTATATCCTGAATGCACTGTAAGTCGCTTTGGATAAAATCGTCTACTAAATGCATAAATGAAATGAAAAATCTATATTGTTTCTTGAGTAAACTATTTTAATAGCCATGGAATAAATTAATGTCTTTGTGCATAAAGTCCATCAGTTCGGGGTGGTTTCTTTGCACTGGGCAGACACACAGAAAAGTTATTTCCTTTGACCAGCAGAGGGGGCAAAAGCAGAGCGAAAGAGGGGCTGTCCTGGGGGTCATGATTCGGTCACGTCCTGGGATCTGCTGAAGATCTCACCTGTAGAGATAAGAAAAAAGGGGGTATTTCCAGACAGAGAGGCGCCACGTTTTTCTTTATTTGGCATTTATGACTTGCAGTGAAAGGATGAAAAGTTCTTAAATTGTTTTTGCTGTTTTTTTAATCCCTGTGTGTGTCTTCATGCCTACGTGGCATTACACATCCCCCTTTGGCTCTGTGATGTTCCAGATGGAACATCGGTGGACACTGGAATAAGAGGCAGAGAGAACAGGCACACACAAGATACAAACAACATCTCTATCACTGACTGAATCCTGATGGTAATTTGGGAAGGAACATGTTAGAAACTTGAGAAGACGTAGGGATGCATTGTTTGGGATTATTGGCAATTGGGTCATCTTGATTGGTTTAATTGTTAGGGGTTCGACGAGGTGGTATAGGCATGATCTCAATCAGGTTGGTTGAGTTCTCGGGTTCGGGTTCTTGGTCGGGTTTATCGTGTCGGAAAAGGCGCAGGACGCCTAATGTGCATCTGTTGAAAGACTCTTGAACGGCGTTCACTCGCTTGTGTAGAAGGAAGGCCAGTGTCAATGTCACAACATATCCTACGATAGTAGAGATGCAAAGCGCTGTGTCAGCGGCAGACCAAGACCGAATAATTGGCGCGCCAGAGGGCGGAAGGCGAGCAATAGCTTCTAAAGCAGTGTCAAAGGGTGTCAAATCAATAAGTTGCATTCCTTCCTCCTTGATCCTCTCTTCCAATTCTGGATCGAGGACAAAGGAATGCTGTTTGAAGAAGGGTGAGATTTCGATTTCAGCCTGATACTCGTCGTCGGTAAGGTGATACAATGCTAACTCGTTAATATGGAGGATCGAGTCCTTAGGGACAGTGATCCATAAAGTTTGATTGGGCAGACTAATGCGCGTGGCGGTGTCGTGTTGATCGTATGTGAGAGTAGTTGTTCATGTTGGGGTTTTGACCAGCCATCGGTTTACGATGATTTCGGCTTGTGTTACCTCAACTTGAGAACATGGTGTTGTTTCGGCACGCAACGACGTCAGGAGTGTGGATTTTGACATAGGTTTTCCCTTGCCAAAATCTCACATTCACAATGTCTTTAAGCCGGTAAATATTATTAGCGTCGATAATGGGCGAACTGAGAAGAAACGCTAAGTCGCCTGCTTCCAGGTCTGCGTATATGGGAATAGCGCTACCGGGAAAGGGGCGAGATGAGTTTGGATGAGACTAGCGGGGCCCGCGGTGGCCGAAGTTAGGACGTTTGGACAAGGCTAAGAGGTATCGCGTAGTGTGCAATCGTATTCATGGCTAAGTCATCGATCAAGGAACTTACATCGCATAGCCTGTCGGTCATGATTTTGGCAGGTTGCCTCGATCGGTTGACAACGGTTCTCACAACGAGTTATGACAACTTTACTGAAGGGAGTCAATCTCAATTTCAGGGCCTGGATTCAAAGATTGGTTAAGGAAGTTCCCTGATGAGGGGACTAGAGGAGACAGGAGATTATAGTGAGAGGGGAAAAGGGAAAACACAAAGTGAGACAAAAAAATAATTATAATAAAAATGAGAACCAAAACAAAACAAAGAGGCACAAGGACACCGAATGAGGTGAGGCCGCAAACGAGTGTCACATGTGTGGAGTAACTCCTCTCTACTAGAGATTGGTCCTAGCAGTACAACGGAGGAGAGAGTATGTGTTGTGTCTAAGCATGGTTGCTACATGTTTTCCTAAAACGACAGTACTTATGTTTGTGTTGTGTAGAGCATATGGTTGTCGGTCTGTGTCAGTGGGTTTGATTTTCCCCCTTTTTCTGTCGGCTGGAGCCCTGGTGCCTCTCTATCTAGTTTCGATGGACCCAAGTTTAATATCCCAATCATTTTGATTGGTGGCTACATACTTCTTCAACATGCTGACCACTGTCCTGTTAGCCCATTCAACTTGACCAGAGGAAATTGGTTTATGGCTTATATGGAGCTTGGCCTGTATACCCAGGAGTTTCCACACTTCCTGCATGATTTTGGCGGTGAAGTTGGTTCTGCGGTCAGAGTTGACCCTTAAAGGCAGTCCACATCTTGAGAAGATGTGGTTCATTAACAGGCAGGCTGTCGTTTCTGCTGTATCATTGGGAGCTGGGAGGCACTCTATCCACTTTGTGTATTGGCAAACCACGGTGAGGAAGTATTTGTTACCCGTGTTGACCGTGGCAGGGGTCCTACCGGTCTATTTGGAGGTCCGACCATGGGAAGGTCATTCCTTTTCCTCTGCAGGTGTGCTCGGTGGTTTGGATTTGCCAGTTGGAACTGGCAACACACCAGGCATCCTTTAAAGTATTCTGCTATGTCTTGCTGCATGCCAGGCCAGTATGCCACTTGCTTGAGTGTTTCATAGGTGGCTTTGACACCGTGGTGACCTGCGCATGATGCATCGTGTGCGTGTGTCAGCATCATCCCCCTCTGGCCGTGAGGTACTACGAGCTTTGGCGCAGTGAGTGGCTCAGGGACATATGTGAGAACACTGTCTCGAAGATGCAGCATGTGCTTGATAGAGTGGTCCGAGGTGGAAATGGGATGTGTTAATGGATAGGACATGTGTGCTGCCATGGTTCATAGTGACGAATACGCAGTTTGGAGGGTGAGGAGATCGTCAGCAGCAAACTGAGGTGATGTGGCAATGTGGGAGGAGGCAGGGGTGTGCGCGCCAGTGGCATACTGGCGGTGGGTTACCGCTGCCACCGAAGGGTTGTGGGAGGGCATGAAATGTCCAGGACTCTCCATGTAATGCACCTGCTTTGGCGAGGGCATCAGTTTGGTCATTTAAGTCTTTGTCTTGTCCTGGTTGACGTGAATGACCTCTGACTTTTTTCCAATAAACGATCATGTAAAGTTCAGTAACGATGGCGTCGCTTGCTTGGAAGAGTTCCTGGTGCTTGACAGGCTTGTTGTTAGCGGTCTTGAATCCATTCCGTTTCCATCCAGTTAAATGGCATGTGAAGCTTAGACGGGCATAGTTCGAATCGGTACAGATGAGGAGTTATTTGATGTTGAGGGATGCAGCCAGTTTGTAGGTGATTGAGGGCCTAATTTGCGTTGTTGCAGTGGGCAAGGGTCGTTGTTGAGCCAGACCATACCCGCTCCAGCTTGTAAATTGCCCTTGCGATTGTAGGAGCAGCCATCGACATATACTGTGGGCATTCCTTCACACACATTCTCCTCGAAGTATCTGTGATTTGACATTTGCGGTTGTGGCGGTTCTTTCGGTTCTGCTGAGGTGTACAGCATGTCTATTGAACAGTTTTGGCAGGCCGCAAGTCCGTTTCCAAGTGAGGATTTGTAGTTTTGGGCATATCTTTCCTTAACGTCCCGTCCTTGGAGTGTCTTTAACCAGGTAGCTATGCGTGCATTGGTCACCACGCCATCTCTGATTCGTTGACTGTTGAGGAAAGTGACTGGTTGGTGACAGGTCTCGATGATGACTTTCTGTGCACCGATGTAATTAGAGAAACACTGGATGGCCCACACCGTGCAAAGCAAAGCTTTTTTGCAGTTTGAAAACTTGCATTCTGGGGGAAGCAGCATTTTGCTGGCATAAGCGACCACTCGCTTGTCTTTGTCATGGAGCTGGTATAGGCCTGCACTGAGGCACTGATTAGAGAATCCAGCATTCAGATATAATTATTTTCCTGGGTCTGGGTAGGCAAGGCACGGAGCAGAGCACAGGCACTGTTTGAGCTGGCTCATAGATGTGTCCTGGGCTTTCGCCCAAATGAAGGTTTCATCCTTTTTTAGGAAGGAAGTTAGTGGTTGTGCGATGTCAGCGTAGTTTTCGATGAACTGTCGTGAGTAATTGCACACTCCCAGAAAGCTTCACAGCTCAGAGATGTTATTTGGTGTCTTTATGCTTTGGATTACTTGGGCACGGTTAGATTGTGGCTCGAAGACGTTTCTTCCGACAAGCAGTCCGACATAGTTCACCTTGGTTTTGCACCATTGTCCTTTGTGAAGGGCGATTTTAGCTCCTGCTGTTGTCAGCTGGTTTAGGACATGAACTATTTCCTTGAGGTGTTCTTTCATACTTGAGCTTTTCATTAAGACATCGTCAACGTAGACGAGGTTGCCTCGGACTCTGGCGTCAGCGCATGCCTTGTTAAGGAAAATGTTGAATTCTGCTGGTGAGTTGGCATATCCGAAGGGGCACCGTGTGAAGGTGTACTGTCGGTTGCCGAAGGTGAATGTCAGCCTATGTTGGTAGTCGGGGTGGACAGGAATTGTCCAGAACCCGGAGGTGACGTCCATTGTGGACAGGATCGTCGAGCCTTTGATTTTTGGAATTTCTTGGTCCAACTGGGTCATAGGCCATCGTGACCATGGTACTTGCTGATTCAACTTGCGATAGTCGATGGTGGGCTACCATTTGCCATTAGGTTTTAGGACTGGCCATATCGGGGCAGAGTATGTGCTGTTACAGGGCCGGATGACCCCCTTTTCCAGGCATGGTCAACAATTTCTTGCACTGGCTTATATGACGCTATTGGAATCTTGTACTGGTGCACAAATGTGGATGGCGCATTTGGGTTTGTTGGGATGCGCACTGTGTGGATGTTAGTCAGTCCACAATCCAGGGAATCCTTTGCGAAGGAGTCCTTGTACTTCTGCAGAACCTCTTTGAGTCCTTGGTGATCTACTTCATTGTGGAGGGCATCCGCCTCACTCAAGATCTGTTGAATTTGTGCATTGAACCCGGCGTAGGGTTCTTCTGCAGTTAAGACATTTGAGGGGCTTTGGGCCCTGATGGTCATCCGTGTAGGTGATACTGTCACAGGCTGTGTTGAGACAGCGTAGACAGCGAGGTGAGTGTCATCTGTTAGTTCTGAACGGCAGACGCTTTCTCTGGACACTGACAGAATTGAGGTGATGGCAATGATTTCATGAGGTTTTGTGAATGTTATGGTGTCATGGAATTCGTCTGACGTTAGTTTGGCTGGTATGGGGCCTATGACAGGTACTGTTAGTTCAAAGTCATGGAACATCTGGTTGATGAGCCATCCCAGGTGACTGGCTTTGAGAACGTGGATGTCTTGGGCCATACAGTTGTTGAACAACACATACTCGGCACGAGATGACACTTCAATGAGAGATGTGGCTTCCAGGGCCAGTCCGAGTTTTAGGCAGGTCCTGGAAGGTTGGAAGAAGCTTAGCTTACTGTTGAGAGTTTGGCCAGGTCGCATGTTGAGGCGGATGCTGACACTCTTGCTGCAGGCAGGTATTGTGGCTTCTTGCTCTGTGATCATAGCGCATGCGTCTGGCATGGTTTGACCGGATTGGAGGTTCTTGAGGTTGACTGACATTGTCAGTTGGTGTGACAGGGGAGCCCATATGATGTCGTTTACGGTGCCGATGCAAGCATTGAGTAGGACCATGATATCCGCTCCAATGTAGATGTCATGAGGCAGGTCCGGGACGACGAGGAAGTAGTGACTCCGATGTCTGTTGTTCCATCGTATGTCCAGAGCGCAGATGATCTTGGAGGTTGTCATGTTTGTCGACCAGGGACTGAGAGGGAAGCGGCTGTGCTTAGCGACATGTGGTCGACTCTGATGTCTTTGCTTCAGTGTTCTGAATAGCTTCAGGCTGATGGCTGAGTTCTCTGCCCACAGGGCTAGTGCTCTATCGGACACTGATGTACCTTGAACATCTATCGCAGTCATGATTTGAAGTGTTTGGTTCAGACTACTGCAGTGAGCTGAGGAAAGGGTCCTTGCTGTTTGTGCTCGGTCCAGATCCTGTCTTTGCGACTGCATCATCGATCATTGTCTATTAGAGGTTCGAAGCGATTAAGCAGATCTTTCCCAATGAGGAGTGGGTACGTTGACACGTATACTGGATGGACGAGGTCCATGGGTCCCACTGTTAGATGAATAGGGGCCACATGTTTCAGTTGTAGGCCCATATGGGAGTATGCTTGGACGTTTAGTTCGCACCTTTGGAGCTTGAGGGTTCCGTTAGTCCTCTTTGTTCTTTCTTGGACTTGCTTGAGAAGTTCTGTAGACATTAGAGTTATGTCGGCTCCCGTATCGAGAAGGGCTTCGGCTTTGATGTGTCGTTCGATGATGATGGAGAGGTAAAACTTTCTTGCTATACCTTTTTCGATGAGATCGCCTAGGAGTTGAGGGACTGGGGTTTGGGAGGAAACGTTTAGGATGTCAGGGCTGATCTGGTGTTCTTCGGAGGAGTGGCAGATGACTAAGACAGCACTTTTAGGAACTTGAGGGGTTTCATCAGCAGGTGTTTGTTGGACACTGTTGTGATCTGGATTATTGGGTGTTGAGTTAGTGTTTAACTCTGTTGCTGGTTTTTCAGGTGGGGTTTCTGGTCCCTCTGAAGTTAGGGTGTTTACTGTTTACCGTTTATCTGAGAGTGAGGTGAAGGAGTGCTGTTTTCTGTGGCCGATTGGTTCAGCTTTGGTCGCTGCCTTCTCATCCGACTGCTAGTCAGGCTGAATCTGGTTTCTCTTTCTTTTCCCACTTCCTATCCTTCTCTTTTCGTTGGAAGAACTCTTTCATCATCATTTCCATCAGCTTTTGTGAGTCGAAGTACGGTGGTGTCTTTTGTTCTTGTGTGGATTCAGTTTGAGCTCGGTCAGCTTGGAATCTTTGTGAATTCTTTCATCGATTCCTTGGGCTGATTGCTCCAGGGTGAGTTTGTCGTTTTCCCTTGGAGTTTCCATTGAATTCCCATGAGCTTTTCTCTCTTGAGTTTCCAAACGAGCTTGGCTGGTTCCACGATCTCTCCCATTGACTCTCATGAGGCCTTGCTTGGTCCCATGACTTATCTCACTGTCGTCCAGGTGAGCGTTGATGTCCACGCGGTCCATCCCAGCGGTCATACCTCTGTTTAGGTCAGGTGCCAGCGTCTGAGTCTCGTTCTTTGTTGGACGGGGGTGCATTCCACTCTCTGTGTGGCGGCTTAGCACTTTCTTGGCGTTGGGTGCCCTCTAGAGCCAGTCCGTGACTTTGAGTGTTGAAGTCAAGAACTGCTGCGGTTTTGGCACTCTTTTCTGAGGCCATTTTTTGTTTGCCATAGTCTTCCAAAAGTGTTCATTGTTCGTGGGCATGCGAGAACGCCAAGATGGTGGCTTATGCCAGGATGAAGGTTCCTCAGGAAGAGAGTTTTAAAGTTCATGTCAGGTTCATTGCGAGTTCCAAAGCATGCTTGTCTGAGTCGACTGTAGTAGGCTTGAGGAGGTTCGTGATGTCCTTGTCTCGTCTCCAGGGCAGCCACTAAGCCTTGATCAGACTCAGGGTCGGCAAACTCTTTAACGAGGGCTTTTTGAAGCAATTGATAATCAGTCTTTGTGCTAGCAGGCTGCCGGTCAAGGAAGCTGCGAACTTCAGTACTGGATGTCGTTCGGAGTAAATCGAGTTTAACTTTGCCGTAACGTTAGGTCGCATTTCCAGATGGAAATCAATATCTTGCAGATACGCTTGGACCTTTTGGCTGTTTGGCACGCTGGGGTTGAATTTGCCAACGTTTCGGGCCAGCTTGTCAAGATCTTTTAGGTCCAAGCCGTGTGACGATCTGCGGCTGGCTGCAGCAGATTCTTCTGGTTCTGTCGTGATATAAAGTTCTTCAGACGGCGCTGGTGACTGTTTTAACACCACCCCATCTGTCTTATGTTCACGGGTCAGTCCAGGCACAGGTGACTTGGTCCTGCTTGGCAGGGGTGCGGTTGGTGCACGTCCTGTCCTTGACGGCTCCTGGCGTAGTTCGTAAGCGTGCTTGAGTTCCTCTTGGAAACTTTCAGACTCCTCTGTGACGTAGTCGAGCTGTCGTGTTAGGCGGCTGATCTCGTTTCTTGACTCAGCCAAATGAGCTTCGAGGGCCTTGATTCTGCTGTTTTTGTCCCTGAAGTCAGTCTTTGCCTTCTCTAGTAGCTTCTCTGCATACTGTAGCTTGTCTGCACGATCAGCGAAGTCCTCTTTGAGTTGCTGCATTTCGTGGCTGGTAGCTGCTAGAGTCTCTTTAGCCTGTTGATCTCCTCATCGGCCTTGCTCCACCTCATCGGTCCCTTCCTGTCGTTCACGTTCCAGCTGCTCTATGCGTCGTTGTGCGCTTGTCAGCTCCTGCTGGCGCAGCGGCGTGCTTGTCGCTCAGTTTGAGGGTGGCGATGAGTGTGTGACTTAAGCTTGAGGTGATCTTGGCTAATTCTTTGTGATTGTAGTTTTGACTTGGGTCTTGTCTCATGATGCTTGTGATGTTGTCATCTAGTTGGTCCTGTGTCTGATGTTGGAGTGCTTCAGCAGCTTTAGGGAGGATGCTGTTTGTTGTAACACTTAGCCACATTTCCAGTCCTTCCCAGTGACCGACATGTTCTGTTTTGTGAGACATGTTCTGGCGGGTGATGGGGATCTTGGACCGAACTGACAGAGACCTTGGATGGGAAACAAAACAAAACAAAAACACAAACAAAACAACAGGGGTGTAAATGTGCACAGTGTAGTGTATGCTAGTGTTGGGTGTGATTCTGTTTCTGTGGTCCTCTGTGGTGGGGTGCGTGTAATTTGCAGCTTCTGCGTAGAAATTGAGCACACGTAGAGGCAGCACAGCTGGGAAACAGAGGAAGAAAAGCACACTAACAGAATGAGTAACAGGGGTAACAATTGTGTGCTTCACCTTTTCTTGTACGAGAGAGCCTCCTTTCCCTTTTTAGGAAGGAGATCAATCTAAATACGAAGGTGAAGGACAATAAAACTCTCTTTTAATAGCAGATTTTCTGCTTGTCGCTTTTGTTAAGTCTGATTTAGAAGGACGCTTCTAGTCAGAAAATAAGCGAAATTTTCGTTTTTGAGATAGGACTGTTATTACTATTCCAATTTTCTCCTTGATGGAGGAAAACAATAGCAAATAATGGCAATTTGGCCTGCACGCTTGATTCGCGTGTCTCTAGCGCGTGTTTTTTTCTTTTTTAAAACAAATTGCCGATGTCTATCTTCTCATTGCACCTGCTTTAACTTGGAGGGGTAGGATTTCACAACAGAGGTTAAATAGCAAACAGTTCTCAAGTTTCGTAACCATCTGTTCAATTGTGGCATTTCTCTCTATTCGTGATCTTTCCACTGGCAAAGTCTTAGCAAACAAGTCAAATTAGAAGAAGTTAGTAACAAAGAGGAAAGGTAAGAGAAGATTTATTTATTCCCAAGGTTTAAAACTAACAATAATAAGAAGCTGGCAGCATGGTGTCACTGTCACTTCACCAACACAACACTAGGGGGGGCACTATCTACTCTCAGGCCTAAGTAAAGAGGACTTTATTTAATTTTAACTTAATACAATTATTTTAATTAAATTATTATTAATTTTATTTGAGTTAATCAGATCACCTAAGGAAATGAAGTATGGCCTACAGGTGGCGCCAGACTTGTGTTAAGTCTGAAATTCAAATTAAAATTAGACTTTGTGGTTTCTAATTAAAATGTATGATGTTATAATTAAAATTAATAGGCTCACCTAGGATTAGAATTTACACGTGCACTCTGCAATTGAGTTGATACACCAATATTGTTGCAATATGTAAACAGGAAGTGTAATTAATTATTAAATGTAATTAGAATTTTCGAATTCATAATTAATTATTAAATTAATTTACAGCTTCTAAATCACTAGTTTTGGATTCCCATAATAGTAATTAAAATAATTTCCAAACTTAATCATTCCTCTGTGTCATTAACATAAAAAAAAAAAAATAATAATTAATCTGTATCCTAATTACTTGTAAATGAAATTAAAATTTCTGGCCCTCTTGATAATAATTAAGGTTTTACTGTAGTGGTCAAATTATAAGAGCGTTTATGATTCATAAATGGATACTGTTGCTACTGGAGGCAGGAATTTAAATTATTTTATTAAATGAAATTAATTGCAAATTTGTAATTAATTATGACATTCAGTTAACAATTAAAAATTCCTAACAATAGCACTTATCCATTGATGTGTTTTAAAATCATAAAAGCCATTATAATTGAATGAAATCAAACTCACCATATTATCAAGGTAATGAGGTAATACTGAATTATCTTCTAATAAAACTACCAACTATTAAACTGGTACCCACAAAAGGCAAGACTTTAATCAACAGTATATTAAACCAACCTGTGAAAATGTCAGACAGATAAATGGGTATAACATTAACACAGCCAGTCTATTAATATATGTTAGTCTTTTAAATGGTAGAGAGAGAGAGAGAAAAAGGGAATTAGTGTTAGCTGTGAACCACATTTCCACACACACTCACTGCATTCACTTATATTCAAACTCTCTAACTGCTACGTGCTAGTCGCTAGCCGTAAGGCTACCAGCATGGCATTTGCTACAATGCTAAAGTTTCTTTGTTAGCTTAGCGCTAATGCTATTAGTTTTATACGTGGCTAAGTCTTCACTAGCGACTGCTCCGGAACTAGCTTCCGAAGACTTCCTGGCTAAACTGGTCGCTATGACGACCCAGTGTCTGTAGGAAAAAAACTGTGCTCCACGCTTCAAAATCAACAAGCATTGTTCAGACTTGAATCTTTATAGCCTATATAATCTCACTCGTTTAGGGCGAGATAAATTTATCTACGGATTACTTATAAATAATCAAAGCCTCGGCGGGCTATTATGCGAATATCTGTCTGTTTAGACAGCACACATGAAAACAATTCAAAATCGATTGCAAAATTTCTCCCCCTTTTCCAAACCGAATGGCCACTCCTTTGTTTGAGCGGCACGTGTTTGGATTTCACTCATGTGAAATCAAATACTGGCTGAGGATTATTTAAATAGCTAATTTAATATTGTACAGCCGGGAGAGTAACGTGGCTGAGTTTGCAGTGGAACACGCACTAACAAAACATTACCACGAAGGCCTTAAATCAGAGATCAATGAGGGACACGCTCATCTTAACTCTCGTGCGCTGTTAAAGCGACTTCTAGTGTCTTAATCACGAATATTAATTATTTCCTGCAGTTTCATTTCTTCTCAACAAACTCGAGTTAACAGCTACACTCTCTTTCATTCAAAACGCACAGTGTTTTACAAACAAGAATGCAGTATCACAAATAACCGTGTTTCTCTGTATTTACTCAATTTTTCCGGATAAAAGTGAGAAATATTTCTATTGTCTCTGGTTTGATTTTCAGATTTAAATCTTTAATGCCAGCTTTATTCTCCACCATTCTGTAATGCCAGTTTAATATGGAGCTCTTGTTTCAGCTCCGGGAATTATTTATTAAATATTCAATATTGCTTGATCTGAGTAATATTAATAGTTAACTTACGATTTATACTTTGAGTACTCGTCCAGCGATTACATCAGTATATCTCTTATTAAATCTCGCTTCCATTGCCCCGTGGCCCCGGTAACAATACAACGAGATTAATAATTTCTCATGTTTTAGCTAGGTAACGTTATCTTTGGGCAAATAAGGATGAAAATACTTAAAATCACATTCCAGAAACACTTCTTTATAAAATGGAACAAGGTTTATTCGTGATATTGCTATTCTAACATAAATGGATTACCTAATAAAAGCACAAACATACACACACATACGGGGGTTTTGAGGTTAAGGTTGAAATAATAACATTATTTCCTGTTTCGTAACTTAGCCAACCAGCAAAGATCACGAACAAATACGTATGCTTTGTTACTGCATTCAGATCATATTTACCAGTTCAATCAGAAATAGAGATGATACTTGCTTTCGTTGTTTTAAGCAGGCTGTTGCTTTTTGGTTTCTTTTTCCCGCGTGAGTTCAACGTGCTCCTTCGGTTGCTCTATTACGTTTGTCACGTGGTCGGTTCGTGCTTCTTCGGTTGCTCTCGTGTGGAGACTTGAAACTGCTGCATGACGTCACCGGGAAAGCTCTCCTCTGCAGTCGTTGAATTCGTTGCTCCGTGATGTTACGGCTTTGGCACGGTCTTAGACTTCTTCAGATGGTTGGCTCCGAGACGAGCGTCCAGCGGACCGGCGCGCGTTGGAGGGCGCAGTTGCGAAAACGGGAAGCGTAGCTTCGAGGAGTTCCAGAGAGTTCAAGAGAGTCAAGCCATGTTCAAGAGAGAGAGCGCGCGCACTCGCGCGTCGTTTTAAACTGTCCGAGTTTGGACATTGCCCACAGGCGGCTGGTCCAATCAGAGCGTCGGTACGGGGCGGAGCCCCGCCCATGTCCAGGCTTTCTGGGGTGGAATTTACGTGATCCGACATTCCATTCATTCCGTGGAAGATACAAACTTACAGATTTTATATATGTTTAGTAACACATGATGCTAAAGTTTAACGGTCATCAACATAATTTGTTACACACGACGCCAGCTTTTTTTTAGAGACTAAACATCGCATTTAGAACACACACACACTACAGTTTATGCTGTTTAAAGCATGATTAAAAATCACCCACATTGTCCTAAATAATTCACATTCGAAATCATCACATCAAGCCTATGAGGGAAAGAGTACACATTAATATCCATATATTTCTTTGTGTAGATGTTTTGAAAGTCATGAAATGAACGAATGTCTTTGAGAAACGTTCCCATCACATTCCTTTGTTCGTAATAGAAAGAAAACGCGCGCTTTTGCGCTGAGGCGAGGAGGGGCTTTAGCGAGTTACTGATTCTTTCAGCTGCCCCCCTTCTGGTGAATTGTAGAGCCAGTCGAATTCCTGCCGATATACGTTACAGGGTCTACACCATATTCCTTGGATTATTGTTTTTATCTGCCTGCGTTCTCTGGAGGACTTTGGAGCCTAATCGGAGGAGTTTTCTCTGTGGCCTTATTGGGAATTTCCGCAGCATTGTGACTGTTGAAGTCCTGGATTCACGGAGCATGGCTTTAAGGTACACTGCACAACAGTTGCTCAACTTAAAACAGAACTACCGTTTACAAAAAGACGCTTATGAACTCTGTCGTAATGCTGGCTTGTTGAGACAAAGACGGTATTTACATCGGAGTGTAGGACGCAGTTATTGCCTTTCCACCTCTAACAATATCTGCATGCCTACGAGTCGACGACAGACTAAACGAGCATCTTATACTGGTGCAGTCCTTGGCAACTTATCTTCGCTTGTTCGATCGGAGTTGCTTTCTGTGGTGCGCCAGAGCCCTGTAAATGTTGCGCTGTTCAATGCACGCTCAGTAAACAACAAAGCTCTGCTTCTGTCGGACATTATAACAGATCGAAAACTGGACCTACTGTTTTTAACTGAATCATGGCATAAACAAAATGATGGACTCCTCTTCAACCAGATTACTCCTGAGGGGTATGGACTGTTTGATCTCCCGCGCCTTACTGGTAGAGGTGGGGGAATCATTGTGGTTTACAATCTGCAATTTACATTTACATTTATATTTATGCATTTAGCAGACGGTTTTATCCAAAGCGACTTACATTGCATTAAAGTTACAGTTTCTACATTTTATCAGCTCTTGCTTTCCCTGGGAATCGAACCCATGATCTTAGCGTTGCTAGCGACATGCTCTACCAGTTGAGCTACAGGAAAGCTCAACTGGTAGATTCAACATCAGCGCTGTGCGCGTACCACAGTTTATATAATTTGAATGCCTTGTTTTGAGCATCTCTGCCCCTAAAGCAATCACCATCGCTACTGTCTATCGACCACCAAAGCCAAATGAAGCTTTTATGTCTGAGTTTGCTGATTTGTTGTCTATGTTGTGTTTTAAATTCAAGAACATCCTTATCTTGGGGGATTTTAACATGCATATTGACCAAAATGACTGTATGTTGACAAAGGACTTTCTATTTTTGTTGGACTGTTTTAATCTTAAACAGCTTATTAGCGGCCCGACACATAACAAAGGTCACACATTAGACCTTGTGATTGCAAATGATGCAATTGTTTCACAGCTGTCTTCTGTTGACATTGGTCTCTCTGTGATCACTTTGCAATTTTTTTTAACCTGAAAATATCTCTCTCTTGTACTACTTCATCACATACTGTTAATTTCCGTAAATGGAAATCAATCGACTTATCCGATTTTGCAGACACTGTCGTTTCCTCTCTTAGCGGTCTTCCATTAGCTTCTCTTGAAGATAAGATCTTGCAGTTGAATACTGTTCTTGCCTCTAATTTGGATTCTTTTGCTCCCCTGAAGTCTTGCTGTGTTTCTTTTGCTCGTTCTGCCCCTTGGTATAATGACGAATTGCGCTCTAAGAAAGTAGCTTGTCGTAAATTGGAGCGCAAGTGGCGTGACTCGGGTCTGAATGTGTTTTATCAAGCGTGGAAAGACCACTTGGGGGAATATAGAACTGAAATTGAGTCTGCCAGATCTGTTTATTAGTCGCAGATTATAGATAATAATCAAAGTAATCCTAGGCATCTTTTCCATACTATTAACATACTTCTCAAAGTTAATGCTGGTATTTCTTTACCTGTTTCAAACAAGTTGTGTAATGATTTTCTTAATTTTTTCAGTTCCAAAATTGACAACGTTTACAAACTTATTCAAGCTGCACCCATTTTATCTTCTACAGTTTGCCCATCTTGTTTCCATGGCACATTGTTTACAACTTTTTCGCAAATTGACTCTGAGCTGCTTACTAGGGAGGTATCACGTATGAAAGCAACCACTTGCGTGCTTGATCCCCTCCCTACAAGCTTATTTAAGTCTTGTTTTGACTCCTTGTTTTGTGCCCAGCTGTTCTCAGCATTGTTAATGATTCTCTTGGTACTGGTGTTGTACCAGCAGCATTGAAAACTGCTGCTTTGACACCTGTTCCAAAGAAGCATAATGCTGACTTGGATAACTTAAATAATTATCGTCCTATATCAAACCTTCCTTTCCTTGCAAAAAATTAGAACGTGTTGTGGCTTTGCAGCTACATAATCATCTCATAGTAAATAATCTTTTTGAACCCCTTCAGTCTGGCTTCCGAAAATTTCATAGTACTGAGACAGCTTTGGTCAAGGTCACCAATGATTTGCTAATAGCCTCAGATTCTGTCTCTCTCTCTATTCTTATTCTTCTTGATCTTAGTGCCACTTTCGATACTGGTAATCACATCCGTTTACTCAATCGTCTGGAAAATGTCTTTGGTGTTTCTGAGACTGTTTTAACTTGGTTTAGATCTTACCTCACTGATCATCAACAGTTTGTTTATATGAATGGTTCACGGTCGGAGAAGGGCCCTGTCCGCACGGGTGTTCCTCAAGGTTCGAATCTAGGCCCCTTACTTTTTAGCATTTACATATTTCCACTTGGTCTGCTTTTAAGATCACTTGGGCTTAATTATAATTTGTATGCAGACGACACTCAGATTTATATGCATTCTACGCCTGGTCAAAACTTGGATGTTCCTTTTTTAACACATTGTATTTCTGAGATAAAAATATGGATGTCCGAAAATGTCCTGTGTCTTAATAATGATAAGACTGAGGTCTTGCTCATTGGCTCCTCCAATCAGCTTTGTAAAGCTGGCTCAATAATTTTAAACCTTGATGGTTATGTTTTGGAGTCACAATCAAAATTAAAACAAAAAAATGTAGGAGTAATATTTGACTCGAGTCTGTCTTTTGACTAACATGTGCAGTATACTGTCAAAAACTAGTTTATAGAAATATTGCTGGACTTCGTTCTATGCCTGTGACTGAAAGGCTTATTAACATTCTCATTTTTTCTCGCATTGACTACTGCAATGCACTTCTTGTTGGGGTTCCGAAAACCACACTTAATAAATTGCAATGTGTGCAAAACTCAGCTGCTAGGATCCTGACCGGTGCCAGGAAAAATGAGCATATAACACCAATTCTAAAGTCTTTGCATTGGCTCCCGGTTAGGTTCAGAGTTGATTTTTAAATTCTTATGCTCACATATAAGGCACTGCATGGTCTGGCCCCTCAATATTTGTCTGCTCTTTTAACTTTATATACACCCAAGCGTCTTTTATGATCCTCACAAGCTGGTTTATTGGTAGTTTATTGGCAGACATGGTTGCGCTCTGTAGGGGACAGGGCTTTCTCTTCCTATGCTCCCAGGCTTTGGAATGCACTCCCTCTTCAAATTAGAGAGGCACATAATTTAAGCATTTTTAAGTCTTACTTAAAAACTCTTTTTTTGGGTTAGCTTTCTCTTGACTGTTTGATTTTAAGTTTTATTTTTGTTTTAATTAGTTGTCTTGTGTGTGTTGGGTTTTCACTTGTTTATTTTATTAAGTAAAGCGCTTTGAGAAACTGTTTTAAAGGCGCTATATAAAAATAAACTTTATTATTATTATTATAAACTTATTATGAAGTAAGGCCTAACAGGTAGAGCCAGACTGTAATGAGTGTAATTAATTTTGACATTAAATTAACAATTTAAAATTCCTAACAATAGCAACTTATCCACTGATGTGTTTAAAATCAGGAGAGCTGTTATAATTGAATTAATCACTGTATTATCCAGGTAATACAGAATTATTTTCTAATAAACCACCAGCTATTAAACTGATACCCACTAAAAATAAAGACCTTAAACAAATGTTTGTTGAAAGCACCTGTGAGATTGTTAGCCACTGATGCTTAGTTATAATCATACAGCCAGATTATTAATGTTGCATTTGTTACAGTCCTTTTAAATGGGAGAAGAGATAGAGAGAGAGAGGACTCCTGAAAAGGGGGAAAAGGAAATAAATGCGTTTGCAAATCTCATTGTGAGTCACAGTGTAAAAGTTACTGGTTCAGTCACTTACATTTCACACACACTGCATTCAACCCACATTCAAAACTCTCTAAATGCTATGTGCTAATCGCTAGCCGTCAATGCTAATAGCCTTGCATTTGCTTCAATGCAAGCTCTTTAGCTTCAGTTCGCTCAGTGCTAATGCTATTTGTTTATAACAGCTCAAAATGGCGTGGAGACTGAGCCTACGCCCTAACAAATGCTCCGGAAATGGTTTCCGAAGAATTCCTGGGTGAGCACGTCACTCTTGGTGACGCGCACACTAGGATGTGATTTATGTTTCAGTACATAAACAGAGCCGTAAGTGTGTTTCACACTTCAAAATCAACAAGCACTATGTAGATCATTATCTTTTATAGCACTGACACTCTCGCTCGTTTAGAGTGAGATAAATTAATCTACGGATTAATTATTATACATTATTGAATACTGAATATTATACATTATTGAATACTGATATTTGCCTGTTTAGACAACCAGCACACATATAAAATGATTTGATCGATCACATACTCCCCACGCGTTTGACCACTCCTTTCTCTGAGGGCTTGATTTCACTTGTGTGAATCAAAAGTGGCCGAGAATCATTAGTTAGCTAATCTAATATTCTCAAGCCGGGAGATTTTATTATTGTATTTGAGTTTGTAAGAGGAACACGCACATAACAAATCACACTACGGAGGCCTTTTAAAAGAGGGAAATTAGGTTATCCGCTCATTATCTCTCCTGCGCTTTTTAGAGTGACTTCTTGTCTTACTAGACAACTATTAATTTACTGCAGTTCATTTCTTCTCAACAATAACTTGCGTTGCACTGTCTTTCATTCAACATGCACTGTAAACAAGAATACAATATCACAAATAAATGCAGTTTTTTCTGTATTTACTCCATTTTTCCGGATACAAATAGAACAATATTCTTATGGATGTTTTATGGATTATCAAGTTAATCTTTATGCCCGCGCATCCTCCAACATTATCTGTAATAACATCATTAAATTACAGATACAATATTGCTTTGATTAAAGTAATATTAATCTTTAACTTATGATTTATACTTTATTAACGACTCGACCATTAACATCAGTATAGCTTTAACAATTCAGTATATTTTGCTTTCGTGGCCAACGATAAACAAAATAAAGGGTTTTATACCATTTGAGCTAGGTAACATGATCTTGGCAATTAGTTTAAAACATAGAACATCACACATCCCAAGACATCATTCTTTATCAATGAAACAAGGTTTAATTGCTAACTGCTATTCTACAATACATGGACTAACTTAATAAAAACACATAAACAAAACATACACACACACACATTCTGAATTAGCGAGTTACGCTAGAAGAAAGTGTAAAGTAGCCCTCTTTGCTATCTCATAACTGTAACTAAAAGAAGATCATGAACAGAGACTCTGCTTTGTTTCTGCGTACAGATCAATTCACCAGTTCAGTAAGAATAGGGACTTTGTTTGAATACTTGCTTTACGTTAAGCTGGCCGAAGATCTCTTGTTTTCCGTCCCACGTGGTTCCTTTGTGTTTTACGGAAATCTCCGATGGCTTAAGTCGCTGCTTTGCGACGTCACCTGGAAGCCCTCTTGCCATTGGTGGTCTTGGTTGCTTTGTTGGACGCGGAAGCTGTTTGTTTCGAGTTGTTATTACTATGACAATGTGTTGAATGCTTTTGGATGGTTTCTGCAGCCTGATGGTGAGGCGAGAGTCCACGTCCGTGAGCAAACAAGTAAAAGCAGAGGGCAGAGCGAGGAGCGAAAAGAAGAGAGCGTTTTCAGCTGTTGTGGTCAGTTTTAACGGACTGATTTCAGTACACCCACCCACTGGCTTCTTCCAATCAGATTGTTCTTGTGGGGCGGAGCCCCGCCCATGTTTTTTGGGGCACACGACCGTGAATCTTCCATGTAACGAAAAATAATAGTTTTAATACTTATATAAAGTGTTATCACATGCTTAACCCATTTATAATATCACCAAATCGGTCGTATCACTGATTTATAATTTTCACGACAGTTTATATGAATCTAAACACATTATAACCTGACCGGGAACCGTTATAAGTTAAGAGAAATGGCATCGGCTCCACTATACGGGTTAAGGCACAGATTGAAACATCCTATATTCTAAATAAATCACACAAAGCATATGGAAGACAGAGTAGAACATTAATATATATATATATATATATTGTTTCTTGAGTACACTATTTTAATAGCCATGGAATAAATGAATGTCTTTGTGCATAAAGTCCATCAGTTCGGGGTGGTTTCTTTGCACTGGGCAGACACACAGAAAAGTTATTTCCTTTGACCTGCAGAGGGGGCGAAAGCAGAGCGAAAGAGGGGCTGTCCAGGGGGTCATGATTCAGTCACATCCTGGGATCTGCTGAAGATCTCACTTCTTGTAGAGATAAGAAACAAAAAGGGGGTATTTCCAGACAGAGAGGCACCACGTTTGTCTTTAGTTGGCATTTATGACTTGCAGTGAAAGGATGAAAAGTTCTTAAAAAAATGTACTGGTTTTTTTCAATCCTCGTGTGTGTCTTCATGCCTACGTGGCATTACACTGGACTACAGACACCTGGAGGATAAATAGGGAGACAAACGAGGAGGGAACGAGGGAGACACAGGTGTAGGAACTGAAACAATGATGAGGTAACAAGATGGGAGGGGACAGACAATAGACAGGAGAGCACATGGCACCAACATCAAACAACAAGCCATGTGCTCATCACAGACACAGTGACCTCTGGTGGCCATCTAAGGCCCACCAGCCGGTAACCGTGACAAAAAGGACAAGACCGAACAGTGAATTGAGGAAATTGATATACATATGTAATAAACAGGTATAAATAAACAGATACATGAGAAAACTAAACAATACACAGATGCTGGACATGATCAGTAAATATAGAAACAAATTAGCAAATGGGTACATAGAAAACAGGAACAAAACTGAAACCGAAACCGAAACCAAACCTGGCAAAGGTGGAGCCAGGGGAACAATATATATAATTATAATTTTTTTATATTATTATTATTTATTATTATTATATAATTGCTGCCGAATGTACTAAAGCGATGCTTTCGGAATTTGCCATTCAATAATAAATATCTAATAACTCATGAATCAATTAGTCATGACTGTCAATGCTAGGCTTTGGCTCTAAAATATCCTCCTCATTATAAATAGAGTATTTATTTAATTAATCTCTAAAAACTTCTTGTTTTGGATCTGAGGTGCATGATGAAGTCACCAGGGCACAGACATTTGCATAAACACTACCTCCAGAGCAAGACATCGACGAATAGTCCTATCTCACGATAGGTCCCTGCCCACTGGCGCTCACTCGCTTAACGGCTGACATTTCAAAAAGAAGTTACAATCACTGGATACAGTATACAGATAGGACATCACTTTCTGACATAGTCCATGTGCTTGAGTCTGTCTTCAATAGGGAAAATGGAGTCCTGGAATGTTCACTTCTATGTGTTTGTTTTAAACAGCTTGTTCACGTCGTTGTACATATATCAGAAGGTTCCCAAGTGACAAACAATTGGATATTGATTTTTAATGGCATCCCAGATCATGTCAGAGGTTTGGAAGATTTTGTTTTTAAACGAGGCACAGTGTCATGGAGAGTTCACAAATAAATATTTGTTGAAAGTTGAAGTGGTAGATCTGACTGCAGCTGCATCACAAACTGTAAGTAAATTATTTCATAATGCTTTATCTGGAAATTACCGTTTTATTTTTATCATGTTGTCAAAACACTAGCATGCAATAGCGAGGGGTCGTTGATGCTGTTTTATAGGCAGTCATGTTACCCAATCATAACAGTGGTCGATTACTGACAAGCCTTCAAGACCCGCCCCTGAAAACAGGTCATTTTAGACAGAGTCAGAATGAGTGTAGAAAACAATTAATTTTCCACATATTTATTTTATTTACATTTTTTTTATGCAAAAAAACAACAACTTATAAATAAACCTCAAGGAACATAAATAATATATATATATATATATTAGAGGTGGGCATAGATTAATTTTTTTAATCTAGATTAATCTAGATTAATTTTGGAATTAATCTAGATTAATCTAGATTAAAATGGCTCATTTGAATTCTGCCGAAGGCATTCAGAATATGTGTGCTACCCAAATAATGATTAAAGTAAGTCTTTGAGAACGGGTTTCTCAAGCCAGGTGGCGCATTAGACCAGGGGCTCATCTCCTGTTTCCAAAATGCATCACAAACTTTAATCTCTTCCCATCCCAATCCCATGAAAAAACTGAGGGAAAATCCCGTTCCACTCCCGGAAGAATGACTCCCATTCCCTCCCACTCCCGTGTTTTTTTATTTTTTTTGCCGATAACTGTCAATTACAGTAAAAATATAGTACAGATCACAGCGTGCCCACCTTATTAGTTGAATAAAAACACAAAATGTCGTTTTTTCTTATTATATTGAACTGAAAGCAATCTTATTATGCACAGTGTTGCACATATTAAATTTCATGTAAATCATCCATGCTAACACACACGTCTTCTATTTTTTTTTTTTTGACATTTCACTCTCTATAGATATATTTTTCTATGTACTGTATTTTTAGATATATTCGAGTTTCTAAGTTTCTTGCTCAAGTTCACATGAGACCTAAAGCGCATCCTGTTTGCTTAAAAGCGCAACGTTTCGTTGTTATTCTGAGTGCACACAAATAAACGTAGAGTCTTTACAGATTCGAAAGATGTATCAGGCTACTTTTATCTGTATGACCAAAAATGACGGAGATTTTAAGAGCAAGTGAGCGCACCGGTCTTCCAGCAAACACACTTCCACACAAACACTTCAATAGCGCACATTTCTCTAGGTTAACATCATATTGAGCGGCCATGTAAAGTTGCTACTACATACATCTTTCAGATGAAAAGCCATGTTTGAGGTTGATGAATGATAGATGAGCGTTTGGATGTCCTGCCCGATTGTATTACCACATAGACCAGCCGTTAACAATCTGTCCATCACGGACTGCGAGCCTCTAGTTCGAAGACTCGCTCGCCCCTACAGTGCAATTCGGCTAGGTATACATCCGCGCTAAAATATCAGGGTGAAAGTCATCATAGCTTGCGTAGTATAGACCCAGCTCCCAACCCAACTTTGAGAATAGATTAACGGCGATATTTTTTTTTATCGCCGATAAGAGTCTCACGTTAACGCAGCACGTTAACGCCGATAACGGCCCACCACTAATATATATATATATATATATAATATAATACAAATATAATAAAAAACACCCATGTCATGTTGCTTGGAGAGGCATGAAACATTCATTCTAAAATGTAAAAGTGGCTGAAAATATCAAACATGTTAGATATCTTCCGACTGGATGGAATCACAGCCTGAAGCTAAAAAGAAATCAGAGTTTGTTACATCATAAACTACACAACTTTCTATGAAATATGTCAACTCACATCTGCAGAATGGCTTTGACTGTCGGTAACCAGCATCGACTTATCCAAACTGTAAATCAGGGGGGAATGGGCCAAAAATTGTGTAGTGTATTCCAGCCTTTACAGCTGATCATGTAATGTTTAGCATCAATTTTTCTTTCACAGATGTTTATAAATGTAGACTGCATGGCTAACTGCTTGATTGTATAGACCTGTGGCGATAGGTCTTATTGAAACACCTGAATTCAACCCTTAGACTTGCCAGTCTAAGTGAAAAAAGTCCAGCCCTGTGCTTGTTAACGTTGTTATATAGTTGCTAGTGTGCTCTAAATGATATGCTCTGTGGTGCTCTAGGGCGTAGCTAGACAGTTGCCAGTGAGACATTTAAAGTCTATTGGTCATTTAGAATAATAATAAAAAACTACTTCTCCTCCTCCCTTAAGGGGGTCATACACCGAACGAGAAGCGCGGCGCTGTCTAGGACAACTCGGGGAATCGCACACCAGACGCGCACATTCTATACTAATAAATTACCTGAAGTGTGTTGTAACAGTTGTGTCCTGGTATATCCAGTAGGTAGCAACCGACGACAGTGAATTTAATCATGACAGACAATTGTTACATAGGCCTATACCAGGGGTCTGCAACCTTCAACGTCAAAAGAGCCATTTTCACCCCTTTCCTACCGAATAAAATTAATGTGGAGCCACAAAATATTTTATGCCCAAATAAAGATAACACGGCATATAGCTAAAGTTTTATATTCAGTTATGTTACAGGGCAGAGGAATATCAATAATTTCAGAAGTCAAATGTAGTAATAATAATAAATAAGTAATATAATATTTATGTATGTATAATTGACAAAAAAATAATTTGTTGGCTCAGAAATAAAATATACTGCTGGACAATCACCAATAATTTGTCTTCTTATTTTTGATAAATATTTTACTAATGACAATTTTATGGTTTTGAGTGTACAATCGGTATATACTGAAAACACTTTTTCCTTTCCACTTTTTTTTTGATCACAGAATAAGGAAGAAAATATATGTGACCCTGGAGCACAAAAACAGTCTTGAGTGTAGCAATAGCCAAAATACATTGTACGGGTCAAAATGATCGATTTATATTTTATGCCAAAAATCATTAGGATAATAAGCAAAGATCATGTTCCATGAAGATATTTTGTACTGTAAATATATCAAAACTTCATTTTTGATTAGTAACTTAATATGCATTGCTAAGAACTTTATTTGGACAACTTTAAAAGCAATTTCGATTTTTTTTGCACCCTCAGATTCCAGATTTTCAAATAGTTGTATCTCCCAACAAAACACACATCAATGGAAAGCTTATTTATTCAGCTTTCAGATGAAGTATAAATCAAAATTTCGAAAAATTGACACTTAAAACTGGTTTTGTGGTCCAGGGTCACATATTGTATAGCTTCTGTAATGTTACTGTTCATTAATGCTGTGAATTACCACTGTATCATTCATTTTTATTACCTGGAGAAGACTTGAAAAACACATAAAGCATATCGTCTTCAGGTTTCATCAGTTAAGTTTTATGCTTGTTATTCAGCTTAACTACAGCGATAGCGGGATACCTGTAAAAAGTTACTATAACTTCTCATACGAGTTCGTTTTGGACTTTCTGCGCGAGAGCGCCCTCTGGCTTCGAGAATGAACGAAACCTACAGCGCGTGATAGTGTTCAGCGCTCCGTGATGTTCACATCGTTTTGGATACGAATAAAACTTATCCAAAACGACGTTACTATATTTTCTCTTTTAATTTTAAACTATATTTACTCACATTGGCCCTTGAAAACCTCTACTTTAACACACTTGACCGAGAAAATGTGCAGGGGAAGAGTTTAGGTTGTATTAAAAGTCAGGGGGACACCTACGTTACAGGGAGCCATCGCAGAGGGATGAAAGAGCCGCATGTGGCTCGCGAGCAGCGGGTTGCCGACCAATGGCCTATACTGTAATATTTTGCGTATGTAAAAATGTCTCAAGATAAATATAAAAGATTAAAAAGATTGTGTTTATTACACATTTAATTCTATAAAACTAATGTGTACAGTATTTTGCAGCAGTGGTATCTTGGTATAATGTATTAACAATGGTTTGAGACAAATATGATGTTCTTTAATATAAAACAATGCAGATGGCGCTCTGTGGCGCGGCAGGAATTTGAACAGCATCCTGAGTCGTTGCTGGGCACTGCGGACAGATGCCGAATGACGCCGCCGTATACACAAAGAAAACAATGTGTTAGAATTTTAAAGATATGACGCGTCACGACACGGCACTGCGCTTCGCATCCGGTGTGCGACCCCCTTTAAAATAACTTGAGGATGAGAATCAGTACAAAACAACAAACTTAACAATTTATATTTTGGGGTGAATTATTTCTTTATTATTGCGCAATTTATTAACTTACTGAAACTTAATTAACTTACATAAAATCCTATTTAAACTTATTTAAACGTATTCAGTTGTCTTTAGAAAGCCATCTTACTAAAATCTGACTTAAGCTTACAGTTATTATTATTCTTCTGAGACAAAAATGATCAACTGTAACCTCCTAGAGCTTTAACTCTACAAACTCAGTCCAGTTCTTCAGACTGATCTGAAGTTAGTTGCTATATCGTTTCTCACTTATCAGACTTACGGTTCTCTTTAAAATTAAATATAACAAATCATAAAAAATCCTATAGACTTATATTGACGGAGTGTTCAAATGAGCCAAGACTATTCAAACTCCAATTGTAAAAATTAAAACTTAAACTCTCATAATCCTTTGAGACTCAATCATGCGTCCCTTCTAGGTACTATTATAATCCAGCTTCCTTTCTATGTACTATTAGAATCCATTCAAACTAATTTTATCTATCTATCTATCTATCTATCTATCTATCTATCTATCTATCTATCTATCTATCTATCTATCTAATCTATCTATTTATTAGTGGTGGCACGGTATGCGTACGGAACAGTGCGGTTCATGGGGCATATTCCAAATATAAGTGATTATCCCTATCCCCTTGGAGTGGGGACTTTGGAGTGAACAGGGCAGGTGCGTGCAATTATTTTGTTGTTTGAAATGCACTTGGCAAAGGGATCGATCTAATTTCCTCATCATCTTCAGCTGGGATGTTCCTGTGACAACGGTACCCTAGAAACTGCCCTAACAACCACCCCGAGTATCCTAGCCACCGCATAGCAACACCCTAGCAACCACCTCAAGTACCCTAGCAATCACATAGCAACACCCTAGCAACCAGCCTGGGTACCTTAGCAACGGCCCTAGCAACCATTATAGGTACCCTAGCAATACCCTAGCAACCACCCTGGCTACCATAGCAACCGCCCTAGCAACCACCCCAAGTACCTTAGCAACCGCATAGCAATACTGTAGCAACCACCCTGTGTACCATAGCAACCACATATCAGCACCCTAGCAGCCATTCCATTTACCCTAGCAACCACACTGGACACCCTAGAAAACACATAGCAACACCCTGGGTACCATAGCAACGGCTCTAGCAACTACCCAAATAATAATGTTAGCATGTTTTTAACAAGATGTTAACATGATTAACATGATGCTAGCAAGATGATAATAATGCTAACTTTATCTAATTAACATGGTAATAATGTTAGCATCTTGCTAGCATCATGATAATTATGTTAGCATCTTTTTAAAATAATGCTAACATCATGCTAACAGCAAGCTAATCATGCTAATTCCATGTTAACAACGTTACTTGCTTTAAAATGTTGTTAACACAATGCTAACATAATTAGCATGTTGATAACATGATTCTAACGCAATTAGGGTTACTATTAATGCCTAGTGCTGAGTTTTGCCACGGCAAGCAACACCAACCTTTTCTTCAGGAAATGTACATATATAGTTAATATTATTATTATTATAGATTACGTACAAATTTCGGCATGTAACTCGTCCTACACTACACTATCCTAAATTTAGAATAGAGAGTGCAAGAGTTAGAGCAGGGATTCTCAAAGTCCGGACTCCGGTCCGGATTCGGACCGGGAGGGAATTAAATCCGGACCCGCCTCCACTTGATATTTCAAGCGCACTCGGACCTCCGTGCGGTGTGCATGGCGCACACACACAAATCCACGGGCGCATGAACCAGTGTTGCAGTGATCACAGACTCTTTTGTAAGACAAAGCACATAGCAACTAGCGACATTTTGGATAAACCTTAGATTTAATTCAGTAGAATAATGTCACCGGTTTCGCCCTGCGAGTACGAGGTTTCGCCTTCCCGACGCAGTCTTTCTCCACCGGCAGAGTTAGCAGCATATTCAAAGAACCGAACCAAACCGCAGCAGACTTCTGAATGAACGAGTACAAAACAGCATTTCCTAAAACCTATCACTGTTGACTGTCTGACATATGAACATGAATGTAGTTCATCTGTAAAGGGTTGAAATATGCACAATAGTGCACGTTTGTGCTCCATGAAATATATATTTTAAAAATATATAATTAAAGATTTTGGCAATTCAGTTGAAGTGACTGCAGGTTACATTGAAGTACTATTTCAGAAACATTAAATATGTAGACCTAAATGAGAACTGCTTTATTGGGCATTTAGTTGTATAAAAATGCAGTACTGTTGAGTAACTCTTATGAAAAATAACCATGGTTTTATTATAATGTGTAGTAAAATTTTTATTTTTTTCTTTTGCATATTGATTACAATTTATAAAACCAGTTTTACTACAAACACAATGGTTAAACTATGGTTAGTGTAGCAAGGCCATGGTTAATTTGTGATTATCATGGTTTAATAGTAACCACATTTGTTTTGTTTTTTTATTTGTATAAAAATATGGTTAATTTTCGTAAACACAAGTACACCTGATGACGTCATACATATGATAATTAAGCATATATCAAGTTTAATTGTTATATAAAGTAATAAGAATGTTTATAAAAACACGTTTTGTAATAACAATTATTTCGGACCTTTTGACGTTTATGATAATTCCGATTCGGACCTTTGAATGTAAACTTTGAGAATCCCTGAGTTAGAGGGTCAAATAAAGATGGAAGAGATGTGTTTTTAGCCATTTCTTGAAGATGGGTAAGGATTCAGCTGCTCGGATTGAGTTGGGCAGGTCATTCCACCAGATGAGAACAGTAAATGAAAAAGTCCGTGAAAGGGATTTTGTGCCTCTTTGGGATGGTACAGTAATGTGTCGTTCACTTGCAGAACGCAAGCTTCTAGAGGGCATTATTATTATTATTATTAGTGGTGCTTGCTAAAGGCAAGGCATCACTATTGTTGTATTGCATACTTATTAGTGGTGCATGCCGAAGGCAAGGCATCGCTTTTGTTATCTTGCATACTTATTATTATTAGTGGTGCTTGCCAAAGGCAAGGCATCACTATTTTTATCTTGCATACTTATGTTTTTACTACTATGGTAATTTACATAGGAATTTTGCATTGAACATAACTCTACATCACAATGTCATAGAGACATGGGGGCGGGCACATTTTACTCAGGCAACCAATCAGACTCTCAGTATATTTGTGAATCTGTCAAGCCACGCCCTAGCAACCATTTAGAGCACCCTAGCAACTGATCCCATAGACTGCCATTATAAAGCGCCAGATGGATATCTTTAGATCACAGTATCATAGAGACATGGGGGTGGGTGTTTTAGACTCAGGAAAGCAAACAACCAATCATGAACAATCACTGGCACTTCCTAGCCACACCCTAGCAACAATTATTGACAACCCTATCAACCCAAACCCAAAGAGTTGTATCTTCAAATCTGAATGTCATAGAGACATGGGGGTTTGTTTATTTCATTCAGTATAACCATTGGCAGCTCCCAAACCACTCCCTAGTAACGAAACAGTGTACCCTAGCAACCGTCTAGCAAGAGCTATATCTTTGCTTTACAATGTCATAGAGACATGGGGGTGGGCTCATTTTACTCAGCCAACCAATCAGACTCTCAGGATGTTTGTGAAGCTTTCAAGCCATGCCCTAGCAACAATTATTGACGACCCTATCAACCCAAATCCAAAGAGTTGTATCTTCAAATCTGAATGTCATAGAGATATGGGGGTTTGTTTATTTAATTCACACTGACAAGCTAAATTTGGAGTATAATCATTGGCAGCTCTCAAGCCAAAAATGTCTTGCAGATGTAAAATAGATGTCTCTGAGATGTACATGTGCTGTCAAGGTAGACAATGACATCGGTCTGTAACAAATATTACCAGGGTTCGTACAAGCTGCTTAAAATGCTTGAAGTACTTAACTTTTACTTTTTGAGATGTAAATCCTAAAAAAAAAAAAACTGGGCACATCCATATTTATATAATTATGAAAAGGTGCTTGACCCATTGAAAAACAATATAAATGAAATTAACTTTTATTTTGTTTAGCTTGAGGGTATATAGATCTGATAGATAGATAGATAGATAGATAGATAGATAGATAGATAGATAGATAGATAGATAGATAGATAGATAGATAGATAGATAGATCAGAATACTGAATTATTAATACAATCTCAAAATTGTGAGCTATAAGCTTGCATATAAACTGACAATTCTGATTTCAGATTATAAGATATAAAATCACAAATGTGAAAAAAAGAAATCAGAATTGTGAGATAAAAAGCTGCAAATATTGTTTTTATGATTTTATTCAAAAATAGATGTAATCTCAGAATTCTGAGATGTCCGAATTTTGAGTTTACACAATGCAATTACTATTTTTAAAATCAATTTCTGATTAAGATTTGTTTCCATGTAAGAATTATACATCTTGTATTTAAAAAACAATTTTAAATGGTAGTGTATATCTCAATACTGTCCTCATCTTATCAGTTGTGAAATGTGTATTTTAGTTCATTAGAAAATTGTAGTCAGTTAAATGGAGAATTTACCTGGGTTTGGTACTCCAGGTGACATATTGGTGGTGCAGTGGGACAAAGTGAGAATAAAAGATCGAGAGACTGAAGGAGCTTTCACCTTCCAGACTGTTCTCTGTCATAACGGGACCATTGTTTTCAGCTATAAAGACGTAAGTCAGATTATTCCTTTTATTCAGCTCAGTTTAACCAAGATCAATTAAACACACATGTAGCCAATGGTGACAAATGAATATTACTGTGAAAATATTATCACCACTTAAAGTCCAATACATCAAAACAATAATGGCTACATTTACATTCACAATTTTTGGTTCAATCGGACTGAATTCATTCCAATTGATGAATCTGAATGTAGGTCTACATGAATGCTAAAAAAGTGATTGGGTTGATGTGCACGTTTATGTCACAAACTTCAAATCAGAATTTTTATTTTTATATGCGCACACTGCCCAAATATAGCATTTCTCACTGTTTGCACATAATAACCCCTCTTCTACATTGTTTCGTTATTTGTTTTTAACAGCATAATTCATATTTATCCATTTCTGGATAAACATAGCTAACATATAAACCGCTGTGCATTACTGCTTATATTTATCACGCAGTGAAAATGCCGCTCCCTACGCCCAAAACGTGTTGCCTGTGGTTGAGAATCCGAAACAAGACCTGGTGGGATGACTTCACTGTCGAGTGAAAGGAGAGTTTTATAATGACAGGACACGCATTTATACAACACTTTATTCAAAAGGAAGAACCACTCATGCCGCGCGTCATATGTCATTACGATATTTTTTCATCATTGCACATGCGCAGTCCTTTCAGTTTCAGGGGTTCAATCCGATCAAGTGTTTACATGCACTCACAATCGTATTAGAAAGGGAATAAACCACCACCTTCAAACCCAATAGAAATGTATTTCCGATCAAGCTCAATCCGATCGATTAAGGTGTTTACATGAAGGCTTTTCATTCCGATTGAGCTGTCAATCCGATTACAAATGGATTATTTGGTTGCATGTAAATGTAGCCAGCGTGAAATAAAATGCCCACAGATCATTACTATTGCATATCAAATTAACACAAATAGAGCAAATATGACTTTGATAGTGTCTAGTTTCCTTCTTATGACTTTTCATTACAGGTTCCTTTGCCTGTGGTGAAAATTAACTCCACTGAGCATCCAGTGAAAGTGGGGCTGTCTGATGCCTTCATGGCTCTTTTGTCTTCTCCACAGTCTCCAGGTCAATTGAGACTTTTAATGAATTTAATTTATGGGACATTTACACTCTTGTGCTTTTTACCAATACTTAATTGATGTGTCATCAACAGATGCTAAACAACGGACTATTTATGAATACCATCGGGTGGAGATTGACACAACAAAGATTGTCAATAGCTCAGCATTTGAGTTCACCCCCTTACCAAGTGAGTAAATGGATCAGAGATTGTCCTTCTCTTCTTTACAACAATCCACAACTGCTCAAATTGAAAACAAATATTCATGAATTTGACTATTTATAGATTTGCACCCTGACATTAGATGTGGTATCCTGTTTTATGCTAGCCTGCCTCTATCATAATACCTGTGAACAATGTATCCAGTCCAACCTTACATCAGGCTGTGGGTGGTGCAATACTCTACAAAGGTAGCAGCATTAGATCTGAGTATCTGCTGTGTATTTCTGCAGAATTCAGGTAAGGCATTTGTTCTCTCCTGGCAGCTAAATGTATGCATCAATAAACTTTCAGGTGTTCAAATGGAATAGACCGATACAGGCAAGAATGGCTGGACTACAGTTGCTCTGAGGAGGTATGGACAACAAATCACCTAATATACATACAGATGGTACTCAAACAGAATTAGATTTTTACTGCTGTGTTTAATGCTACCACCGCATCTGCAATATTAATTAGCAGCCTTTGACGGCTGAGTGGTGCTTTAACCATGACTTCGGCAAGTTATCAGATGAATGCATCAAAGTGCAGTTTCATGAGTAGCAGTTAGTGTTGCCTTGCCAACGGATTAGATAATAATAATAATACAAAAAAAATATTCTTGTAAAACTGTCACACCCCTGGACTGTCTGTGTGTTTTCCTCCCAATGTACTCTCTATTACCTAGTTTTCCCTCATTGTTACCATTGTTTGCTCTTGAATGAACTGATTGTTAAAAGTACTAAACTGAAAGAGGATCACAATGTTGTGTGTTTTGGACTGCAGCAGGCCAATTCAGCACCCAGACTCTTCTACTACGAAGCCATTCTGTTGTAATAGCTGCAGTATGTGGTTTTACATTGTCCTGTTGAAATACACGTCATCTGGAGGGGAGCATATGTAATTCGGGCTGTATTCCAAGCACTCATTAATGACGTTCTCTGGGACATGCTTAAACAATTCGTCTTTGTATATCTTGAAAATATCTTAATTTTCTCTGGAGCATGAGGGGCATGTCAGCAGGGTCCTCCAGAAATCTCATTCTGCATATGAATTACATAAATACAATGTTGGCTTCAAATAAGATTTTGTACTCATTTTACAGCAAATCACACAGGAAATACAACACTGGATTCTATAGGAAAACCTGCAATAGTTGATAACGGCCCCCAAATTTTATAGGCCTAAACGTGTAGGTGTAATGGATATTTTGGTTGACTACCTACTGTGTGTATATTTCTGTCATTGTTTACTCTCACAATGTTTCAGAACTTTCTTTTTTGTAGATAGATATACAGAGTGGGGTCCAATGTTAACTTGGGTTAGTGTTGTTATTGTTAACTAAAACTAGTATAGTATTCATTCATTAAAATGAATATTAAATAAAATACAATTAGTAGATACAATACTTAAAGTAAAAAAAACTTGAATGAAAGGTAGAAATAACAAATAACTGAAATAACTGCAACTAACTGAAATAAAATAATTTGAAGTACTACAATTAATGAAACTGAAATAACAATAATGCTATTTCAAATATTGGTATAATCTACAATAGTATATAAATAATAAGTTTGTATTTTTTAAAATATCTTCAAAAAATCTTCGCTTTCCACAGAAGAAAGTTATGTAGCTTTTGGAACTGACATCTGGTAATTTACCATTTTCATATGAATTATTATTTAACGTAATTCAGCAATTGTGACTTTCTAGTGCCACCCATCGTATGTAAATGTGGTTGTTATTAATTTTTTTGAGTAACTCTTGTAAAACTAAATTCTGTGGCTACGTGAGCAATGCTATTGCCTATGTACTTGTGTTAAAGCATAATTTAAGTTGATATGTTCTTGTCTAAGGCAAAAGGCACATGTGGCGATTTTACAAAGAGAGGACTAGACCATTCAATCAGCCCTTTTAATTCGTCACTGTCAGTGATGACTCCTTCTCCTGCAGCTCGACCTGCTAGTCCCTTGACCGAAGGTAAATATGTCCAATACAAATCTCTATGAAACTTAACAACTGAATTTTTTTATTTTACCTTTATTTAACCAGGAAGTCTCATTGAGATTTAAAATCTCATTTACAAGAGAGACCTTCCCATGACCAAGGGGTCGGAAACTAGCAGGGTTTTTTGGACAAAACGTCAGTGGAAAATTGTCAAATGCGGCATTTAATTTAGATCCTCTTTAATTTAGATATGCTTTATGAGTTTTTACCAAACACTAGGGCTGGGCATATCGATCCTAATATCAATAGTATCGATATCAATGTTCATATTTGTATCGGATCGATACTATCCTGATAAGATCGATACTTTAGGTTAATTGTTTCTCCTATACACTTAATACATTAAACAAAGTGTAGACATGTCTGGGTGTATATTCCGCTCTTTTCACATCTCGTATACAAACATTGCTGCTCCTCCGCTGCTTTGTTGTCATGCCATCATGTGACTCTGCGGCTCTAAGCACAAGTGGATACAGTGAGAAGAGAGAGTAGTAGGGCACCTTGTCACAAGATATTTGATTGATGAGGGTCATAAAATTCCATCCCCCCACCCACCCATAACTGGACACCTGTTCGTGTCCACCCCCACCCCGTCTAATCGGCCATCTGGTTATCCACTCCAGCGAACCTGTGGAATGTGTTTTGGGAAATGTGTTTTTGTGTGGGCCATTGAAATGTGCTTTTAAACTTTAAAATGTGAAACTGTGAAACTGTGTTAAATGGGGACAAAGGGACGTTTTTATTAAAGTTTTTTTTCACACACACAATTCACACAGTAAAAAATAAACCAAGACGAGCTAGTATTGTTAAAACAATTTAGGAAAAGGTAATGTTTGTTAAATGTTATAGAAAACAAATCAAAACACGTTAGTTAAAATCATTCTGATTTTGACACCGCTGTGCACGGTCATCTGACGGACGACCCTAGCAACTCAATCCCAAAGAGGTGTATCTTCAAATTGTAATGTCATAGAGATATGGGGGTTTGTTTATGACATTCATACTGACAAGCTGTCTTTGGAGTATAATCATTGTCAGCTGTCAAACCACTCCCTAGCAACCAAAAGGTGTACCCTAGCAACTGCCCAGCAAGACCTAAATCTTTGCATCAGAATATCGGACAGACGTATAAGTTGATTCGTTTGACTCATGCTAGCAAACCGGACTTCCAATATGCTATTAATTATCTAATCATGCTAACAACATGCTAACCACTTGTTAATCATGCTATTAACATGTTAATCATCTGAGAAACATGCTAGTGACTTGTTAGTCATCCTAGTAAAATGCTAACGACATGCTATTAGCTTGCTAATCATCCTAGTAACATGCTAGCAACATGCTAGTAACTTGCTAATCATCCTAGAAACAACCTAGTAACATGCAAGTCACTTGCTAATCATGCTAACGCCATGCTAATAATGCTAATGACATGCAAATCAAGCTAGAAACATGCTTGCGACATGGTAGTAACTTTGCTAATAATGCTAGTAACATGTTAATGATGTTAGAAACATGCTAACGACATGGTAGTAACTTTGCTAATCATGCTAGACAAATGCTAACAACATGCTATTAACTTGCTAATCTTCCTAGAAACATGCTAACAATTTTTTAACTTGCCAATCATCCTAGAAACATGTTTGAAACATGCTAGTAACTAGCTAATCATGCTAGCAAAAATGCTAGTATCTTTCTAATCAAGTTAGAAACATGCTAGCGAAATGCTAGTTACTTGCTAATCCCGCTCACAACATGCTAGTGGCTTGGTAGTGTTGCTAGCAACATGCTATTAGCATGTTAATCATACTAGTAAAATACTAACAACATGCTAGTAACTTTGCTAATCATGCTAAAAACATGCTAGCAAACATGCTAGTATCTTGCTAATGATCATAGAAACATGATAACAACATGCTAGTAACTAGCTAATCATGCTATCAACAAGCTAGTCACGTTATAATAATGCTAACAACATGCTTTTAACTTTGCTAATCATGCTAAAAACATGCTAGCAACATGCTAGTATCTTGCTAATGATCATAGAAACATGCTAGTAACTAGCTAATAATGCTAGCAACATGCTAGTCACTTTATAATCATGTTAACGACATGCTAATCATGATAGAAACATGTTATCGACATGCTAGTAACTTGCTAATCATGCCAGTAACATGCTAATGATGCTAAAAACAATGCTAGGGACATGGTAGTACCTTTGCTAATCATGCTAGAAACATGCTAGCAACATGCTAGTAACCTGCTAATTATACTCGAAGCATCCTGGTGACAAGTAACTTGCTAATCATCCTAGAAACATGCTAGCAACATGCTAGTAACTAGCTAATCATACTAGAAAACATGCTAATCAGTAAATAATCATGCTAGCAACATGCTTGTAACTTTCTAATCATGTTAGAAACAAGCTATTCACTGCTAATCATGCTAGAAACATGCTAAAGTCATGCTAGTAAGATGCTAGCAACATGCTAGTCACTTGCAAGTCTTACTAGCAACATGATTATCATGCTAGTAAAATGCTAATGCTATAAACATCCTAACGACATACTAGTAACTTGCTAATCATGCTAGAAACATCCTAACGACATGCTAGTAATTTACTAATCATGCTATAAACATGCTACCGACATGCTTATAACTTGCTAATCATCCTAGAAACATGTTAGCGACATACTAGTAACTAGCTAATCATAATAGAAAACATGCTAGTCAGTTGATAATCATGCTAGAAACATGCTAATCATGTTAGAAACATGCTAATGACATGTTAGTAACTTGTTACTCATGCTAGCGACATACTAGTCACGTGTTAGTCTTGCTAGCAACATGCTAGTAGCATGCTAATCATACTAAATCGTTTTTACTTTTTAGTCATTTTGCAGATGCTTTTATCCAAATCGACTTACAAATAAGAAAAAAGTAACAAACTATATATATATATATATATATATATATATATATATACAGAGGCGATTCTAGGGTGAGTGGATATCCGGGGCTAAGCCCAAAGATCCAAGATCTGCTATTACTTCATATCGATGATTGGCCAGTTTATATGAAGTTTATTATCAAGTGTATATGTCAGTCAGAAGTACGAGCTTCCGTGGGAGGTTCCTGACGGGAGTAAACTGCGGTTCATCATTTTAATGCGCATGAAAACTCAGTGATGATGATGCGTACAGGGCATGGTCATAAAAACATTCGGGGCTTTTCTGAAAACATTCGGGGCTTCAGCCCCCTTAGCCCACCCCTAGCGCCGCCCCTGTATATATACACACACACACACACATTTAAGAAAATTTAGAAATAAAATAAAATGACAAATGCATACAACAACATTTCAAAACTAAACATTTAAATGAAAACAAAAATAAAGCTAAAAACAAGTCAAAATATTAAAACAACAAATGGTATGAGTATAAAAAGGATTGTAACATGACATTAACCCAAAGACCCATCCATATACATATACATACATACATACATACACACTTCTACTTTTAGTCATTTAGCAGACACTTTTATCCAAAGCGACTTACAAATAAGAAAAAGTAACTAAAATTAAAATAGTTAAAACTATAAATTACATATACACATTCAATTGCTTAGAACCAGAGCGTCGTATAGTCATGAGGGTGACCTCTTTTGTGTAGGCTGAGAAACCAGTCTGTAAGTATCACTAAAGCAACAGTGCAGCTGCACCCTAGCAACCATATAGGTTATCCTAGCAACCATATCGCATTATAAAGAAGCCATATCTCAGCTCCACAACATCATACAGACATGGTTGTTGTCTCTCTTGCAATCACGCAGAAGACAGTAGTATCTGCTCAGCGCCGATATTTGCCACTGCAAGCACCACTCGCATTGTCTTCAGGAAATGTACATATCTAGTGTTACTATTATTATCCGCCTTAACAAAACTTTGGTGCATAACTCGTCCCGCACAATTTGTGGTAGACCCACGAATGAGGGGTCAAATGGTTAAAAGAATTTAAAAGAATGTCGCAGAGTCTTGTGGGTGGGTTCTTTTGACTCTGCATATCAAGCAACCAACAAGTAGTGACATAACTTAATATCCATGCCCTTGCAAACAATTTTAGCACCCTATCAACCATATAACCACATGTGTAAGCTATATCTCAGCACTTGAACACTAAAGCAACACTGGGTTTGGCTTTCTGGATTCAGACTGGCAAATAGTCTTTAAATATTCCCCTCATAAACTGTATAGGCACACCCTAGCAACCTTTTAGAATACCTTAGTAACTGTAAAAACACACGAATAAGCCATATCTCAGCACCAGAACATCATACAGAATTGGGGTTTGGCTCTTTTGACTCGGATGGGCATCTCTATATAAATGTCACCATGGTAGCTGTGTGCTCACACCATAGCAACCATTTAGAGCATCCTAGCAACCACAGAGCAGTACAAATAAGTCAAATATCTTCTCTATAACACTGTACAAACATTGTGGTTGGCTACAGTGCTGAGTTTTGCCACGGCAAGCACCACTCACATTTTCTTCAGAAAATGTACATACCAAGTTAGTGGTGCTTGCCAAAGGCAAGGCATCACTATTGTTACTGTGCATACTTAAGTTGGCTTGAGAAAGCCAACTTACTAAAATGCTATTTAAGAATTAAATGTACGTATCGACAGAAGTACGTGGATGTCTTTTTGTCAGGTGCTGTTGCCATGGTGAATCGTTATTTCGGAGCTCCACTGATCATGACTTTTCATAGTCGTGCTGCAGGCGCTAAACTCAGAGTCAGCCTTCTTATATCAAACAATGAGGGTCACATGATAAGAACCAACCAATGAGAAAAAAAGACATATAACTACGACAACCAATGAGGACATGACACTTGAACCAATCAAAGCAGAACACACAGAAAAGGTTAGCAAACAGGCTTGTCCGACTGCAGCACCGTAAAGATCAGCTGCCGCCTGAAAAAAGCAATGCATTCTGGTTAGAAAATTTGCTGCCCACTGCTCTGGGCGTGTGTTCACTGCTGTGTGTGTGCACATTGGATGGGTTAAATGCAGAGCACAAATTCTGGGTATGGGTCACCATACTTGGTCGTATGTCACGTCACTTCACTTCAAAGTACCGCGAGAGCAAAACAAGACAAGCCACCCAGGTCAGGCACTGCAGTTGCTCAAAATCAGCTGCAAAAGCATTGATGATGACACACTTTATTTGCATTGGTCAGAATCTGTGATGACAAGGACAACGTGTGTTGTGTTACGTTCCCAATAATATTTTGTGGGGCAAAAGGGAAGTAATGTTTTAAAGTAAAGGTTTTTGCACCGTTCTCAGTCCCAACACTCCACTCAGTACACAAGGTGAGATGCCAGTGAATTTATTTACAATAAACAAATTACATAGTGCAAAATAAACCCCAAACAAACAATTTCAACATAAAAAGAAGCATCTCTTCAGGAGTGGGTAAAGCCAAAATAACAAACAAAAGATTACTACCTGCCAGAAGGGAATCTAGTTAACCTACAAAAAAAATAAACAACTAAATTCTTACCTGACTTCCTAACTGTCAAAAACAGGAGAAAATGATGACAAAAGAAAATGACACCCGAATCCCTACTGCTCCAACACTAATGGCGCTTTTCCACTGCATGGTACGGTTCACTTTTGGGGGGTTTTCCACTGGGTACTGTACCTGGTACTTTTTTAGTACCACCTCGGCCGAGGTTCCAAGCGATCGGTACCGTTACCAAAACGTGACGTGTAAACTCTACTGATCACTGATTGGCCGGAGAAAATCGTCAGTACTGCGTCACTGAACTTGCGACACGAGACCCAACATATACCCGCTAGATTTAAATCAGCACAGCCAGCAAAGGATCGGACGCAACTTTTGTTTGAACAAACGCACCTTTTTGCATCAACCAAAAAATAGCCGTTTTGTTGTCGGTTGAGGAAGTACAGATGTTCCTCTCGTTGATAGCCGAGGAGCGGATCCAGCAACAGCTTGATGAGGTGATGCGGAATGAAAAAGCCTTATGTATATTTTCAGAGTATGTTTTCTGTTTATATTTTTACCTTTGTATCTGTGTTTTGCTTCAATTAAAAACAATCTGATCAAATAAGTGTACCTCCAGACTATATTAAATATGTATTATTGTATGAGCACGTAATGAACCTCTTGAAAAAGACAAATGATTAATGCCATGATGATACAAACCAACACTTAAATAAAAAGACAAGTTATACATTGAATATTTTTTAATATTATTGAAAAGTTTATTGATAATTCACAGAACATTCTACAAGAATATTTTACTATTCTAGTAACCTAACGCAGCACGCCTGCACAAACATACCTGCACTCCTCCTCTACAGCCTGTGGCACTGCCACCACAGTCTCTGCTGCTAGGGGTAAATCTCAAGCATTTTCATAGGCTTGTCCATTGCTGTTAAAAACATCCACATGCCGAGAATGAAAAACACAATTCCGTCGATATGCTCCTTTGTTGTGTGTTTGTTTGTGGCGCGTTCACGATTATGTCACGGCAGTAGAGGCGGCGCAACTATAACGACACGTGCATAATCCCGCCCACTCTAAAGCGGTACTAAACTGCAGTGCAAATGCAAACTGACCCGAACCGAGCCGTGCCGTAACGAGCCGTGCCGAACCGAGTCGTACCACGCAGTGGAAAAGCGCCATAAAAGAAAGCCGGTAAACAACTCCAAAGCAGTGCACTACAGCCACACCATGTTTGAGTTTAGTTTTGAATTTAAGCTCAACACATAAAACTGCACACTACTGCCATAAAACCAATGTTAAGCTTAACACACCAACAAGAGCACCACTCTGGGACTGGCAACGTCTCAACACACTCATGCTCTTGGGAGAAGGAACCTCTTCACTGGCTCACTCTCTTGATCATCTTAAATACCGGTTCCTCTTGACATTGACGAGGAGCAGCTGATAAGTCCAATCACCTAGATTAGGACAGGGAGGAGCACAGAAAATAGGACAAAACAACAAAAACTAAAACTCCCAGAAGGCTGTTGGGTCCACTGGCAGCACATCATGAATGACATACATCATGATAATAAAACACAAATGCATATGTCCTGGGACGTAACAGTTGCGTTTAACAATTCAATTCCAATAATGCTCACAATCTGATTTTATAACAGTAAAGCTTTTGTAGTGTAGTTGAACTGTTATATTTAGTCCCTTTTATCAAAAAAACACTGAAAAACATATATGCCCCCACTTTATTGTTATTTAAATTGCATAGTATATGTTTATATTGAACTTTATTCATGAACAGATCTATGGCACTGTATTAAGCAGTATATAAAAAGTGTATCTGTTACTCGTGAAAACGTTTCTGAAAAGTCTGTGTATTTGACAAATATTGTATTTATTTCACTTCCTCTAATAGAGTATGCAAACACCACATGGGTGTCATTACCATGAATAAAATAACAAACAAAAGATTACTACCTGCCAGAAGGGAATCTAGTTAACCTACAATAAAAAAAAAAAAAAACATTTATATGTAAATTAATAAACAAATAAACAACAAAATTCTTACCTGACTTCCTAACTGTCAAAAACAGGAGAAAACGATGACAAAAGAAAATGGCACCCGAATCCCTACTGCTCCAACACTAATGGCGCTTTTCCACTGCATGGTACGGCACAGTACGGTTCACTTTTGGGGGTTTTTCCACTGGGTACTGTACCTGGTACTTTTTTAGTACCACCTCGGCCGAGGTTCCAAGCGATCGGTACCGTTACCAAAACGTGACGTGTAAACTCTACTGATCACTGATTGGCCGGAGAAAATCATCAGTACTGCGTCACTGAACTTGCGACATGAGACCCAACATATACCAGCTAGATTCATATGTCATTGTTTAATAAAAAAAATAATAAAAAAATCTGGTTTAATACATGAACACCGACCCAACCCAAAACCAAATGTGACAATGTCTCAATATAAATAAAGCCCAGTACCAAGTAAAAGTTCAGTTTAAATTAATTATCTGTGTTAAAGATGAAACGCTACTTAGAGTTGCACTAATATATATTTTATAGATTTGCTTGTGATTTATTGTACCGTACATATGCTGAGCTGAATCATCTATTTATGTCTTATGTGCTTGATATGTGTTAATTAACTTTTGAACATCTAATACTTGCTCTATTAATTGGAAAAGTGCTGTATACTTCGAACTGTAAATAACAATTACTTAAAATTACTTTACTTTCTTTCATACTTTCAGGTGACGAAGAAGCACCAGAACACACAGCCATAATTGCAGGTGTAGTGGCAGCTTTGGTTCTACTGGTGTTCTTGACACTGTTGGCTGTCTACTACATTAACACACATCCCACTGTTCCTCCTCCTTTCTACCTAATGCAGGTAAGTACCTATCTATCTATCTATCTATCTATCTATCTATCTATCTATCTATCTATCTATCTATCTATCTATCTATATCTGTCTGTGTCTGTCTATCTGTCTGTCTGTCTGTCTGTCTGTCTGTCTGTCTGTCTGTCTGTCTATTCATTCATCCATACAATTTCAACTCTTTCAGCATAATTGTAAGTTGTTGTGGTGTCTCTTATTCACAGCGTCACACCAATAACTATTTGCCCTCCATGAAGTTTCGGAATCAAGGATGCCATTCCAGCTATGCTGAGGTTGATCTTGGGGGTCACGAAAAAGAGGGGTTCATTGAGGCGGAGCAGAGCTGAGCAGGCAGGACTTTCTGTGTAATGTGTAATGTAATTTTGTATTTTTTCTTCAATGATTATAGGATCATGAACAAATACGCAATGAGAAGCTGTCACTGTTGAGGGATTATGTGAGAGATTTTGTGACCATTTAAAAGATAATTTGAGAATTTTGAGAGCTTTTCTCTGTCTCTGTCTCTGTCTCCCCACAGTTGGCATCTTACAACACCTTTTATGCTGTTGTTTATAGTAAAGGAAGCGTTAAGTTCTAAGATGACAAAGACAAAGACATAGTGATTGTGACCAACAAATCTGCTTGCTACACTCCATGAGAATGGGATGTGTGTTTTATTTTCTTTTGGTTTTTAATACATTTTGTGATTATTTGTGTTCAGTGGATACATGTTGCAGAATATTCAGTTTGCCACATGGACTTGACAGCACTTTAAATTCCAATAGCTTACTCTAGTATTAATGATAGACTATGTAATACCACACACACACACACACACACACACACACATATATATATATATATATATATATATATATATATATATTGCCCTGTCAAATTTTGCCCTTTCATTTAGTCATTAAACCAAAACTCAACTTTCACATAAAATATTAATGAAACTCAATTATAAAAGTACATTTACAAGTTTAATGTTTCATTTTGTTTTTTGTAGAATTTAATATCTCTATTTCCAAAGCTGTTTGTGGAGATGTAAAGTAAAATGTGTTTCCCTGCTGAACAAATTATCAGACATTAGAAATCTGTGAGCCAAAAAAAGTTTGCTGTTTTTCATAGTGTTAAATGACATTGCAGTGTTGAATTTGCAAAATACAGAATACTTATTGTAAAACAATGAAAATAAAATGAGATGTTTTGAAGAAAAAAAAGCTGTGTGTTCTTTGGCAAGAAAATTATAACTAGTTCATCTGTTATCTGCTAGCTCATACCGAAATGTGGAAATGTAGTTGGATCTGCATCACTAAGATGGTATAGTGACACCTGCAGGACGGGTGTTAAATTCTGTAGTTTCTTGATGTTGATGATTGGCCAACAAAGTTTAAATATATGAAATCCATTCCTAAACTGTGTGCTGTGTTCCAAATGTTTTAAATCCCTATGTTAAAAACAATCTATATCTTTATATGCAGTCAAATGAACTACCACTGAGCTATACCTCCATACAATGTGTTCCATACAAACGTATATAACAGTCACTGTTAAATGATTTATCTCAGTGCTCAAACTCTCAGCCCCTTCAGTGTAATGCACAACTGTGGGAAGAGAGCACAGACAAAGTCATAAACAGTGTTGGGGGTAACAGTTACTTAATCAGATTACTTTTTAAAGTAACTAGTAAAGTAATGTGTTACGGCTGGTGCAGTTTTGTGTTGTCTGTTTTTTTTTTCTTTTTTAGTGCTACGCCATTGGTCCTGCTCCCTGCCAGTCATCGTTGGAGGAGATGACATCATCTATCGCGTCCTAATTAGTGACCAGCTGGTACAATAAAAGGAAGTCGCTGAGACAATGTGGCAGATGTCTTGCTTGTGTCTGTTGCTAGCTGTTTTGAAATTGTGTTGTTTAGCTAAATAGGGAACAAGTGCAGATGCATTGTGTGGGCTGTGTGAACATGATGCTTACAGTAGTTCTACACCTCGTGCATTAATTATTACCTCGTGCCTAATTTTTTTTTTCCAAGGACATTTTACCAATTCCAATATATATTTTAGCCCAGCTATTTTAAACCATTTGATCACATTCTAGGGTTACTATTATGTAAAAAAAAATATGAAGAAAGAAATAATAGTAAAAAACATCATACAGCATTGATAGGAATACTGAGATAAAATACAAAACAAATACAACCATCAATGTATTTAAAAATTGTTACTGTAATTTCTTAAATTAGATAATTAATCTGCAATGTTATGTTTATGACAGATTTATGACTGTCAGTTGTGTTGTCTTGGTGATGTCAAGTTGTCATGACAAAGACTCTGACAGGTTATGATGATCTATGTCAAGTTCTCAAACAATGTCATCTTTGCATTAAAAATAACATAACTGAGCAAATGACAATTAATGACAGTTGTCATAAACATAAACATTTACATTTTGCATTTATGCATTTAGCAGACGCTTTTATCCAAAGCGACTTACGATTCAGGTTGTACATATTTGTCAGTATGTGTGTTCCCTGGGAATTTAACCCACAATGTTTTGTGCTGCTAACGCAATGCTCTACCACTGAGCCACAGGAACATGTGACAGGACAATTATATATCACTTTTAACCCTTTACGATTCCTGTAAAAATTTGCCTAAAACGCCTAAAAAAGGCATACCCAAAGTAAATTGCATGCTGTTCTTGAGCCATTTGGATGATATGCATGGTGTTGGTCTCCTTTGAAAGGTGGCACTCTGAGGTTTGTTTCTCAACAGTCAGAATCACTGTAAGTCTTACTGATATTGAGTAATAGCTATTTGAATACACTAAAAAAAGAAAAAAATAATTCCGCCTGCATTTTATTTTTTTTGTAAATAGAAGCCTGCAGATGACTATAGCTGGGAGGTATGAACTGGAAAATACATTTGGATCACAGAAGGAAGCCTTACCAAGCCAAATTTGCCATTTTATAAACAATATATTAGAAAATTTGTGTTTTACACATGTTTATCTAATTTTATGTCTAGACGCTTCCAAAAAATGTACACTTGAGACTCCAAACGACCCTTTGTAACCAATGACACATACAATGCTGTAATTCTTGAATGCTTTAATGTACAGTCATCATTTTCAAGTCAAGTCAAGTCAAGTTGAGCTTTATTGTCATTCCACTACATGTGTGGACATATAGTGGGACGAGATGTCGTGCCTCACAGGACCACGGTGCTACATAAATACAAATATACAACACGAAGTAAAACAGTATAAACCTATACACAAACTAACCTACTGTCAGCTTTGACTATACATATGCTATATATAAAGTGGTTACCTATACATAAACTAAAAAAACAAGAAACAAAAATACAAACTGTACAAAAAATACAAACTGTACAACTGTGCAGATGACTTCAAATACAATACTGTACATGTGCAAAAGAGAGACATTCAAGCAGCTGGCTGGGGAACAGTGTAAGGTGATTTGTGGTGCATGAGCCAGTAAACATACATACATTACAGTCATATATTACAGTCAGTCTTTTGTGGGATTATGGACACACAATGGTGTGTGAAAGTGTCTAGTGCATGCAGAGGAGAGTGTGTTGCTACAGGTGGCTTGTGCAGGCCCGTCACCTGAATTCCACAGAGATAAAAGTTTAACAGTTTTTTTCCTGAGATGTGGTAAGGTGGGGGGTGTTGTTTGGGGTTTCAGAGAGGGGCTGTGTGATGTGAGTTGGGAAAAAGCTGTTGAGCAGTCTGGCGGAGCGGGCTCTGATACTCCGGTACCGTCTACCTGAGGGTAGGAGCTGGAAGAGACTGTGGGAGGGTGGGTGGGGTCCTCCACGATACTTTTGCTTTGCTGGAGCATCGTAAGGAAAATGTCCAGGATGGAGGGAGAGGGGCACCAATGATTTTTGCAGCGGTGTTCACTGTCCGCTGGAGGGTCTTATGGCGGTCTGCTGCACAGCAGTTTCCGTACCAGACAGTGATGCAGCTGGTCAGCACGCCTCAATGGTACCCCTGTAGAAGGTGGTGAGGATGGGTGGAGGGAGGCTTGCTCTTTTCAGCCGGGCGGAGAAAGTGTAGGCGCTGTTGTGCCTTCTTGGAGATAGACTTGGTGTTGGTAGTCCAGGTGAGGTCCTCTGTGATGTGCACCCCCAGGAATTTAGTGCTGCTGACTCTCTCCACAGTCGAGGTGTCGATGGTCAGTGGGGGGTGGTCAACAGAGTTTCTCCTGAAACAGAGCTCTAATGAAATGTTACACTTAGAGCTATTCAATTTCTCATCCAGATTCACTGTCAATAATTGCTGACACATAGTAACTGAAGCATAAACACATTATAGTGACATTTATTTATAGAATCCAAAATGTGTACACTTTTAAAACTACATATATATTTATAATTTATAATCTAAATACATTTTATTCCTATATTTCTATTTCTGTACACAGTACATTATTTAATTTGTGTTTTTTTTTTCTTATATTGGTGTTATATTGCATACCCTACTGTGTTATTCCTATGTATATCTGTACTATCGTGCATGTCTTCATTATGTCAACAAAAATTGGTCTGATAAAGACACAGATTGTACAGGCTGTGTTTATTGTATCTTAAAATGGTTTACATAGTTGAAATCATAAGAATTTCAGCTTTCCGTGGAAATATGACATGAACAAAAAGTTTTGTTTTTTTTGACGACTTTACCCTGTCACTACTAGGCGTCCCGCCGGCGGGACATGCATAAAACCACATTCATATTCATGGCATGTGTCATGATTATGAATGTGTCATGCATACTCCTTCAAGTAAAGTGTTACCATTTTAAGCAAACCAGGATATATGCTTTTAAAGGAATAGTCCTAAAAAATAAATTTAGCTGAAAAATGGCTTACCCCAGGCCACCCAAGGTGTCGGTAACTTGCTTTCTTCAGCGGAACACAATTGTATAAATTTAGTTTTCGTTGATAAGTCAAGCAGTGGAAGTCAATAAGGAAAGAAGGCTCAAAAAGCAGATTCATGCAAAAAACGAAATAATCCTCGCAACTTTTGCTGATACACTGAGGTCTTATAAAGTGGAAGGATATTTCTGTTCAAGAAATTAAATTTTATTTAGAACTTAATGATTGACAACATTGCTTCTTCACTGCATTAAATACCTGGAAGAGGCCAACCGTGAGCTAAATAACGACAAGAAATTCCTGCTTCCCCAAATTAAGGGAGCCCCCAGGGCAATTACTGTTATTCATGCAGTTTTAATTGTTTGTGATAGTCATGGAGGACAAAGAAACTATAATAGAGCAACTATCAACTTGTATTTCCTATCTGGTGCATTCATCACAGCACACAGAGGAAAAGTGTAGCTAAGTTTAATTTTAAGTGCAAACTCACTGAATGGCATGCAGCAAAGAGCTGTCATTGAGAGTGTTTACATGCACCCTCTTAATGCAATTATAATGAGATTTTGACAATATTGTGATTAATCTTTATCTCATGTAAATGCAATATTTCGATTTAAATAATGCGATTAAGCTCATAATCGCAGCAAGCATATTCGTATTAACATAGTCGATAATACCATACGATAGTATGCCGATTTTAATCAAAATATACAGGCATGTAAACACCTTAATCGCAGTATTGCTGCTCTGACCGCATGTGCCCGTGATGTACATGAATGATGGGACCATAGACTCTAAAAATAGATGGACGACGCATAACGGGCGTTTCTCAAATGGAAGGATGCATCCTTCATAGGTCGCATTTGTAGGCTGCATATGTCATAAAGAAGATCTTATTTAGAATATTAACAGTTATAAATTTTACCATTAATCTTAGTTAAGTGTAAATTGTTGTAATATGCTTTTGAATCGCAAATGTAATGCTCAGTTAACTGAAATTAACCAGACTTTATGATGTATGCAGCCTACAAATGCGACTTACAGAGGATGCAGCCTTCCGTTTGAGAAACGGCCAACATCTCAGTATGGCCGCTGCCATCATGAGTAAATTGTCAATTTGGAGCCTGAGTCTGTGCAGTAGTGTCGTGAGGTGGAGCCGCAGTATTCAACTTCTGCAGACCCAATCAATCATAATGACACGCAGGGCCGCTTCTGGCCAAATGGGTGACCTAAGCAGGATTGTATTGTTGTGCCCCCTCTCCCAAAAATTATGGAAGTAAAAAAAAAACACTTCTATTATAGGGGTCAAAATAGAACTTTAATAAAATATAAAAGTAAATAAATACATTCTAATTAAATTGTATTATTTACAAATTACAATTGTAGCTCTAAACAGTTACCTATGGCTATTATTTTATTAATACAGTTATCTGATTGAGTTTATAGTCTCAAGCATTCAGAAATCAGGCACCTTTTTGTAAGGGTTGTGATGTTCACATGTTTTTTGTTGAATAAATTATATAGGCTGTGTCATCTATATAAAAAATATTAAGTGGAAGTTTGAATTAAATGATTGGTCAATATTAAACAAGGATATGATCGTCCTGTAAGTGCAACAGCAGCAATTACCAGGCCTTTGGCTCCCTTTGCAGGCATGCATAATAAAATGGTAATTTACATAAATAGTTTATTTTGTAATACATTATGTATTTTAACTGTTATTCAATGAAACCATTTTATTAATTAGCCAATCATTATTGCCTCATTGTTTTTGTGTAATGCTTTTTAAGTCATTTGAAATACTGTTGTTTGCTTATGTCAAGTCACCTTTATTTATATAGCGCTTTTAACAATACAAATTGTGTCAAAGCAACTGCACAATACCAAAACAGGATTTTTTTTTAGTTAAAGGCATTTCATTATTGAATTCAGTGATGTCATTGTCCAGCTCAGTTCAGTTCAAATAGTATCTGTGCAATCAAGTCGGTGATATCGCTGAAAAGGAAGTGTCCCCAACTAAGCAAGCCAGAGGCGACAACGGCAAGGAACCAAAATTCCATCGGTGAACAGAACGGAGAAAAAAACCTTGGGAGAAACCAGACTCAGTCGGGGGGCCAGTTCCCCTCTGGCCAGACGAACCAGTAGTTTGTTCCAACTGCAGCAAAGTCAGTGTAAGGGCTCCACTGGTTCCAGTGGTCCTATCCCGATGTCTGTCTAGGTGACGAAGTCCTCACTGGAGATCTGTCTCTGGGGCTCATCTAGGTGTCCTGGTCTCCACTGACATTCAGAGCGGTAGAGGTTGTCTCTATGTGATGATCCATCATCTGATCTTGTTACGGACTGGATTTGTTGACTAGAGTGATCATCTGGGCTGGATAAGGACTGGATCGGGTGGCTACGGTGACCTTGGAATAAGAAAGAAAAAGACTAATATTAACGTAGATGTCATTCTTCTTACGATGTAACAAGTACATTGTGTTTTCTGGGAAGTCTTTCCGGTTGACCTAATTAATGCAGACTAACAATCCTTTAACGGATTTGAATATTAGAAGCGTATTAGTGTGTTAAGTGTACGCCAGGTTAAAGATATGGGTCTTTAATCTAGATTTAAACTGACAGAGTGTGTCTGCCTCCCTAACAGTGTTAGGTAGATTGTTCCAGAGTTTGGGCGCTAAATAGAAAAACAATCTGCCGCTGGCAGTTGATTTTGATAGTCTAGGTATTATCAAATGGCCAGAGTTTTGAGATCGTGGAGGACTAAAATGCGATAAGAGTTCGCTCCAATACTGAGGAGCTAAGCCATTCAGGGCTTTATAAGTAATTAAAAAGATTTTAAAATCTATAAGATGTTTAATAGGGAGCCAGTGCAGTGTTGACCTAACCGGACTAATGTGGTCATACTTCCTGGTTCTATTAAGAACTCTAGCTGCTGCATTTTGGACCATCTGTAGTTTGTTTATTAAGCGTGCAGAACAACCACCTAATAAAGCATTACAATAATCTAACCTTGAGGTCATAAATGCATGAATTAACATTTCTGCATTTGACATTGAGAGCATAGGTCTCAGTTTAGATATATTTTTAAGATGAAAAAATGCAGTTTTACAAATGCTAGAAACGTGGCTGTCAAAGGAGAGATTAGTATCAAATAGCACACCTAGGTTCCTGACTGATGATGAAGAATCAAGAGAGCAGCCATCAAGTGTTAGACAGTGTTCTAGGTTATTACTAGTGTGGTTTTTAGGTCTGATAATTAACACTGTTTTTTTCACAATTTAGTAGTAAGAAATTATTCGTCATCCAGTTTTTTATATCGACTATGCATTCCATACGTTTCTCAATTTGGTGTGTTTCACCAGGCCGTGAAGAAATATAGAGCTGAGTATCATCAGCATAACAGTGAAAGCTAACCCCATGTTTCCTGATTATATTTCCCAAGGGTAACATGTAAAGTGTGAAAAGTAACGGCCCTAGTACTAAGCCTTGAGGTACTCCATATTGCACTTGTGATCGATATGATACCTCTTCATTTACTGCTACGAATTGATGGCGGTCAGATAAGTACGATTTGAACCATGTTAATGCACTTCCACTAATACCAACAGAGTTTTCAAGTCTATTCAAAAGAATGTTGTGATCGATAGTGTCGAACACAGCTTTAAGATCCAGGAGCACTAATAGAGAGATACAACCACGATCAGATGATAAGAGCAGGTCATTTGTCACTCTAATGAAAGCAGTCTCAGTACTATGAGATGGTCTAAATCCTGACTGGAAATCCTCACAGATATAATTTTTCTCTAAGAATGAATATAATTGTGAAGATGCTACATTTTCCAGTATCTTTGACAGAAAAGGGAGATTCGAGATCGGTCTGTATTTAACTAGATCTTTGGGGTCAAGTTGTGTTTTTTTTTAATGAGAGGCTTAATAACAGCTAATTTAAAGGTTTTGGGGACATACCCTAATGACAATGATTAATTAATAATAGCCAAAAGAGGATCTATGACTTCTGGAAACACCTCTTTTAGTAGTTTAGATGGATTAGGGTCTAACATAAATGTTGTTGGTTTAGCTGATTTAATAAGTTTATAAAATTCTTCCTCTCCTATAGTACAGAATGAGTGGAATTGTTCCTCAGGGGATCTATAGTGCACAATTTGATGTGATACTGCAGCTGGCAGCTGCATGGTTACAGTTTGATCTCTAATAGTGTTGATTTTGGAAGTAAAATAGTTCATAAAGTCATTACTGGTGTGCTGTTGGGAAATGTCAACACCAGTTGATGTTTTATTTTTGTTAATTTTGCCACTGTATTGAATAAATACCTGGGGTTATGTTTGTTTTCTTCTAAAAGAGATGAAAAGTATTCAGATCTAGCAGTTTTTAATGCTTTTCTGTAGGATAGGGTACTTTCCCGCCAAGCCATACAAAATACTTCTAGGTTTGTTTTCCTCCAGCTGCACTCCATTTTCCGGGCTGCTCTCTTTAGTGCGCGAGTGTGCTCATTATACCACGGCGTTGGACTATTTTCTTTAATCTTCCTTAAGCGTAAAGGAGCAACCGTATCTAAAGTGCTAGAAAAGAGAGAATCCATAGTTTCTGTTACATCATCAAGTTTTTCTGCTCTGTTGGATATGCTGCGCAATTGAGATAAATCAGGAATATTACTTACAAAGCAGTCTTTTGTGGTAGAAGTGATGGTTGTACAATATTTGTGAGAAGGAGTTGAATTTACAGCTTTAGCTATATGGAGTTTACACAAGACTAGATAGTGATCTGATATATCATCGCTTTGCTGCAGAACTTAAACCCCATTAACATAAATTCCATGTGACAGTATTAAATCTAAAGTATGATTTTGACAATGAGTAGGTCCTGACACGTGTTGTCTAACCCTGATAGAGTTCAGAATGTCTAAGAATGCTGATCCTAATGCATCTTTTTCATTATCAACGTGGATATTAAAATCACCAACTATTAAGACTTTATCTGCAGCCAGCACTAACTCTGATATAATATCACTAAATTCTTTAATAAAGTCTGTATGGTGCCCTGGGGGCCTGTATACAGTAGCCAGTACAAACATCACAAGGGATTTATCATTAATAATTTTTTCTCTAGATAATGTCATATGAAGCACCATTACTTCAAATGAGTTATACTTAAAGCCTGTCTTCTCAGCAATACTGAGAGTATTGCTATAAATTGTAGCAACACCTCCCCCTTTGCCTTTTGGACGTGGCTCATTTTTGTAACAGTAATCTTGGGGGGCAGACTCATTTAAAATAATATATTCATCTGGTTTTAGCCAGGTTTCTGTCAAACAGAGCACATCTAGTTTATGATCAGTGATCATATCATTTACAAAAGCGCTTTCGTAGAAAGGGACCTGATATTCAATAAGCCAAGCTTTATCATTTGTTTCTATATGTTATATACATTTTTAATTTGTTGAACATCGATTAAGTTATTACTCATAGACTGGTTTGGACGTTTTTTGTATTTTCTAATTCGGGGAACAGACAAAGTCTCTATAGTGTGATATCTAGGTGAAAGGGTGTCTATGTGCTGATAATTAACTGACTTCTGTGATGTGAGGCGGCTAGCAGATGGTCGATTTAGCCAGTCTATAAAAACTGTCTATAAAAACCTATGTTATTCTGCAGGCACCACTTAGACATCCAGCCATTGAGTGACAACAGTCAGCTACGAATCTCATCGCCCCGTAAACAGGGAGCGGGCCAGAGCATATTACAGTGTCTAACATCGTATTTGCAAGTTCACACACCTCTTTAACATTATTTTTAGAGATCTCCGACTGGCGAAGTCGAACATCATTAGTGCCGACGTGAATAACAATCTTACTGAATTTACATTTAGCATTAGCCAGCACTTTTTAAATTTGCCAAGATGTCAGACTCCCGGTAAAAAATGGACTATGGTGGCTGTTGTCTCTATTTTCACGTTCCGTACAGTTGAGTCACCAATAACTAGAGCACTTTCATCAGGTTTCTCAGTGGGTGCGTCACTGAGTGGGGAGAACCTGTTTAATGTTTTAATCGGAATGGAAGAGCGGTGTTTTGACCTGCGACTATGCCACCTCACTGTCAACCAATTGCCCTGCTGCACAGGCTCATCCGGAACCGAAAAATGTACAGGACTCCCTGAGCTAGTCGCATCCAAAACTGTATCTACAGCCCTCACATTCTTACTTTCCTCAACTAAAGTTTGGATGCATGTCTCTAGTTCTAAAATCTTCTCTGTCAGCCTAACTATTTCCCTGCATTTATCACATGTGAATCCCTCATCGCCGACAGAGAGATAAACGATACATGTGGCAGACAGTGCAACAAACAACAGAAGGAGAAGAAGCCATTACTCACCGTGATTGATGAATGATTCCAACTTAACTTACCACTATTTACCCCTGTTGTTTGATGAACTTGTGAAAAACGGAGTGAGAGCGAAATGAAACGGAGCGATAAAAAAGAAGAGAAAAGAGACAGCAAGAGACACGAATGACAAGCTAACTGGCTAACAAATGCTAATGCGCTGCACTCGCAGTTTTAGATTTAAAGCGAACAATCAAATTAGTCAGATTTGCTTGATAGATAATATAAAAAATATGGTTGGAATTAAGTTATATTTTACTACTTAAACAGAGAGTGAATGTAAGATAAAGATTCAACAGAAAACTAAGCTACACAGAGCTATAAACGCAAACCTCTCAGCAGCACGGTCACGGTCAAAGAGGAAGTGAGATCAGGGCAGTGTCACTGTGACACCTTGTGGTCGATACTGTAATTCCTGTTTACAGTTATGTCTGTTTTTATAACCACAAAAAATATAATCTTAATGCTTCTTAGTAAATTCTTATTTATAGTAACAAAACCATGGATAATTTTTGGTTACCATGGCTAGAAGAACCACAATTTTTTGTTTTATTCTTGATAAAATCATGGCTATTTTTCTTAAGGGAAAAATACTTGAGTTTTTATTTGGAACACAAGTCATATTCGTTTACATGGAGAGGGTGGGGTTTATGACCTGTTCCGCATCCAGCCACCAGGGGGTGATCAATGAGTGCACCCTGGACGATAAGGCAAGGCGACACATTAAGGTGGGGCGACAAGTTTCGCTCCACTCCCACCCCCAATTTCATTGGTGTAGATGTTTGCGCATGAGCATTCTTTTAAATACTTATTTATGAATGCTCTCTGTTGTTTGGCTGTACTAAAGAAATATTAAGTGCTAACAACAGAGATTTTGGTAAGTTAGTGTAACAAATTAGTTAGATTAAGTTCCTATCAACGCTTGGTGGCGGCATCTCTCAGTACTTCGGCCAGAACAGAGCTGTGTAATATGAGCGGTTCACAGATTAAGTCTGGGGAACAAATTCTTAATTGGTGGCCCTGATATAATCGTACCTATAGTATAAATAGCCTCACCTGTGAGAAATATTAATTTTGTTTCTGTATGATGAACATAAATAGAAGTCCTCAATCTCAACAGGTAGGTTGCACATTATATGAAGTCCGATATTATTGCACTTATCACAGTACACAAAGCAGACATACTTAAACATTGAGCAGTTTTAGCTGGGCGATGCTGATAAAAAATATCTACCCACAGTTTGAGATTTAGCTGTTTTATACAATGTATATTTATATATAGCCTATATTCTTTATTTTAGAATCTGTGGATAAGCAAAAAATGTAGGATATGATGATACTTCACTGTAGTTCAGTAAGACATAGGACAAACTTGCAAATGGTTTTATTGTAAATAACTGCCGTGACAATAAGATAATTACCAAATAGTCCACCAGTATGAACTGGTATTTTATGTGTGGATAATGGGAATAAAAACCTTGCATAAACATTTTTTTTTTTAAATGTTTTTGTTTACTAAAACAGCTGTTATTAAATCTGACCTACAGCTAATATTAGTTTTAATGTGCTTTAGTGCAGGGGTTCCCAAACTTTTCAGCCCACAACCCCCAAAATAACGGTGCCAGTGACTCGTGACCCCCACTATCCTCGGAGGTGGTTAAAATATACAAACGTTGCGCGCAACGGCGCACATGCACCAATAGGCCTATCAAAACATGCGCATAGCCTAATGACAACACAAAAAAACACAACGGTCTAACAACCAATACAAATTTTTTATAGTAATTTACACATTCATTTAATTTCAACATTAACCTCACCTAATGAGATGGGTGGGCACAATGCTTGGAGCACAGCAAGTCCATTCTTGGTTTAATTTTGGAGACCGCCACTCGAAGATCATCCTCGACGTTCAGTCTCGACCTGTATTTATTTTTAATGTACGTGAGTGCCGAAAAAGTCTTTTCACACAAGTAGGTAGTGCAAAATGGCATCAGTACATCCATAGCGGCCTTGGATAGCTGTGGGTATTCCCTCTCAACTGAAATCCAAAACTCAGCCTGCGTCTTGGAATTAAACACTGTTTTCAAGGTTCGGTCGCTTGACAGTTCAACCAATGCGTCCTCCAGGTCAGATGTCAGATGATTTGCCCTCGTTACAGTGAGTGGTGATCTTATCCAGTCATATTGTTCTGGAGCTGTTTCCTCTGGGAAATACCTGTTAAATTGTTCCAGGAGGGCTTAAAGGTTGGTCGTGATAGACTTCTTCACTATGTTAACACTCAGTTCGTTTTCCTCCATGAATTCGTCCAGCTCAGAAAACATATAAATTCTACCCATTTCAACTCGCTCAGTCCAGCGCTCAAGTTTGTGGCTTTTGTCATTTAGCAACATGTTGTTTGTGTTTTCACCTTGCAATGAGATATTAAGTCCATTCAGTTTTTTTTATATGCAAGCCAAATACGCTAGCCTTGTTAGCTAGTCAGGATCAGTGAGGTGGTCAGCGAGCTGGGACCCATTTTCCATCAGAAATAAGCGCACTTCATCCCGCAGTTTAAAACAGGCGGCTGAGCACATTTCCTCGTGAAAGCCACCTGACTTCTGTATGGAACAGTAAGCACTCGTGCTCCGATCCCAGTTCATTACAGACACATTTAAGTTCTGGGTCAAGTGTTTTGCTCGCAAGAGCTTCTCTGTGTATAATACAATGCATGCATTTTATGTGAGGCGCACTTGGAAGACTCTTTCTTTTAAGACCTTTCTTTTTCCCCAGCATCGCCCCTGCACTGTCTGTACACACACCGATGAACTCGCTCCAAGACAGTCCATCTTAATTTAGTTCGTTGTCAAGTTTTGTAAAAATGTCCTCACCTGTGCACGTTCCCTCCAGTCACAGTGGGGTGCAAAACAGAATGTCCTCGATAAGTTTTCCGTCAAAACCGTATCTGACGAATACAAGCAGCTGGGCAGAGTTTGATACATCTGTGGATTCGTCTAGCTGTAAAGCATATTTCCCTTTCTTCACTCTGTCCATCAGCTGACACTTTATGTCCTGGGCCATGTCGGAGATACGCCGGGCAACAGTCCCGTTAGACAGCGGCACTGATTCTAGCTCACGGGCCAGTTTATCCCCATGCATAGCCCGACTTATAGCTATAGCAGCGGGTTTAATTAGGGTTCCCCCGATCGTGTGTGGCTTTTTTGCCTGTGCAATTAAATGTGCCACCTCATATTATGCCTGTTGAGCTTTGGCGGGGATTGTTGTTTGTTTAGTTAGGACTTTATTTTGGCCTTGTAACTCTCACTCCTTTCGCTGGAAAAAATCTACTGGTTTAGCAGCAAGAGAGGGGTGCTTGGTTTTCAAGTGTCGTTTAAAGTTCATTTTTATAGGCTTTAGGCTTTAATGTGCAAGCACCTCAGTGCACAATCCATACTGGATAAATTCCTCTCGATACTTTCGACATTTTGAGTAAGGCTGATCCGACTGCTTATGGATGTCCTCTTTATGAACACACCGGTTTCTTTCCGTACCTGACATCGATGGCCTTTCTGACGGTGGTGCTTCTCCGCTTTCCATCACTGGCTTCTCTGCTGGTCTCCCTGCCTTGTCATTGGTCGATATTAACCAACATTTTATTTCAACAAAAATAATATCCTAAACCTAATGCGAAACAATTACCTACGTGCACATGTCGGAATGTTTAACATGGTGCTGTAAATTGATCTGCTGCAACTGACGCTATTGCAGTGTCGTTAATCTGTCGTAATAACCTCAGGGGTCGCGATCGAACGGAAAGAAAATCGAAAGGCTTTTTTTAATGTAACCATTAACTACTACTTTTTATTTTTTGTTAGTTATGGATAAAATATGTTATTTCTAATACTTTTATACACATATATATATATATATATATATATATATATATATATATATATAGACTATATGTGTCAGTCCTCTGTCATGTGATTTGTTTCCTGTCCTTGTTTAGTGTGATTATTAGTTAAGTCTGTTCTAGCCATGTTGGTCTCATTAACCTGTGTATTTTTGTTCCTGGCCATTCAGTTTCGTGCTGTCTGGTCTACTAGTTACTCCCCGGTGTTCCTGTCTGTGTCAGTCTTGCCTTGTCATGCCAAGCCTTGTTTGTCTACATTAAAGACTATTATTTGAGTTTTCTCCTCGTCTGCGTGTTCCTGTATCCTCCTCTTGTGTGCACCGTGACAGAAGACGAGACTTAACAGTAAGCGGTGCTTCAGCTTCCGAGCTCACCCTAGAAGGGCTTCCTGCTCCTGTGTGTTGTCCTGTCCAGTCTGTCTTGTCTTGTAGACTGTCTTGTTCGAGTGTGTCCTGTTCCTGTTTCTGTGTCTAGCCCCGGAGGGCTCCTGATACCCCCTAGATGCCCCAGGGAAATTTTTTGGGGGGTAGAATGGTTCCGGCTGGAGTGGCCGGGCCAAGGGATGAGGCCATGGCCACGAAGACCACCTGCCATGGCCTCCTGAGTTCCCGGCACCGCCATGGCCTCCTTTCTGTGTTCTGTTCTGGAGGTCCCCGTCCTGTGAATCCTGTCCATGTCATTCCTGAGGGGCCTCCAGAGCGTCCACCCCCCTCCCCGGTGGAACTGTTAGGCGTGGGACGCGCCATCTGGGAGGGGGGAGTTATGTCAATCCTCTGCCGTGTGTCATGTGTTCCCGCCTCTTGTGTCCTTATTTGGTTTTGCTTCCTGTCCTTGTTTTGCGATATCCATGTTTGCCCATGGCGAGGAGATGAAGTTATGGCGAGAATTGAGACACAGTAAGTGTCTAATAAAATCCACATACATTATTTGATTTTGATCAAACTTCAGTGATTTGTTTGGTGTATGAAGCCGATCGCATAGATGTGACTATTAGTAGTCAAAATTATAGCATTACCAACTGGCAGAAGGAAGTGTCAAATTATCAAAATGCTTTGAATTCAGCATCTTATTTTTACACGATTTGCTTCAAATTTCATCAGAATAATGCCAAAACACGGCCGATGTAAAGCTGTGAAGGGAATATTGATATCTAGAATGCTGTTGCAATGGCAACGTGTCAAACTTCAATATTCTTTTACAGGGATTTTGAAGCAGATAACTTGATTAGAATTTCATAAATCTCAACACACATATCAGTATTAATTATAGATAGACACTGGTGGAAGCTCATAAACGGGCGTGGAGGAGACACTCTATAGCGCCACCTTTTGACAAAATTTGGGGGGTTAGTTTTAGCTACAGTCACTCAAACTCAGACTAATGGTATCCCTTGGAAAACGCCACTATTGCTGACACCCTCCAGTACCCTGCAGAAGCTGGCAAGTCCCCCCACACCAGTTGGGATGGAAGATAGGACAGGGCTTAGGTAGAGATGACAGCCACTGCTGTTCCGTACAGTAAGTAGGATAACACTGGGAAAGCTTACTCCTGCTAGCCACATCCTGCGTAAGGAGGTACCATGCGGAGATTACACATATGGACAGGCCAAGGGCAGTACTACATATGGGAGTCTCTGAGGTAGACTCAGCCAGCCTGGGGTGGGATAGCTACGCAGCAGATAGGGCAGAATCTCTCTTCCAGGGAAAGACACTGGCTCTCCGGGAGCCGTACTGTGGAAGAATACACATGTGGCAACACACGAGTGCTGGACCTGGCGTATAGCCTATAGCCACCACTATCCAGTGGGCAAGTCTTTGTTTGGAGACAGCTTTCCCCTTCTGCTGTCCTCCGAAGCAGACAAAGAGCTGGTCTGAGGTCCTGAAGCTCTGCGTGCGGTCCACGTAGATGCGCAAAGTGCGGACGGGACACAGCAGAGCAATGGCTGGGTCTTCCTCCTCCCAGGGCAGCACTTGCAAGTTCACCAGCTGATCCCTGAAGGGCGTGGTGGGAACTTTGGGCACATATCCAGGCTGGAGTCTCAGGACAACCTGAGAGTTACTCGGTCCAAATTCTAGGCACGAATCGTCGAACAAAAATGCCTGCAGGTCCCCTACCCTCTTCAATGACAGGAACTTAAGCTCTGCTGACTGCAGAGGCTCAAAGGGGTCCCCCTTTAAGGCCGTCAGGACTAGGGTTGGGTATCGTTTGAATTTTATCGATTTCGATTCTGATTCCACTTATCGATTCCGATTCTTTTCAATTCCCAGTTTCGATTCCAATGTGATTAAATAATGATATCAAACATTTATCCCGTGTCTCTTTTTAGCAAAGCACGAGAGCCTATATTTTAGTATGCATTTGAAAGACGTTCTGAAATGTAATGCATTCATACATGTGTAACCCCCCAGCGTCAGCACCATCACACTGAGCGCGTCTCGAACCCGGGATAACGGTGCTCTACCAAGGAGGCTAAAGGCTACAGCCTCTAGCGTCAGTCGCTAGAGTGCCTCTTTTTGAGGTCAGGGGAGTGAGGTTTACACACAGCCCTTACTGGCATACATCCGTTACACATGCATGCACAGTTTGCAGCTTTAATTGCCTTTTTTGGTAATTTCATGACTTAACTGACGACAGACTCATATGCAGTTTCTTGTGCACTTATTTATGATGACGCGAACAGAGCGTGCGCCGTGAGCACAGTGACCGCTGACAGGACAGGAAAGATTGTTTTACTGACATATAGCCTAACAGCATCTCGTTGTTCTACCGAAGCTCATTTGGCTGGTGTATCTTTTCCGCGCTCATTTGACTCGCGCCTGGTGCTGAGGCAAAGCTGCAGTGCGCGTCTGAAAAGTCTTGTTGGATGTGGATGCAAAAAAAACACACCGGTTCCGCGTCTTAATAAAGGCTTTTCTTGTCAAGAAAAAGGGGGATAAAAGCTGCAGTTTGGAGCAGGGTGGCCAAGCTTAGATCAGTGGTGGCACTGCTGCACGGATGAACAAGTGATCACAACATTGTGATCGCACACCTCAAAGATTGAGGAATTAAACAGACAAATCATTTTAATTTAGGAATAGAATCACGTTAGTGTTTGAACCATGTTCGCGATCTGTAACGATCTATTAAATTAATGTCATGTTGGTGGTGACACCTCTCTTGCAACATGTTTAGCTATCGCAGATATTATACTTCTTCACAGATATTACAGATATTAGGCTTCTGATCGCAAATGCAGGCAAACTGTGGACGCTTAGATTAGCGAGCAAAGTCCTGGCAGATCGCTAGGTCACACAGGTCCTAACAGATAAAGAGAAAAAAAAGCACATAGGAATCGATAGGCGGAATCAAAATTTTAATTTGACAACAAGTATCCGATTCCTGACCTTAAGTATCCGATTCTGGAATCGGAATCGATTTTCGATTCCCAACCCTAGTCAGGACCGAGGGGAGATTCCAAGAGGGTACCAAATGAGGACGCGGAGGATTTTACCTCCTTGCCCCTCTGAGGAACCTGATGACCAAGTCATGTTTTTTCCCACAGACTTACCTACTGCATCATGATGTGCGGCAATAGCGGCAACATACACTTTGAGGGTGAAGGGAGACAGCCTTCGCTCCAACCATCTTGCAGAAAAGAGTGCACGACTGCGATTAGGCATCTACGGGGGTCTTATTAAGTTATAATAAAAAAACACTCAAAGCTTATTGCGATTATTAGATGGCTTACATACAATGAATGGACTTAAACATTTTAAATATAATTTCCAAGCATTTATACCGTAATTAAAACAGCTTGTGAATAGTCACGTAATAGTATTTACTTCATAAAAATCATAAGTTAAGCCTATAATTGTATAGCTGCCTATATTTTCAGATTGTATTAATCTGTTCTGAATACCTTCAAATTTAAAAGATTTGCTGCAACGCAATTTTGGCTGATGCAAATTATTATTTTTATCCATGCAGCAAACGCATTAAAAACAGCGTTAAAAAAAACTGTATTGCATTCCAGATGCTTTTAAATAACTATTCACAATCAATTTTTAGCAAATGTATCAATTTTGTCACGGTACAGAAAGCTCGAGATCCAATTGCGAGTGAAAACAGATAGTCTTTATTTGACAACTCCAAAACACAGTGGAGGTGAAGATAAGCTGGCAGTGCAGGTGCAGACTCCAGAACACAGTGGAGGTGCAGATATCATCGCCAGTGCAGGTGCAGTAAACCCGGCAGTGCAGAGTCTCCAGCCCGGGCAGAGAATACAGTCCAGTCCGCACCCTTCAGGGAAATACTGAAACGCGACCAGCCTCCGGACCTGGAAGACTGACACAGAGAATACAATATTGGGAACCACAATAGTAACAACGATCTGACAACGCACCACAGAAACGCCAGCCAGATATAGGCAGTGCAGACGAGCTACACCTGTAACCGTTCTGATTACCTCGTCAGGTGCACGGAAACTAGGCAACGCTGACAAGCACAACGAGCGGGTCCACCCACGTAGACGAACAAAGAATGAGCACACAGATCCATGAACCGTGACAAATTTAGCCTAACTTGAATGTAAAACATTATTGTGAATTAATTGTATTCCCATTTGTAAAATAGCTAGACTAAATTAATTATTGTAGGCTAACCCTGATCTTATATGATAAAGGTGCATGCGTATAGCACAAATTGATGTTTTTATTTGGCGTGATATTCATATGTAGAAATTGACTTTGCATTCAAAAGACTGATCAATTCATAATTAATGGCATTGCTGTTCAGTCGACAGAGATACAGAACACATGGAGCTACTAATTGCTGAAATGTTTATGAGGGGCAAATATCGGGTCTGAGCGCTCATGGTACGCACAGTGCGTACAGTCATGCATCTGCAGGCGCCACTGCCCTACTCTCTCTCTCCTGCTCTCAGTCTCTCCCTCACAGACACACATATAGTTTGCACACACCTTAACAGAAGCGCTAATGTAGTTAGCACTACTCTGATGATTGTATCAGTAACATAGTTTAAAAACTAAATTACTTCTCACAAGAGAGGTAGCAACAACGGCGCTGTTCGTGAAGAAAATTAACTTAAAGTCTCACTATAGACATTGCTGCCGATCACTTACTCACAGAGATAACATTAATCTCTCTCTCTCTCTGTCTCATAACTTAGTTATTAATTGTATTAACTGCATTTGTCTGCTATAAACGGCTCAAGCATTCGTTACGGTTTAAAATGACGTTTTGGAATTAGCAAGGGAGGCGCTAGATGAGATGCAGAAAGAAACAATCCTACTCACAATAGTGATTTAAGTAGAAAAACAGTCGATGACTTGATGTGTGGCAACCGAAGTATAAGCCTTCGGTTTTATACTTTTATATTAGAAAAATATACTATAATATTAGAAAAACTCTGCTTCGCATCGTGACCGCATCACCACCTCGGGTGTGCATTATTTTTCTAATAATTCAATGGCCTGTCGTCAATTATTCCTTACTTAGCTTGTGACTTAGCTGGACATTGGTTTGAGCAAAATGAGAAGAATTCAACCGCAGCCGCAGCGTGGCCCCGGAGGCTGATGATTATGTTTAATGCTGACAGAAATGCCAAATGTAATCTTTTCCCACATTTTTTTTTTCAGAGAATGAGGCAGAAAATATATTTTATAATTGATATACTGTAATACACATGTGTGTCTCTAATTAATGCAGTCTTGTTTATTTGTATATAAATGTAACATTAAAGGCCAAAGAATACTTCACTTTGTACGCGTACATGAGGGACAGCGTACAGTGCGTGTAACACAAATTTCATCACCAGAATAGTATGCACGTACTGTATGCGCACCCCCGGATTTTTGTTACCGCACATGTGCATTAAACTCTCTTGCAGTAATTAGTTTATCCGCAGGGTGGAAACGCTGCCATGGGTGTATCGATTCACAAGGTAGCCGAAGGAAAACTGCATAAACATATGGCTTCACACTCCTCCAGAATAAGCTTAGACACTGCTTCCCAAACGGTAGCTTGCAGCAATACTTGATCATGGCTAGCCTTTCCACTGTGCTTACCGGACCTCTATGAGTTGTTCTTCTGTGTCCTTCATCACACTGTAATCTTCATAACTGCTCCCTACGGGCCCTGCTAGGCCAGGAGAGGTATTGCAATTTGGCGCAAAGCGCATGTGTCGAATGTCTGTGTATGCGTACAAGTCAAATTAAGTATATTTTACAAGGCAGCGCGTATGACTTTGTGCATACTGTAATAAATGTATGAAGCAATTATTTAAGCTTTGGGGTATCATTTATTAAAGATTCAATATTGCTTTAACTTATGATTTATACTTTACTAACGGCTCGTCCAGCGACCATTAACATCAGTATATCTTTAACAATTTTGTTTATCTTGCTTCGTGGCCAACGATAAAAATAAACAAAATTAGCAATCTACTTTATCAAATTTGAGCTAGGTAACACGATCATTGATAAATAGTTTAAAACTTGAAAATCACATCATTCTTTATCAATGAAACAAGGTTTATTTGCTAACTGTTATTCTACAAAACAGAAACATACTTAACGTAATAAAACACACATAGAAATAAACATAAACATACCGTCACACATAGGCACACACATATTAGGAGTTTTGAGGTTAGAAGAAAGTCTAAGCTAGCACTCTTTTTCTATCTTGTAACTTTACGAGAGGATGATCACAGCAGAGACTTTGCAGTCTTTTTTGCGTACAGATCAATTAATCAGTTCAGTAAGATTAGAGATTTGTTTGATTACTTGCTTTCAGCTGAGTTTGTCTCAGATCTTTCCGTTTCCGCATGTTTCCTGGAAATCTCCAGCTGAGGGAATCCCGGCGGCTGATTGGCTCATTACGTGAGGTCACCGAGGGAATCCCTTCCTGCAATTTGCGGTTTCCTGGTTCTTTGAGACACGATGACGCTGTTAGGAAGTTTAAACCTCTACGGCTTCAGGTGTTAACGTTCTTCAGTGACGAATTGTTTAGTTCTTTTAGGCGGTCAGGCTGATGGTAAAGGCGGGGACCGCTTCCCGGGCGATCACTGAAGACGTCGAAGTTGTTAGCAAGTTTGCGAGCAGCAAGTGAGAGCAAAAGCCTAGAGCTGTAGTATTCATTTTTAAACAGCTAGATTTGGGTCCACCCACAGGCGGCTGTTCCAATCAGATTGTTCTTGTGGGGCGGAGCCCCGCACAGCTTCCTTTTGCCGCACCTACATCATCTGATATTTAAGAGCTGGTATATGCCTGCGCTGAGGTACTGATTAGAGAATCCAGCGACCAGATATCATTATTTTCCTGGGTCTGGGTAGGCAAGGCATGGAGCTTTCTGTCCTGGCCTTTCGTCCAAACAAAGGGTTCATCCTTTTTTTAGGAGGGAAGTTAGTGGTCGTGCAATGTCAGATAGTTTTCGATGAACTGTCGTGAGTAATTGCACACTCCCAGAAAGCTTCGCAGCTCAGAGATGTTAGTTGGTGTCTTTATGCTTTTGATTGCTTGTGCACGGTTAGATTGTGGATCGATGCTATTTCTTCTGACAATCAGTCCAACATAGTTCACCTTGATTTTGCACCATTGTCCTTTGTGAAGGGCGATTTTAGCTACTGCCGTTGTCAGGTGGTTTAGAACGTGATCAATTTCCTTGAGGTGGTCTTCCACACTTGAGCTTTTCATTAAGACATCGTCTACGTAGAGGAGGTTGGCTATGACTCTGGCGTCAGGGCATGCTTTGTTAAGGAAAATTTTGAATTCTGCTGGTGAGTTGGCATAGACGAATGGGCACCATGTGAAGGTGTACTGTCGGTTGCCGAAGGTGAATGCCAGCTTATGTTGGTCATCGGGGTGAACAGGGATTGTCCAGAACCCGGAGGCGATGTCCAATGTGGGAAGGATCGTCGAGCCTTTGATTTTTGGAATTTCTTGGTCCAACTGGGTCATAGGCCATCGTGAAAATGGTACTTGCTGATTCAACTTGGAATAGTCGATGGTGGGCCACCATTTGCCATTAGGTTTTAGGACTGGACATATCGGGACAGAGTATGTGCTGTTACAGGGCCGGATGACCCCTTTTTCCAGCATGGAGTCAACAATTTCTTGCACTGACTCATATGACGCTATTGGAATCTTGTACTGGCACACAAATGTGGGTGGCGTATTTGGGTTTGTCGGGATGCGCACCGTGTGGATGTTGGTCAGTCCACAATCCAGGGAATACTTTGCGAAGGAGTTCTTGTACTTGTGCACAACCTCTTTGAGTCCTTGGCGATCCACTTCATTGCGGAGGGCATCCACCTCACTCAGGATCTGTTGAATTTGTGCATTGAACCCGGCGTACGGTTCCTCTGCAGTTAAGTCATTTGAGGGGCTTTGGGCCCCGATGGTCACGTGTGTAGGTGATTCTGACGCAGGCTGTGATGAGACAGCGAGGTGAGTGTCATCTGTTAGTACTGAACAGCAGATGCTTTCACCTGCAGAATTGAGGTGATGGCGATGATTTCATGAGGTTTTGTGAATGTTATGGTGTCATTGCATTTATCTGACATTAGTTGTGCTGGTATGGTCCTATGGTAGGTACCGTTAGTTCAAAGTCATGGAACGCCTGGTTGATGAGCCATCCCAGGTGACTGGCTTTGGGAACGTGGATGTCTTGGGCCGTACAGTTGTTGAACAACACATACACAGCACGAGATTACACTTCAATGAGAGGTGTGGCTTCCAGGGTCAGTCCGAGTTTTAGGCAGGTCCTGGAAGGTTGGAAGAAGCTTAGCTTACTGTTGAGAGTTTTGCCAGGACGCATGATGAGGCGGACGGTGACACTCTTGCTGTAGGGAGGTATTGTGGCTTCTTGCTCCATGATCATAGCGCATGCATCTGGCATGGATTGGAGGTTCTTGAGGTTGACTGAAGTTGTCAGTTGGTGTGACAGGGGAGCCCATATGATGTTGTTTAGGGTGTCAATGCAAGCATTGAGCCAGACCATGATATCCGCTCCAATGTAGATGTCATGAGGCAGGTCTGGGACGATGAGGAAGTAGTGACTCAGATGTCTGTTGTTCCATCATATGTCCAGAGCGCAGATGATCTTGGAGGTTGTCATGGTTGTCGACCAGGGACTGAGAGGGAAGAAGCTGTGCTTAGCGACATGTGGTAGACTCTGATGTCTTTGCTTCAGTGTTCTGAATAGCTTCAGGATGATGGTTGAGTTCTCTGCCCACAGGGCTAGTGCCTTGTCGGACACTGATGTACCTTGGACATCAGTTGCAGTCATGATTCGAAGGGGGCCTGCATTTGATTCAGGCTCCTGCAGTGAGCAGAGGAGAGGGTCCTGGTCCTTGCTGTTTGTGCTCGGTCCAGATCCTGGCATTGCTACTGCATCATCGATCAGTGACTTAGGGGCGGTGTCTGTTACTTGACCCTGTGACTCGTTGGAGTCTAATGACTGGCAGAGAAGTGGCTCACGGACTTTTGTCCAAATGCTTAGGTGCTTGAAGTCTATTAGAGGTTTGAAGCGATTAAGCAGATCTTTCCCAATGAGGAGTGGGTACGTATTGAGTAATGAAACGTATACAGGTTGGACGAAGTCCATCGTTCCCACCATTAGGTGAATGGGGGCCACATGTTTTAGTCGTAGGCCCATATTGGAGTATGCTTGGAGTTTTAGTTTGCACCTTTGGAGTTTGAGGGTTCCGTTAGTCCTCTTCGCTCTTTCTTGGACTTTCTTGAGAAGTTCTATAGACATTAGAGTAATGTCGGCTCCCGTATCGAGAAGGGCTTCAACTCTGAGGTGCCGTTCGATGATGATGGAGAGGTAAAACTTTCTTGCTATACCATTCTCAATGAGATCGCCTAGGAGTCTAGGGACTGGAGTTTAGGAGGAAACATTTAGGATGTCAGGACTGATCTGGTGTTCTTCAGAGGAGTGGCAGACGACCAATACAGCACTTTCAAGAACTTGAGGGGTTTCATCAGCAGGTGTTTGTTGGACGCTGCTGTGATCTGGAGCATTGGGTGTGGAGTTAGTGTTTAACTCTGTTGCTGGGTTTTCAGGTGGGGTTTCATGTCCATCTGAAGTTAGGGTGTTTACTGTTCTCTGAGAGTGAGGAGAAGGAGTGCTGTTCTCTGTGGCTGATTGGGTCAGCTGGTTGCTGCCATCTCGTCCGGCCGCTAGTCAGGCTGAATCTGTTTTTTCTTTCTTTTCCCACTTCCGATCCTCCTCCTTTCGTTGGAAGAACTCTTTCATCATCATTTCCATCAGCTTTTGTGAGTCGAAATATGGTGGTGTCTTTTGTTCTCAAGTGGATTCGGTTTGAGCTTGTTCAGCTTGGAATCTTTGTGAATTATTTTGTAGATTCCTTGGGCTGATTGCTCCAGGGTGAGTTTGTCGTTTTCCCTTGGAGTTTCCATTGAATTCCCATGAGCTTTTCTCTCTTGAGTTTCCAAATGAGCTTGGCTGGTTCCACAATCTCTCCCATTGACTCTCATGGGGCCTTGATTGGTCCCATGACTTATCCCATTGCCGTCCACGTGAGCGTTGACATCCACGCGGTCCATCCCAGCGGTCATACCTCTGTTTAGGTCGGTTGCCAGTATGTGAGTCTCGTTCATTGTTGGACAGGGGTGCATTCCACTATCTCTGTGGGGGCTTGGCACTTTCTTGGCGTTGGGCACCCTCTAGAGCCTACCCTTGACTTTGAGCGTTGAAGTCAAGAACTGCTCGGGTTTTGGTGCTCTTTTCTGAGGCCATCTTTTGTTTGCTGAATGCTTTCTGCACCAAGTCTCGCAACTGCTGAGTGTTCATTGTTCGTGGACATGCGAGAACGCCAAGTTGGTGGCTTATGCCAGGATGAAGGTTCCTTAGGAAGAGAGTTTTAAAGTTCAGTTCATCCTCCATGTCAGGTTCGTTGTGAGTTCTGAAGTATGCTTGTCTGAGTCGATTGTGGTAGGTTTTGTGGAGGTTTGTGACGTCCTTGTCTCGTCTCCAGGGCAGCCACTAAGCCTTGATCGGACTCAGGATCGGCAAATTCTTTAATGAGGGCTTTTTGAAGCTCTGCATAATGTAGCTTGTCAGAACAATCAGTGTAGTCTTATTTGATTTGCTCCCTTTCGTGGCTAATAGCTGCTAGAGTCTCTTTTAGCCTCTTGATCTCCTCCTCAGCGACTTGTTCCACCTCATCAGTCCCTTCCTGTCTTTCCTGAGCTTCCAGTTCTAGCTGCATGATGCGTCGTTGTGCGCGTGTCTGCTCCTGCTGGAGTTGTGCAGCGTGCTTGTCGCTCAACTTTAGGGTGGAGATGAGTGTGTGACTTAAGGAGCCGGTGATCTTGGCTAATTCTTTGTGACTCTAGCTTTGACTTGGGTCTTGTCCCATGAGGACTAGTTATGTTGTCATCCAGCTGGTCCTGTGTCCGATGTTTGAGTGTTTCAGCAGCCTTAGGGAGGAGGTTATCTGTCGCAACACTTAGCCATGTTTCCAGATCCTCCCAGTGTTCTGTTTTGTGAGACATGTTCTGGCGGCGTGAGGGAGATCTCGAACCGAACTGACACAGGCCTTGAATGGGAAACAAAGCAAAACAAAACAACATACAACACAACAGGGGTGTAATTGTGCAAAGTATATTGTATGCTAATGTTAAGTTTGATTATCTGCGACTGTGATCCTCTGGTGGGCATGCTTCTAACTTGTAATCTCTGTAAAGAAATTATTTGGCACACATACAGGTAGCACAACTGGGAAACAGAGAAATAAAAGGACACCAACAGAATAAGTAAAAAGGTAATAATTGGATGCTTCACCTTTTCATGTAAGAGAAAGTCTCCAGTTTTTTTCAAGGAAGGTCAGTCTAATACGAAGGTGAGGGAGAAGGACAAGAACAAAATATCTCTTTCTGGTAGCAGATTTTCCTCTTGTCTCTTTTTTTTTAAGCCTGATTTAGAAGGACGCTTCTAGTCAGAGGATTGTGAACAGGTTTTCTCTTTTGTAATAGGCCTGTGATTGCTATTAAAATGTTCTCCTGGATGGAGGAAAACAATAGCAATGACAGTACTGGTCCCTTAATTGCAAAATTGACACTACAACGCTGGTTAGCGTGTATCTCGCGCATGCTTAAAATCTTCTCATTGACCTGCTTTAACTTGGAGGGGTAGGATTTCGCAATAGAGGAAGGTAAATAGAAAACAGAATTTCATTTTGAAATGTCGTTCTCAAGTTTAACAAATACCTGCTCAATTGCGAAAGTTCTCTGTTCATGATCTTCCCAAAGGCAAAATCTCAGAAAACAGTAGCAGTATTCAAATTAAGATATACCAGCAGGGAGAAAAGAGAAGAGGAAAGGAGAAGTGAGGGTTTGTTCCCAAGGTTAGGACTAATAATAAGGGTGGCAGCGTGGTGGTGCTGTTGAGTCGATACACTTAAGGGGTTGGTTTTGCTGTTTTACAGGGTAAAACAAACTGACCTAAGTTTTGAGGAAACCTTAATTTCCTTTTGGGTTTTTTCTAATTGGAAGGTTAACGTCCTTATACCCTAAGCTTGGTGAGAAATTATATTGCTTCAGCGGTGCCTAGTAGCAAGGCCACCCCTCCCGTCCGAGCGCACCAGGTGAGCTCCTGTAAGGGTCTTGCCGAACACTCAGTCCCCGCCGTATTGCAGTGAGCCTGCAACAGCCGTGGCTTTTGGCACAACCGGGCTGGGACTCGGGTGAGGCACGTCAACGACTGCTGGCCTGAAGAGGGGCGGGGCTAAATCTTGGGGCTATCTGTCAGCGCGGACCCGAAGTCCGACGTACCTCGTCAATAGTTACCCGGGGTGGTATATCCGCACCTTCGCCCAGTCAGTCTGTTGGCTCCTCCTCCTTGTGTTGCGACGGAATATATAATTTAAAATTAGAAACTGTGGTTCTAATTAAAATTTAATGATGTTATCATTATAATTGATAGGATCGATTAGGATTAGAATTACAAGAGCAATTTACAATAATTTACAATAGTTGATAAACCAATATTGTTGCAATATGTAAACAGGAAGTGTAATTAATTATTAAATGTCATGTAAGCCCGGTGCCAAAAATGTCTGGGCCCCCCTAGAGAGGAACTGTGGGCCTGGTGTCAGTAATCAACGGGAGCTATCTCTTGCATATAGCAGCAACATCCAGGACGCAGCACACTGGGGGGTTTCACACCCTGTGCTGACGGTCCGCACGATGGACCTGCTGCAGTCACCATTCCACCCTCCCCTCATCACCTAAAATTCACTGAAAAATCCATGCAATGTAATATGTACAAAAAGTAACCATACATGTTTGATATCTTTTGAAATGTCTCAGTGCGTCTGGTAAAATGGTCTCATTCTCCCAATCATAATAAAAAGCTAAAGGAAGTTCTGAAATATGAGAAGTATAGTGTACAGCGTAAGGGTGTGCCCTCCCCCCTGATCTTCTATTCAGATCGCCTCCTGTATGTAAATAAGCATTCCCTGCCACAGGATATCAAGAAGCCTTTTGGTTGAAAATTCTAAAGACTAATTATAATAACAAGACCACCATTTGGTGGGCTTATTGAATTATCTGGGTTTATAAGGAAACGGGACACAAAGTTCTGGGAGTCTGTAGGCTGACTGCCCGCACAAATCGCTGTGTGTAGTTTTCATTGCCAGGTAGTATTGTTAACTGATGATTCTATTCTTGTAACATTGGAGTTTTGAATAATTGTTTCGATTACCTGGTTAATAAATTGTAACGCTTGATTCTATTCTGACTGCCTCTAAAGATTGCTTTCTCCCTATTAGAGTAGCGGATTCGTATATTTCCGCAAGCCTGTGTCAGTTTTTAGCGACGGCTAATACCCGGCATCTTTTAAGTGTACTTGGAATGCAGGGGCGGGTTAATTCCGTTTAGGGACGGCGAACGCCGTCTGGTCAGACTGAACTCGGGTACGCCCATACCTCTGACTTTTGATTTAATGTTACTTTAAACAAGGATTTGACCAATCCAAAGTTATTACGAGTGTTGTACATTGACCTACTAACATATCGGATAATGGCCAAAAACCTTTACTGAAGTAAACAATTGAACTCAAGTTCTGAGGGGGCTCCAAGGGGTTATCCATGTCTATGATTGTGTACGTGTGCATTAACGGCAAATCTTAGATACATAACCATAATTACCTCTGATTGACGACCGGGCCTGACGAGATTGTGTCCGTGAGACCTGTGAAAAACAGGGCCTCTGAGCGATATAGTTTCCCTACATCTGAGCGGGTAAAGTATTAAACGGAGCTGAAAAGAATAATCAATCATTCGTTTTCATATTTTAATGATGCACAGATATCATTAAAACCTTTTCATTTATGGAGTCAGATGAAATAACGAGATAAAATATATAAGAAGAAGTGTTCCATTTTAATGTTCTTGTTGTGTCGTGAAAAGGAAAGACTGTAACACGCAAAGCCCTTCACCCGCGGAACGACTGCCGTCATTGGATCGTTCCAGCCGGGCCTTCTTACAGTCATTAGAATTTTTAATTCGTTATTAATTATGGAATTAAATTAAAGCTTCCAAATCACTAATTTCGGATCCCTAGCATCACAAGTTACTCATTCCTCCTCGTGTCATTAACATCATCAAACCAAGTTAATCGGTGCCACCCTAATTACTTGTGAAAGAAATAAAAAATGTCTGGCCCTCTTGATAATGATTTTAAGGTTGTCAATGTCACGAATCTGGTCTATGAACTTCCTTTAACTCACCACCAGAGGTCAATCGCTCACCACATGGACTCTTGCACTACACTAACTGTTGCACTCCACCTCAGACTACAATTCCCATCATCCACTGCACTGACGACACACACAGTTGACAGTACAGCCATACAGCCAGTTTATAAACATTGCATTTGTTACAGTCCTTTTAAATGGGAGAAGATATAGAGAAAAGAATAGTGAATAAGGGTGAAAAAGCAAGAAATGCGGTAGCAAAAGTTCAGTCACTTACATTTCAAAACACACTGGATTCAACCCACATTCAAAACTCTCTAAATGCTAGTTGCTAATCGCTAGCCGTCAATGCTAATAGCCTTGCATATGCTTCAATGCAAGCTCCTTTACTTCAGTTAGCTTAGCTTGGTGCTAATGCTATTTGTTTACAAAAGCTCAAAATGGCGCGGGACTGAGCCTGCACTAGCAAATACTCCGGAAAGGGTTTCTGAAGACTTCCTGGTTGAGCTTGTCACTATGGTGACACACACACCAGGATGTAATCTATGTTTCAGTACATAAACGTAGCCGTAAGTGTGTTTCACACTTCAAAATCAACAAGCACTATTTAGATTCTTATCTTTTTATAGCACTGACAATCTCGCTCGTGTAGGCCGAGATAAATTAATCTATGGATTAATTATTATAAATTATTGAGGCCTCAGCGGACCTTATGCTGATATTTGCCTGTTTTGACAAACAACACACATGGAAAACAATTTAACTTGATCGATCACATACTTTTCCCACAGACCGCGTTTGGCTATCCATTCAAATATTGGGCTGAACACTGAAACAAAGGAGACCTCCCCGACATTAGGCGCTGTTTTAAAATTACGGCACATTCGAAACCACATAAAGCAAATACTCCAAAAGCGCGAAGCAGCGCTCCCTGATGCAATCCCCAGCCATTCGTCAAAGAGTGGAATCAGTCCACTGATCAGTCACCTGCACAGCTCTGACGAACCTGCACCGCACTTCTGGCACGATTTATAGGAGATAAACAGCGCAAATCACTTGATCCATTCAGATGTGACACAGAATTGTTATACAGTCAGTATAGGAGAAAGGTTTGTGATGCTGGCTGAAAACAGCCACAACAATGAGGTATATTGGAAAAACGCTAATAGCTTGTCAATTCAGCACCATGGTAATTTAACTTAAAGTTATCAACACTGTATAAATAGCCTATGTGTTGGCAGAAATGTATATATTATGTTACTGTTATTACATATTGGGGAATATACTTTTTTAATTTCGTAGAAGCTGTTTTGTAGTTTCTTCATGTTTAGTTTTTTTGTTGTTTGTTTTTTTTTACTAAAAATGTTATAATGTATTAGCCTATTAGGCTACTTATTTTAAAATCCATATAACCATGGTAATGAGGACCATGGTTTTACTTCTTGTGACCACCATCATACTAGTCAGTTAAAACATGTGCTGACCAGCTGGTGATTTGAGTCCTTGATTATTTTAGCAGCTCTGCTTTTGCAACGTTTGAGGTAGATGTCCTGCAGAGAGGGGAGAGCAGACCCTGAGATGCGCTCAGCCTAAGACACAACTCTCTGCAGAGCTTTGCAGTCCTGATTTGAGGCGTAACCATACCACACCGAGAAGCACTGAGTCAGTACACTTTCTATGGCCCCTGAATAGAACGTTTTCAGGATTGTTGGTGAGACGCTGAATTTCCTCAGCTGTCGCAGATGGTACAGTCATTGCCTGGCTTTCTTAACCTGTGTTTGAATGTGTGCAGTCCAAGTCAGGTCCTCTGAGATGTTTACACCGAGGTACTTAAAGCTGCTCACCCTCTCCACAGGGGTCCCACTGTTCATAAGAGGAGTGTAGTCAAGTCAAGTCACCTTTATTTATATAGCGCTTTTAACAATACAAATTGTAACAAAGCACTGCACAGTATCAAAATAGGCAAATTGTGTCAATAATAATTCTCATCATCTGTATTGCTGCTATGTGTACATACCCGGTACAACCCGTTTGCACATCCCTCTTGTTCATATTACTATTTATTAAGTCCCAATAGACTGTTTTTGCACATCTTATTTGTTTTGCACTTTTTAATCTTTTGCACATTTTACTCTTTATTTCTCTTTTTTTACCTATATATATGCTCTTGTGTTGTGTTACTTTTATATAATTTTTATTTTTATTCTTTTGCACTGTCCACTGAGCGGACCTGATTTGATTTACATTTCACTTCTGATTTTACCCTGTATAATTTATTATGTGACGAATAAAGAAACCTTGACCTTGACCTTGACCTTGACCGTGGTCCATCTCATCCAGTCCTGGTATGTCTCTCAGTTTACCCTGTACTGAGATACATTTACGGCCCTTCTAAACAGCTGTGCACACAGGGAAGATTTATCAAAAGTCAAATTTTCATTAGTCATATTTCGCCAATGTTGCACCTGCTCATTTATCCATTGATCAAAATTATCCTCAGTTGTCAGTGGTTTCGTCAGCTGCCTGTTTTTGGACATTTTTGTGGGAAACTCTCAATGTCCCCCATAATTCAGCACGGTACGTGTTTAGGGATTGACCATTGTAATCCTCACAGCCCACAGCATCCTTCATGACAACGTCCTCCAGTATATCCTCCATCTCTTGCCTGGTTAATACCTTAGACAGCAAAACCTAAATGTCCCCTACCGCGATCATATCTCCCACTGTCTCATCCTCAAAAGCGGCTGTCCACCTATCCCTCAGGCTCGGTAGCTTTGATTTCAATGTTTCTACATCCCTTCCTCTCCATGGCACATATTTCAGATGTGTTCCTTCCACTAATAGTGGCATAATCTTTGCTCCCTTGTATGTCTCTTTATATTTCCTACCTGACCTGGTACCTGTTGTCTCTGCTGCCTCTCTTTCTCTATATTTTTAAACGCATCTTTATTTGTGGCTTTTTCTATATTAAACTTTAATTTAGGCTGGTCCCACCCATTCTGGTGAGTTTGCTCATCCCAGTTTCCCTTTTGTTTTTCTTTCATATTTTGGAGTTCCATCTTTCTTAATTCTTTAAGGAGGTTTTCCTCCATTAATCTTTCATTTATTTTTTTGGTTAGCTCCTCGTGTTTGTCTGCTATTTCGTCTACCAGTTCAGTTGCTTGTTCGCTTACTTCTAATAACCCTGTTCCTAATTCCCTTGCTCCAGTTTTTTCAAAGGGGGTGCTTTCTGCATTTGGTTCAAAGTTACTCATTTGTCTTCCCCTCCCTCTACTATCTTGTCAGTCTTCCCTTATTTGGGCCTGTTCTGACTCTCTCTGGCCAGTCATACTGTCATTATCTTCCGCCTGATTTATGCTTTTTAATCTAAGCGTTCCTGCCACTATCTTCACTGTGGTTCCTTCTCCCTCTGAAATCACCGGCTATATCCCTACATGCTTTTCTACTCCTTTTTTTGTGCAATATGCTGGGAGCTTAGTCATGGTCAGTTTTTCATTGTATGGAGGTGGGGCGCTATGTATCTTTTGTCCCATGCTAGGTGGAGTGTTAAGGCTAGCCTTTTTTTCAGCTAACTTTTCCACACCCGTAGCCTCTACTGTTTCCCTCATTAGTCGACCTACCTCAATTCCCCACATGTCTCTATACTTTCTCCATTTACCCATCATGCTAGCCCTCAACTGTCTTTTTAGTTTAATCTTTCCTGTCCCCTCCTCTTTTTTCATATTTAACCATTTTTCTGTTTCTTCTATATTTTGACTATCCCAGGACCCACCATCCGGCCACATAGTCTCAGATTTTCCTTTTTTTTGTTTATCTGCTACTGATTTGCTCCATTCCCTTAGCTCCTCCCCCTCTTCTAGATTTTCCCCATTATATAATCCAAAAGTGATTTAGCTATAGTAATTTCTAATAGCCTTTTCTTTGCTCTAACCTCATCCATGTCTGTCTGGGTTTGTGTGGTAAACAGCTCCTACCCTTGGAAACAGATGGTTACTGTTGTGCACTTTTGCTTTTATGACGCCTCGGGCCTAAATTAAATTTTCAATATCTGCCCACAGGAGCAGAGTTTCAGCTTCTACAATACATGGGCCAAATTCAATTATTTGGGTTTTGTGATGTGATTTTAATCTAGATTTATTTAATCTATGCAGTTAATCTCTATATCCTCATTAGTGAATATAGCGGCCAATTTAACATTTTTAGAAGTTCCCCAGCTCTTAATTTTTTGACTGTTCGTTCACAGATGTTAACCAGTCACAAATATAGTCTGTTTATGATCTGTTTATCAGTAAATTCACTTATAGGTTTATAGGTTTTTATAGGTTTTCATCCAAATTAATTATTCCACACTATATACTTCCTAGTTTAACCAGTGTTCCCTTTTTCTATTTTATTATTCTATTTTATTAAGACAACTAATATCTCAGTTAGGGATGCATCGATCCGATACTGAGGATCCGTATCGGCTCCGATCCAGTCATTTTCTGCGGATCGGGTCAGACGAGACCGATCCAAATCCGATCCTGTGCTTTTAAGCTTATAATATTCTGTGTTGTTGTTAAGCCCCGCGGAAGCCACACAAACACCATTAAGCACCATACAGTTTTCATGCATTATATTTCAAGTGTTCTGAAGCTGTTCCATAGTTTAATCTGAGGTACAGATGAATATTAAATTCGTTAAACTCAAGTCCACGTGAACTTCTCTCTCCGCTGCGTCTGTCTGTCTGTCATCCTCCATTCAGCATTCAAACCATGCGTAGCGTTTGGTTCCTACAGTCAAACTCTTCAAGAGCGCACAGTCACCGAGATTTAAAACTGTTAAACGAAAAGGCTCAAAGTAAACTAACTCACAGATTTGATACACTTCTCAGCAATATCTCTTCCCTCTGTACTTTTCTTCTCTATGCTGACTCGGAGGGCTGCGCAGCCTGTGTGCTGTGACTCCGTGTTTCAAGAGCATCATTCTGCACACGGGATGTGCATTGCACCACTCTGTAATTGATCATTTCGTTTTATAACACTTCTGCGCAATGAAAGATAATAATAGTCTTTCTTGTTCTGTCCTGTCTATAATATGTTGCTGCCTTATTATTGTGTTATACATTTAAAAAACGTTTATTTTAATTTTATATTAAATATTGATATATAAATGTATTTGCTTGTTTTTAAATTGTATAATACAAAGAGCAATATTTATTCGTAGACTTATTCACTTTTATTTGTAAATAGAAATGTTTCACTAGATTTTAAAAATATTTATATAAATCTATCTATGTATATCTATATCTATATGTATATATATATAAATAAAACAAAGCGAGTTTATTTCACAAAAATTAAGTCAAAATTGTTATGAACAGCCTATAACGCAAGGCTATTAAATAGCCGTCCCAAACTCAATTTTTGTTAATAAAATTAATTTGGTATGAGCCAGCACATTCATTTAAAGCAGTGGTTCTCAACCCGCGACCCACCAAGCTGAACAAAAAAATACATTCAGTTCTACAATTCATTTTTAGTTTTTACATTAATTAAAAAATATACGAAACAAATAAAAGCTATGTTTTTTTTATGTCAAATAATTTATGCACTCATGTAATTAATGTTACGCATTTAACAAGCGCGCACTTTGGCAGAATTTAATTCAGATAGTCATCAGCAGCCATTCGTTCGGTAAAATTGAGCATCAGAATGGACACATTTGTTAAGGGAGGAAACGAAATGTGGAAAATGCCAGCAAAGGAACACGAATATAGTGTCAGAATCAGCAGTGCTTGCCTCACACTGAACATGTTCAGGTAAAAAGAAACATCATCCTTAATTAGAGAAAATGTGTCAAAACATCTCTGGAGAGAACCTTAGATTATTAAAATCGAAAATGCTCTCCATATTTGGATCAACATAGGCTACATTTGTGAACTTTTCTGCAATGTCGCGTGTCGAGTCACGCCTCTGCGCGTCTCACAGACTGTAACTTACAATCACAACTTTATTGTGCTGTTACTCATTTCCAGCAGAATTTCTCAGGATTCAAGATTTTTATTCGTCACATACATAATTATACAGAATATAACCAGCAGTTAAATGTAATTAGTCAGCTCCCGACAGCATCAGGTGTTTTATTAATGGTAGAATTATTTATTTATTTAAATAAATATAATCGTTTAGATATCATAATATTTAGGCTATAAATAATATTATAAATCTGGTTGGTTTGTCTTGGTGACTAATATGTAAATGACATGCGTGCGGCCCGTGTGACTTGCACTTGGACCATAGTGCTGCCCAGTCGAAAAATAGGTAGAGATCCACTGATTTAAACATATAGCCTACAAAATGACACGAAGTGAAAATATCATGGTATTTTTTGGTTATGAAAACAACCTAGGGGACTGTTAATGAAATGTGGAAACTGCTCCCGAATAGAATGAATATCACACCTTCATGCAAATACTTCCCAGCAAACACACGCAGTACAGTTATGTGATTTGTTGGAGCTGTAGGCTACTTTTATTGTACTGTACTACTGCATGCTTGTAGTTTCTGCGCTTTAGTAAAGTTATATAACGTTACAGCGCGGGGCCGCGTTCACACGTGCTATAGAAGAGCGCGTGCCACCAGCACAGTATAACATCAGACAGGACAGTTCGTTTTTTTCTGAGGAGAGAGACTTTTTATTTCATAACAAGTTACGAAAATAACGATAGAATAATGCTACTGACATTAAACCTGTCAACATCTCATCTGACCTCAGATACTGAATTTGGACAGTGCGTTTTTCTGTTTAACACACAGAAGAGTGACGATCGTGTCAACACAGAGAAGTATAGAAATTCTAAATTACATTAAAAAAAAAATTTTTTAAACCTGCGCTGGTATCGGATTGGATCGGTATCGGCCAATCCTCAGAATTTGCGTTATTGGATCGGATCGGTTCTGAAAAAATGGTATCATTGCATCCCTAATCTCAGTTGCATTCAGTCTAGAACTCGTAACTCAGTTCTAATAAATTTTGCCAACTCGTAGCTCAGTTGCATTCTATCTAGAACTCGTAACTCAGTTCTAATTCATTTTTAGAGTCATCAATAAACTTGCACCTTGGTCGATTTCATTTAATACAACTCGCGCCTCGGTTGTATTTTTGATTCCCCCTGATACAACTCACACCTCAGTTGTATAATACAACTCGCACCTCGGTTGTATTTTTACAATAGAACACGCACCTCGGTTCTATTTTATTATTTTTATAGGACACCTGCCTCTGTCCTTATTATTATTATTATTTCATATTAAATACTCGTATCTCAGTTCTATTTTATTATTATTTAAAGACACGCCTCGGTTCTTATTATTATTATTAAACCTCGTATTTCAGTTCTATTGTATTATTTCATCATCCTCAGTTCTCTTAGCATTTTAATCTTTCAACCACCTTCAACTCGTGTTCTTTTTCTATGATTCTGGGGATTTCAAAAAAAAAATTGCCTGAACAATTTTAGCATTTTCCATTCTTACCAGAGGACCATAGCTCTCACCTACCTGAAAAAAACCATGATCTTCTAACTAGACAAAGTAATTGTATCTTTGTCTTAACTTGTTTATCTGTGCCGGCTAGATAGAAAGCTTTTTCGGACACGAGAGTGTCGGCCCCTCCGGCTGAACTCGCTCCGGTTTCGTCAATTGTCAATCGATGTTGTCCCACAGAATCCTGCCGACTATGCCATTAATGTGGTTGAAACTTTGGTGATGTTTTAAGAATAAAAAGGTTTTTATTGAAGAATCGTCTTCAGCCCAAACGATACTGAAAGTTTCACAAGTGTTCTGCCGACAGATCATGTGAAACAATGTCCTCGCTCTAGCAGCTCTCTGCCTAGATAGACCCCTAGCTCCTCCCCCTGCTGGTGTAATCTCGTACCGCACCCTAACTTGATTTAGGGTTTCTGGGAATTTTCCACCAGCAGGCTGGCTGCTACAGCCCAACAACCTGCCTCCGGAGCAGAGCACAAATAATTAATTTTAACATATTCAAGATAAGCATGAGTATTAAATGATTAACAAAATCATACTGTTTTCATTCACACGGTGTGAGGAAAATGGCGGCATTGTCCGATTTGCCAAAAGCCGGTATTGAGCGGGCTTTCTAGGCATTCTTAAACTGAGTCTAGCAATGATCCAGTGTATTCGGTCCTCTAGTTGGACAGGATACATGTTGGCATGACCTGCCTAAGGTTGGCTTTGTTAAAGACCCCCACGATGATAGAGGCAGCGTCGGGGTGTTTGTTAATGTATCCGCTGAGCACATCGTGGAGTTTGGACAGAGCCAAGCTAGTGTCTGCCTGTGGTGGAATGTAAACAGCAGTAGTAATGATCCATGAAAACTCCCGGGGCAGATAGAATGGGCGGCAGATAATGGAGAGATGTTCCAGATGAGGCGAGCAGGAACGCGACAGAATGGAGATGTTCCTGGGGTCACACCATTTCTTGTTGATCATGAAACACACTCCACCACTTTTGTTTTTTCCGGCCTCGGCTGTTCTGTCCATCTGTAAAACAGAGAAGTTATCAGACGGCGTTACAGCGGTGTCCGGGATCGAAGGCGTGAGCCATGTTTCAGTCAAACAAAGGATGTTACAGTCCCTTATGTCCCATTGGAAACTTATCCTGGCTCCGATATCGTCCATCTTATTCTCCAAGGATTGGACATTTGCGAGCAGAATACTCGGTAGAGGTGGACTGTGAGCCCTTTCCCTCAGTCTGTTGCGGATTCCAGCGCGTTTCCCGTGGTGTTTCTTCCGCCTCCTGGGATTATTCAGGTGGCCTTTGTTCTTCTCCGTGTTCCGAAGAATCTCCAATGGCCACGTTGGATTCGTGGATAAAGTTTCCTGAAGCAGGTTAGTCTAGCGTGTCCAATGTCCAAAAAAATTATTTTGTCGTAAATAATCAGTGCAGACGTTATGCGTGTAAAAAGAGAAAGTAAAAAAGTAGAACAAAGCACAATCTGAGCGGAGCTACCCGAACGTCGACTGACCACAACAGCGCCATTCTGTTTTGTTGCCATTCCGTCATCCTGACGGTCTGAAGAGAGGAGGAGAGCGAGAGAGCAGCCCAGCTCCCAATCGCCAAAAGTCAATTCTATAAAAATGCATACATCCTCACACAAAGAGCTCTTTCCTCCTCACTCAGTAAATACGGCACTGTTTGCCCCACCTCAGAGCAGTGCACAGCTGCCACCCACACAGGTTGACAGCACAAATGGCAACTATGTCAGGCTGCTATTCATCGACTATAGCTCCGCTTTTAATACTATAGTCCCCACCAAGCTAGCTGTTAAACTCTCAGACCTCGGCCTAAACACTTCACTCTGTGACTGGATTCAAGATTTCCTCACCGCCAGACCACAAGTGGTGAAAGTCGGCCAGTTCACCTCCAACTCCATCACCCTGAACATAGGAGTCCCACAGGGCTGTGTCCTGAGTCCCTGCTCTACTCTCTCTACACACACGACTGTGTCCTCTCACAGCTCCACTTCTATCATTAAATTTGCTGATGATACTGTGGTTCTGGGCCTCATTAACAACAACAATGATGAGCATACTTGGATGAGGTGGAGAGACTCACATCATGGTGCCAGGACAACTGTCTCTCTCTGAACGTGAGCAAAACTAAAGAGCTGATTGTAGACTGCAGGAAGAGACAGCAGCGGCCCTATACCCCTCTTATGATCAGTGGGACCCCTGTGGAGAGGGTGAGTAGCTTCAAGTACCTCGGTGTAAACATCTCAGAGGACCTGACATGGACTACACACATTCAGACTCAGGTTAAGAAAGCCAGGCAAAGACTGTACCATCTGCGACAGCTGAGGAAATTAAGGGTCTCACCAACAATCCTGAAAAATTTCTATTCAGGGGCCATAGAAAGTGTATTGACTCAGTGCATGTCAGTGTGGTATGGTAATTCCTCAAACCAGGACTGCAAAGCTATGCAGAGAGATGTGCGCTTAGCTGAGCGCATCTCAGGGTCTGCTCTCCCCTCTCTGCAGGACATCTACTTCAAACGCTGTAAAAGCAGGGCTGCTAAAATCATCAAAGACTCAACTCACCCCAGTAACCATCTTTTCTGTTTACTGCCATCTGGCAAGCGCTTCAGGAGCATGATGGCAAAAATTAAGAGACTGAGGAGGAGCTTCTTCCCTCAGGCAATCAGGCTCCTTAACACAAACCCAGTTTCATAAACACTTACAAGACTCAATTGGCTCCGGTTTCGCCAATTGTCAATCGATGTTGTCCCACAGAATCCTGCCGACTACGCCATTAATGTGGTTGAAACTTTGGTGATGTTTTAAGAATAAAAAGGTTTTTATTGAAGAATCGTCTTCAGCCCAAACGATACTGAAAGTTTCACAAGTGTTCTGCCGACAGATCATGTGAAACAATGTCCTCGCTCTAGCAGCTCTCTGCCTAGATAGACCCCTAGCTCCTCCCCCAGCTGGTGTAATCTCGTACCGCACCCTAACTTGATTTAGGGTTTCTGGGAATTTTCCACCAGAAGGCTGGCTGCTACAGCCCAAAAACCTGCCTCCGGAGCAGAGCACAAATAATAAATTTTAACATATTCAAGATAAGCATGAGTATTAAATGATTAACAAAATCATACTGTTTTCATTCACACGGTGTGAGGAAAATGGCGGCATTGTCCGATTTGCCAAAAGCCGGTAGTGAGCGGGCTTTCTAGGCATTCTTAAACTGAGTGTAGCAATGATCCAGTGTATTCGGTCCTCTAGTTGGACAGGATACATGTTGGTGAAAGTTCGGCATGACCTGCCTAAGGTTGGCTTTGTTAAAGACCCCCACGATGATAGAGGCAGCGTCGGGGTGTTTGTTAATGTATCCGCTGAGCACATCGTGGAGTTTGGACAAAGCCAAGCTAGTGTCTGCCTGTGGTGGAATGTAAACAGCAGTAGTAATGATCCATGAAAACTCCCGGGGCAGATAGAATGGGCGGCAGATAATGGAGAGATGTTCCAGATGAGGCGAGCAGGAACGCGACAGAATGGAGATGTTCCTGGGGTCACACCATTTCTTGTTGATCATGAAACACACTCCACCACTTTTGTTTTTTCCGGCCTCGGCTGTTCTGTCCATCTGTAAAACAGAGAAGTTATCAGACGGCGTTACAGCGGTGTCCGGGATCGAAGGCGTGAGCCATGTTTCAGTCAAACAAAGGATGTTACAGTCCCTTATGTCCCATTGGAAACTTATCCTGGCTCTAATATCGTCCATCTTATTCTCCAAGGATTGGACATTTGCGAGCAGAATACTCGGTAGAGGTGGACTGTGAGCCCTTTCCCTCAGTCTGTTGCGGATTCCAGCGTGTTTCCCGTGGTGTTTCTTCCGCCTCCTGGGATTATTCAGGTGGCCTTTGTTCTTCTCCGTGTTCCGAAGAATCTCCAATGGCCACGTTGGATTCGTGAATAAAGTTTCCTGAAGCAGGTTAGTCTAGCGTGTCCAATGTCCAAAAAAATTATTTTGTCGTAAATAATCAGTGCAGACGTTATGCGTGTAAAAAGAGAAAGTAAAAAAGTAGAACAAAGCACAATCTGAGCGGAGCTACCCGAACGTCGACTGACCACAACAGCGCCATTCTGTTTTGTTGCCATTCCGTCATCCTGACGGTCTGAAGAGAGGAGGAGAGCGAGAGAGCAGCCCAGCTCCCAATCGCCAAAAGTCAATTCTATAAAAATGCATACATCCTCACACAAAGAGCTCTTTCCTCCTCACTCAGTAAATACGGCACTGTTTGCCCCACCTCAGAGCAGTGCACAGCTGCCGTCCACACAGGTTGACAGCACAAATGGCAACTATGTCAGGCTGCTATTCATCGACTATAGCTCCGCTTTTAATACTATAGTCCCCACCAAGCTAGCTGTCAAACTCTCAGACCTCGGCCTAAACACTTCACTCTGTGACTGGATTCAAGATTTCCTCACCGCCAGACCACAAGTGGTGAAAGTCGGCCAGTTCACCTCCAACTCCATCACCCTGAACATAGGAGCCCCACAGGGCTGTGTCCTGAGTCCCCTGCTCTACTCTCTCTACACACACGACTGCGTGTCCTCTCACAGCTCCACTTCTATCATTAAATTTGCTGATGATACTGTGGTTCTGGGCCTCATTAACAACAACAATGATGAGCATACTTGGATGAGGTGGAGAGACTCACATCATGGTGCCAGGACAACTGTCTCTCTCTGAACGTGAGCAAAACTAAAGAGCTGATTGTAGACTGCAGGAAGAGACAGCAGCGGCCCTATACCCCTCTTATGATCAGTGGGACCCCTGTGGAGAGGGTGAGTAGCTTCAAGTACCTCGGTGTAAACATCTCAGAGGACCTGACATGGACTACACACATTCAGACTCAGGTTAAGAAAGCCAGGCAAAGACTGTACCATCTGCGACAGCTGAGGAAATTAAGGGTCTCACCAACAATCCTGAAAACTTTCTATTCAGGGGCCATAGAAAGTGTATTGACTCAGTGCATGTCAGTGTGGTATGGTAATTCCTCAAACCAGGACTGCAAAGCTATGCAGAGAGTTGTGCGCTTAGCTGAGCGCATCTCAGGGTCTGCTCTCCCCTCTCTGCAGGACATCTACTTCAAACGCTGTAAAAGCAGGGCTGCTAAAATCATCAAAGACTCAACTCACCCCAGTAACCATCTTTTCTGTTTACTGCCATCTGGCAAGCGCTTCAGGAGCATGATGGCAAAAACTAAGAGACTGAGGAGGAGCTTCTTCCCTCAGGCCATCAGGCTCCTTAACACAAACCCAGTTTCATAAACACTTACAAGACTCATTATTAACTGTAAAACATTCATATTCTCATCATCCGTATTGCTGCTATGTGTACATACCCGGTACAACCCGTTTGCACATCCCTCTTGCACACCCCTCTTGTTCATATTACTATTTATTAAGTCCCAATATACTGTTTTTGCACATCTTATTGTTTTTGCACTTTTTATTCTATTGCACATTTTACTCTTTATTTCTCCTTTTTTACCTATATATATGCTCTTGTGTTGTGTTACTTTTATATAATTTTTATTTTTATTCTTTTGCACTGTCCACTGAGCAGACCTGATTTGATTTACATTTCACTTCTGATTATACCCTGTATAATTTATTATGTGACAAAATAAAGAAACTTTGAACCTTGAGGTTATAGCCGCGCATCCAACAACCAAGCCGATAAAACATCTGCGCGCGGCGACGGACTTCGCGCTGATGGCGACGAAGCGAGCAGCCCAGGCCGTGAGTAAGGCCATGGGTTTTATGCTCCTGTGACTCCCTCCGGCCTCTTTAATGATGTGTGGAGTCCATTATTGAGTGGTTTGCGGAGGCCCAAAAGCGCGCCAAAGCCATGAGTCACGGCCGCTAACACAGCTAATACCCCTTTTCACACACGCATACACACATTTAACATTGTTTCACTGTTACTTGTTTTAATGGCGGATTTGTGTCTACCTTTGTGTGCAGGTGAGGACACGTTCGAGCTGCATTCGGTGCAGCTCGAGCTGGAGGCCGTGGAGAGACGGATCCACGAGCTGCTTGGGAAACAGGCCTAGCTGAGGAAACGGAAAGCAATGCTGGAAACATCTCGGGCTGACGCTCATAAGTCCGGGGTAAGTATGCAGCGCGCTGCTAACACTCCCACCACCTCTACTCCGTGTGTTTCTCTGCACAGGCCCCGTGCACCCGGGACGCGATCGTCACAGATGGCCTTCACTCCGGCGCCGGGAAACCACGGACCCTGGGTGCAGCAGCGGAAGACGCGATCCAGGCCCCGGGCGACGACTTCTCCCCCTCCGGTCTTCGACATCTCATCCCGGAACCGCTTCGCCCCTCTCTGCGAGACTGATCGTGACGCTGTGGTCATCGGAGACTCAATCATCCGGCATGTCCGTGCTACATTAGCTAAAGGTAAAGTGCACACTCATTGTCTCCCTGGTGCTCGTGTTCTTGATGTTTCTGTGCAGATACCCGCGATCCTGAAGGATGACGAGAGCGTTGCAGCTGTTGTGATTCACGCGGGGGCTAACGACACCAAGCTGCGGCAGACGGAGACACTGAAGAGGGACTTCAGGAGCCTGGTCGAGACGGTACGCAGCACATCGCCCGCGGCGACGATCATCGTGTCAGGACCTCTTCCCACGTATCGACGAGGACACGAAAAGTTCAGTAGACTGTTTGCTTTAAATGAATGGTTGTTTTCATGGTGTACAGAGCAGAAAATTATCTTTGTTAATAATTGGAATCTTTTCTTGGAGCGTCCTAGACTATTTCGTGCTGATGGCCTGCACCCCAGCAGAGTCGGTGCGGAACTCCTGTCGGACAACATCACCAGAACGCTACGCTCTATCTGACTAGTAAGCCAATTCTCCAATAACAGCTATGATGATTTTTGTTCTACCCACTTAAATGATAAAGGTACTTGCAGTGTCCAATCTATACAGACTGTGTCTGTTCCCCGAATAGTGAGTTCAAAATATAAATTTAATGCAGGATCTAGAACAAATCTGATCGTGATTAAACCAGAAAAATGCAAAATAAATGAACAAAAACAATTTTTAAAACTTGGGCTCCTAAATATCTGATCACTCACACCGAAAGCAGTTATCGTAAATGAAATAATCACAGATAATAGTTTTGATGTACTCTGTCTGACTTAAACCTGGCTTAAAACAAATTATTATTTTGGTCTAAATGAATCTACTCCACCAAGCTACTGTTATAAGCACGAGCCTCGTCAGACTGGTCGTGGCGGCGGTGTCGCAACAATATATAGTGATATTCTCAATGTTACTCAGAAAACAGGATACAGGTTTGACTCATTCGAAATACTTATGCTCAATGTTAAACTGTCAGATAAGCAAAATAAATCTGTCCTATCCCTTGCTCTGGCTACTGTGTACAGACCGCCAGGGCCATATACAGATTTTCTAAAAGAATTTGCAGATTTCCTCTCAGACCTATTGGTTAATGTGGATAAAGCACTAATTGTTGGAGATTTTAACATTCACGTTGATAATACAAATGATGCGTTAGGACTTGCGTTTACTGACCTAATAAATTCTTTTGGTGTCAAGCAAAATGTCACCGGGCCGACACATCGTTTTAATCATACGCTAGATTTAATAATATCGCATGGAATTGATCTAACTGATATAGATATCATACCTCAAAGTGATGATGTTACTGACCATTTCCTTGTATCGTGCATGCTGCATATTACTGATATTAACTATATGGCTCCGCGTTATCGTCCAGGCAGAATTATTATTCCAGCCACTAAAGACAGATTCACAAATAACCTGCCTGATTTATCTCAACTGCTCTGTGTACCCATAAATACAGATGAACTAGACACAATTACTAGCAACATGGTAACTATCTTCTCTAATACGTTAGAAACTGTTGCCCCCATCAAATTAAAAAAGGTCAGAGAAAAACTTGCATCATGGTACAGCAGTTATACCCATTCTCTCAAGAAACAAACTCGTAATCTTGAGCGCAAATGGAGAAAAACTAACTTGGAAGTCTTTAGAATTGCGTGGAAAACAGTATGTCCAGCTATAGACAGGCTCTAAAACTGCAAGAACCGAGTATATCCGCAAACTCATAGATAATCACCAAAACAATCCAAGGTTTTTATTTAGCACAGTGGCTAGATTAACAAATAAACAGATGTCACCCGATCTAAATATTCCCTGACAGTTTAATAGTAATGACTTTATGAATTTCTTTACTGATAAAATAGATAATATCAGAAATACAATAACAAATGTAGATCCTACAGCGTCTAGTACTTCAGCTTCATTCATCGCACCCAAAGAAATACTGCAGTGCTTTACAACGATAGGACAGGATGAGCTAAATAAACTTATCACTGCATCTGGACTTCATCCAGGGTTATTCCTGGATGGAACAACTGCTTCGCTAATTGTCTTACTGTTTCTATGTTTCTGTAGCTAGAAATTACACAAGCTTCAGTCTGGATCCAACCCTTAAACGATCTGAGATGACCGAACACCTGAGAAGAGACGATGACAACCCCTCCGAGGACCTCAGAGGAAGCCAACCATCAGCGATTATACTGACTTAACCAAAGTCTGCCATAAATGGAGGATCAGCACCTGGAGACAACCTCTACAGCCCTGACCGTCAGCAGAGTCTAGGACACATAGATGAGCCCCAGAGACAGATCTCCAGTGAGGACCTCGTCACCTAGACAGCCATCGGGGAAAGACCCCTGGAAGCAGTGGACCACTTACACTCTGACTTTGCTGCAGTTGGAACAAATTACTGATTCGTCTGGCTGGAGGGGAACTGGCCCCCCGACTAAGCCTGGTTTCTCCCAAGGTTTTTTCTCCATTCTGTCACCGATGGAGTTTTCGTTCCTTGCCGCTGTCGCCTCTGGCTTGCTTAGTTGGGGACACTTCACTTGCAGCACAATCATCGACTTGATTGCACAGATATTATTTAAACTGAACTAAGCTGGACAATGCCATTACTAAATTCAATAATGAAATGCATTCAGCTGATAAATTGAGTGTTAAATCCTGTCATTTTACATTATTGACACAATTTGCCTATTTTGATATTGTGCAGTGCTTTGTTACAATTTGTATTGTTAAAAGCACTATATAAATAAAGGTGACTTGACTTGACTTAAATACGGCACTGTTTGCCCCGCCTCAGAGCAGTGCACAGCTGCCGCCCACACAGGTTATAGCATCCAACAACCAAGCCGATAAAGCCACTATGTCAACTCATGAGTGAGTTCCCCTGGGCTTAGTGATGTCACGTGTCGTGGTGACGACGTACGCATCGACTCACGGCTGGGGAGCAGTGTGCGAGGGCATGCCAACTTCGGGGCTGTGGTCAGAACTGCAGAGTCTATGTGGCAGCTATTGCCTCATTTCGTTCCCCGCTGGGCGGGCAATCGATCGGTAGGAAAACGCTGCTGGTGAGTTTTCTTAAGGGAGCAAGAAGATTGCATCCTCTGCGTCCACCTTCAGTCCCGCCATGGGACCTAGAGGTGGTGTTAAGAGCTCTTTCTCAGCCACCATTTGAGCCTTTAGCATCCGTTGATTTGAAATAGCTATCTATCAAAATTGCATTTCTGATTGCACTCGCTTTGGCTAAGCGTATATGGGATTTACACACATTTTCTGTGGACAGCAGCTGTATTCGCTTCAGACCCGGTGATTGCAGTGTCACTCTCCGGCCTACAGCGTTTTTTCCAAACCTACAGTAAAATTCATTAAAATCGTCAACCAGTTGTTGATTCTCCAGAGTTCTGGGGGATGGTGTCTTGTAATTGGTAATGTCTTTCATACCTTTCCACACCTTGAAGCTTTAAGCAGAATCACTGGGAGAGAATTTAATCCTTAGCTTATCGGAATAATTCCTCTTTACTACTCTGATCTTCGTTTCCAGTGTGTATTTGGCCTGTTTATACAAGACTATATCCCCCTTTCTGTAAGCATCTTCTTTGGCCTGACGGAGCTGTCTGAGTTTTGCAGTGTACCATGGTTTGTCATTGTAGGTTAAACGAGTCCTGGTAGGAGTGCACATATCCTCACAGAAACTGATATAAGATGTTACAGTCTCTGTGAGCTCGTCCAGATTGTTTGCAGCAGCCTCAAAAACAGACCAATTAGTCAGGTCAAAACAAGCTTTTCAATCTGGCTCTGCTTCATTAGTCCATCTTTTAACAGTTCTTCGCTTTAAGTTTTAATTTAATGGTGAGTGATTTTTTGCTAGAAAAAGAGCAGGAGAAATAACATTTCTCAGAGCCGGCAAAAGCTATGAAAAAAGTGACACTTTATCTCACAGAGTATGACGCAGTCTGCAGAAATTACATGCATGGTTGTTGTCACCACTAGAATTACCTACTGTAGCCAAAGCAAAATAAACTCATTTAACCTCTTCCAAGGCCGAGAGACTTCTGGGAATACATACTCTGGTCTCAAGACACCAAGTCAATCATGTAAGATCCAAAAGCATCCAAAATGTTCTGGTGTTGCTAGAGGAGGAGTACAGTGAGAAGTGCTTGGTACCCACAGTGACGTTCAGTGGTAGCAAAGCTCTTAAGTAAGCAGAACCAATCATCCCTATATGCAGAATATGCAAGCTGCGTAGGGCCCCGAAACACCAGGGGGCCCCCTTGGTCTTAAAGATATTTTCATTTTGGTTTAGTTTTTGAAGTTTGTCAGCGGTTATGAAAACATGAATGATCAATTATTTTAATGCGGTGCGCTGTCACCCTCTCTACGTACAAAGTCAGTCAAATCATGTAACATGTACGTCATAGGCCTACAGTATCTTGCATGAGACAAAAAAAAAAAAAAAAACCTTCGGAAGAGATACTGTTTCTCGAGCGTGTTCCGTGAGCACGATTCGAGATGGATGAAACGCGGACAAATGCGTTTCATCCATTCTCATCCATTCCATTTGCCCCCCACCAGCGACAAAGTATGTTTTGCGTAGGGCCCCCAAACGACTAGGATCGGCACTGTATATAGGGATAAGTGTGTGCTGAAGGTGTGAGGGAGTTGTGCTTTATCAATACTGTCATGAATTCAATACATGTAATACAAAAACTTGAAACAGAAGATGCTACCCTCCCCTCATTCCCTGCATTATTGGGAATTTTTTCAGCATGACAATGAAGATATTCATTCTCCAAAGGAGAAAATCCTTCAGTGGACATGTATTTAACTCAATCTTATCGCTCTTGAGCAGCTGTGGGTGATTTTGTAGAAACGAGCTGAGCAAAACTCCACATTAAATACCAGAGTATTTAAAATGAGGTCGTCCTCCAGGAGTTAAACAGGACAGATGTGAAAATTTGTCATGAACTTGAACACTCAATTCCAAGAAGGGTCAGAGCAGTATACTTAAAGTTCTGGAGGACATACTAAGTACTATAATATTATAAATTTGCTGAGTTAAATCTAGGGTGTACTCATTTCTTCAGTCCTTCATTTAAACAAAATTGGCTAATTTACTTATCTTACAGAAAACATTGACATATATTTGGTTGTTTTTATTAAGTATATGTTTAATAAATGAATTATATTAGTGATCATTAAAAAAATACATATTTTATATTTATTCAGAGGGGGTGTGCTCATTTATGCTGTGCACTGTATATATATAATATACAAAAAATTCTACTACTAATACTATTGCTAATAATAAAATCTTAAGATAACAGAATCTATGTTTTTAGTTTTAGTTCAAGTGTCACTTACGTTTTGATGTCAAGGCCTTCTTAAAATTGGTGAAATATTTTCTGAAAAATGCATATTAATGTATTTCATGAGCTTTTTCAGTTCACCTGTATTTCTAAGTCAGCAACGTTAACGATAGGGTATGAACAGTTTTGGGGAGTAACTAGTTACATGTAACGGAATTACTTCATTTAATTACAAAATAAAAGTAATTGTAATTAGTCACAGTTACTAAAAGAATATGTGTAATTAAATTACAGTTACTTATGAAAATTCTAAGGATTACAAAAAGGGTTGCATCTGATTTTTTCACACACACACACTCCCACATACAGATTTAATTGGTTTATTTCATAAATTGCAGTGACTGCTCTAAAATATGAAACTCTAATGTTTAAGAAGTTTATAATATGCTATTCCGATAAGTCTTATATTTCCCATATGGGTGTATGTATAGTCCCTTTATAGTGACGGGGACACTTGAAAAGTTACAACAACTTTTATTCCCATGGCGAGATATCAAAATTTGTGATGCCCCCAAGGACACGCCCTTTAACGAAAACTCTAGATCTTCGCAATTTAACATCACAAAGGCCTTTAGGTTAGACTGACTAAATAAAGTGTTGATGTCAAGTGTTGATGTCATTAAATCGCTAGGAGGAGTTAGTTACAGAGTAAAACATGTCACTTCCTGTTGCCAGCAGGTGGCGCTGTGACTATAACAGAATATGGTCACGTAGATCTATTCAGGTCAGGAGTCTTATCAAACATGTGAAGGTTGGTGCAGATCGGACATTGCATGTCTGAGTTATAACAACTTCCTGTTTCATGGCGAATCATCGAAATCTGACAGGATGCCACGGACACGCCCTCGGATGAAAACTCTAGATCTTCGCAATTTAACGTCATTTAACGTCCTGTAAAGGGCCTTAGATTACAATGAAACATTTTAGTGTTCATCTGAGTAAATCTCTGGGAGGAGTTTGTTAAAGTATGACACCTGAAAATGGGAAACATGACAAAAAATATGATGAGAAAATTCAAAATAATCGACTTCCTGTTGGGTTTCTGATTTCATACCAAGATAATTTTTGGTAGGTATTGTTATGTTACATGAGTGTACCGATTTTCGTACATGTACGTGAAACGTAGCTCGAGGCGCACTCCGCTGAATGTGTATAGGTGGCGCTGTTGAGCTATTTTGCCACACCTACTTCTGAAACCCATATCAGACGTATATTTTAACCAGTTCTGATGCGTGTGCAAAGTTTCGTGACTATTTGAGTCTGTTTAGGCCCTCAAAAATGCGATTAAGTGCGGAAAATAATAATAAATATAGCTGCAAGCAGCGAGGGCAGGCCCAAGCCGAGTGAAAACGCCACCCCGGTGGCAACAGGAAAACTGTGCCCAGCGGGCACATGCATTACAGTAACCCTTTAGCAGTTTGGATTTAAGGGAAACAGCAATGAAAGGGTTAATCCGAGCCATCAACTGTGCACACACAGTTTAAACAGACAGTATCTCTCTCTCTCTCTCTCTATATATATATATCTCACCCACCCAACACTCAAAAAACACAGTCACCCCCCCCACCCCCCACCACACAAACACACAAGAAGCAGAGTGACATCAGATATCTGATAGTTTTTAATGTTCTGCTATCCATAGTGTATTGTATATTAATGAAATGAATCACATTTCCTCAGAATGACTTGTTCTGTGTATGTAATTTTTTATGAAGTGTTTGGAAGCTGCACTTTGCCAGCTTCAAATAAATGACAAATACACTTCTGCAATTTCATAGAAAATAAACAAAATTAAATGGTACATTTTTACTGTTAAATTTTTTTGCATCTCAAAATAAATATGTCTGAATCCCTCTGTGTTGTGTTTGTTTATTTGTTTTCTATTAGGAAGATAAATAAGGATGAATCCCAATTCTCTGTCTTACCCCTTCGTCTTACCCCTAGCCATTGTCCCTCGAAACCAAGTGGTAAGCGCTAGGGGTAAAAACATACCCCTATGAATTGAGACACCACTTGGTTACTGTTACGTCATCATACATCGTCGCTAGCTGGCTGCTACGTCACCAGAGGTGACAAGTGTTGATCACAAACTTGCCATCTGCAAGTGTGTGTATGATTGCGTGGGTTTTAGTGATGTTTTCTCTAGTCAGAGAAATGCGGGACTGTTGTGCAAATCAGCAATGTAATGTAAGCGTGGCAAATTGAAACGTTTTTAAAAATCGCTATTTTCAAAAATAATATATATGTACTATATATGTACAGGACTGTGTAGAGTACAAAACAAGACTGTCATAATTTTTTAATAAATTATTTAAGCCGAAAATACTTTATGGGACTCTCTGGATGATCTGGCTGCAGTGTGTTCTGGGTACACCTTGGTTTCAAGTAAGCTCACGAAAATTCTTGGTTTTAAGGGGTATCTACCCCTTCCCCTTAGCCCTACACCTCGATCAAACCGAAAATTGGGACAGCCCTTACTCTCACGTGAACGCGCAAAACTAAGGGGAAGGGGTAAGACAGAGAATTGGGATTCACTCTAAACCTTCAAATCTGCTTTGTAATAGACATGCTTACAATTAAAGAACAAGGCATTTATAGCTGTATTTATAAACTGCTTACTAATAACTCTTAATGTTGATATAATTCTTTATTAAGTATGAACTGACTATTTACCAATACTTACCTAATGATTCATATTTTGCAGTTATTGTAAAGTTTTTCCAAATTATGTTGTCAGTGCCCTATAAATTAACTGGTTCTATTACTTTTTTGTCCCTAAAACTGATAAGGCCTAAGACATTTCTTAAGCTGTAATGCTAAATAACATTCTCTCTCTCTCTCTCTCTCTCTCTCTCGGGCACAGTGGCCACATGCATTTACAGTAACCCTCTGGCAGTCTGGTTTTAAGGGATACAGCAATTAAAGGGTTAATCCAAACCATCAAGTCTGTGAAACACACACACACACACAGAACAACATCTAAAACTTTAGTAACACTTTCGAAAAGGTTTCAGTTATTAACATTAACTATATTAATTAACATGAACAATACTTATAAAGCATATATTAATGTTGTGTCAATTCATAGTTACAAGGTGTATTGAGCACTCCAGCCTAGATTCACCCAGGATACTCAGAGCACTCCCAACCTACAGGGGGCAATCATGCAACGAAGTTGGTGGAACCAACTTCTCAGGAAGTGCTCTTGGGACCATATTTACCTGCGCACCCAAAGGGAGGGCATGGCATTGAAATGTTTGGTAAGAGCTCGGTTGGCCCGCTCACCCGTTCCTGAAGAGATACTATGACCACAGCTCCTCATCATCCAAAGACGCAACTGGTAGGACAGAGTGTGATTGAATGTGTTGAGGTCATGTTGTATATGACTTTTGCTTGGGTTATAACGTGCAATTTAAGTTAAATAGTTAAAGACTTTATCATGTGATCGTTGAACTTGGAAGTAACGTTACTCTAAGCATGTGTATTGTTTAATTATTACTTTGAGAAAGTGTTATTGAGATTTATTTGTAACTAATTCATGTCTTTTGTTTGTGTATCTTAAAGGTTATCAACCTATTCTGTTCCATCCCTATCTATCAATCCATCTTTAAGAAAACAAAGTGGAAAAAAAGTGAACAAATTTGAGTTGTCCTTTGCGTCCATCAGAGATTAAGCAGTTTGTCAAGTTTGGGCAGAGCTGTGGTCAGTCAGAAAACACACAGAACTTGACAGTTGATAACCAGCGTGGCAGTGAGAACAAGGATCAAAGGCCTAAAGTCATAACTGTCGACGCAAAGGAAGAATTTACTGGAAACTCTTCACCATGGCAAAGGAAACTCTTGGGAAAACAGTCAAGCAACTGAGGCAAGAGCGGACTTTAGCTAAAGCTAAATCTGCTTTCACCAAGCAAGCAAACTACCTGAGCAAAGGTGCAGATGGTATGATTAAGGATGAACTACAAGAGAAGTTCAGCAAACTCAGTTCCCTGGCAAGGTATGTCAGCGGTGCAAATGATGACTACAGGGCTGGCCTACTGGCAGACGCTGAAGCGGGAACTGAGGAGGGTGAAGAAGTCAAGCTCGACAAGCACCAGCAGGCTGAGCTTGAAAAGACAATGGAAGAGTGCGACACGAGATTGGGGGAAATCCGTGAAGCAGTCCAATCCAACCTCTGGCCAAGATATGGCAAAGAGGAGGTAGACTCTGCAATCCAAGAAGCGGAAAATGCCTGTGACAGAGCCCAAGCGAGCCCCATCACTGCTATCAATAGAGACGGCTATGAACTACAGCTGGAAAGAGCGAGGAGGCTAATCCATGATGCAACTGTAAGCCTGAAAGACTGGGAAAGATGGATCCCACATGATCAAACAGCACACCTAAAAGGGAGATTGAAAGACCTGAGAACATTCGGCGGCAACCTCGAGGCCAGAAGAGCAGAATTCATCACCGCACAAAAAATTGCAGAGGAGGAAAGAAGAGGACCAGAGCCTCAACCAACGGCAGTTCCACAACCAGTGGTGAGGATAAAGCCGACCAGTCTACCTAAGTTCACTGGGTTTAGGAGGAATTTTCACAGATGGAGGAGAGACTGGGGAAGCCTGCAAAAGCAGGGAGAGCCGACTGGCTCGGTGGAGGTGAAGAAGTTCCAACTCCTTGACAGTGTGGACGAGAGAATATGTGGAGACCTGCGCCTGTCAACATACAACAGTGCTGAAGACATATTTAGGGTGCTTCAGAACAGGTATGGAAACAAGTCAACAATTGCCTTGGAGATAATTGAGGACCTAGAGAGGATCCCTCCTTTAAAGTCACACCAGCCCAGGAAGGTAATTGACCTAATTCAAGCTGTGGAAAAGGCCCTGAATGACCTCACGGAGCTTGAAAGCACTGGAGCCATAAAAAATCCCCTTGTGATCAGATCCATAGAGAGCAAGCTGCCAGATAATATGAAGAGGGACTGGCTGACATTCATGGTCGATCCAAGAAATGGAGTCACACCTGATAATCACTTTGACATCCTTCTTACATTCTTGAAGACACAAGAGAACATTCTAGAGAAACTAGACCAACTGGGTGTAGGTGAAAAACCTGAAAAGAAAGCTATGTACCTGGAGAAGAAGTATGCCTCCACAAAGTCCACGAGGATAGGAGGATGTGTTGTATGTGGAGAGGAAAAGCACCGTGAGAAGATCTTCTTTTGTAAGCAGTTCAAAGAACTAAGCCTGGTGAGAAGCTAAATGCTGTCGAAAGGCTGGGAGCATGCAGAAGATGCCTCAGATGTCATGCAGAGGATGATGAATGTACGGACACTTACCTGTGCAAGAACAGAGACTGCAAAAGAGGAAGCTCTTCAGATCACCATTTCTTTCTCTGCCTGAAAGGAGGATTCAAGGGGAAAGAAACTGTGAAGGTGGGAAAACCCAGCACCAGAAGGCAAACATTCACAGAGGAGCAAGATAAATTAATATCTGAACTCACCCCAGACATGGCAGAAAAATTCAGGAGAGCCTTCACCAACATGGCTGCGAAATCTCACTGCACTGGAAGAAGCCTTCCTGGAGTGATGGACTCAAGCACACATGAGTTACCAGTTATTCTTATGCTTCTCAAAGTAACCACCAACGCTGGACAGAAAATTGGAACTCTTATTGACTTAGCATCAGTAGACTGAAGCTTCGGAGTGAGAAGATCACGCTTGTCGTCCATGGAGTTGGAGGCATGGTCATGAAAGTAAAGACCATAAGATACTTACTCAAGGTAAGAGTCAAGACACCTAGAGGCATGGAGAAAGCTCATGAGCTGATCTGTTATGGGTTGGATGAAATTGCAAAAGTTCACAGAGTAATCAAAGCACAGCAACTCATGAAGTTTTTCCCCGATACCAACCTGGAAGATCTTAACAGACCAGAACATGTTGAGCTTCTCATAAGCCACCGTGAAGGAAGACTCGCTCCACAGAGAGTAAAGGTAGTAGGAGATCTGGTCTTGTGGGAAAGCCCTTTAGGAAAAACCATTGGTGGAGCACATCCAGACCTCTGTGAAGGAGTGGACATGGCCCTGCACAATTCTGAGACTCACTTTGCACGATCAATGAGAATCACAACAGTGAAGTATCAAGAAATTGCTGAGATGCAAGAATCTAGAGCTGAAACCAAAAGCACTGTTGTTGGCAGAGAGTTCTTGGACTGGTAGAGGTGGGACAGCATTGGTGCGGCCTGCGAACCCATGTGTGGAGGATGCCGGTGTGGTAACTGTCAACCAGGAGGCAAAGACATGACTCTGAGCGAGGAAAGAGAGCTTGAGATGATCAGGCAAGGCCTCAGCTATGCGAAGTCAGATGCGCATAGTCAGGAGCCTCACTAGGACACAAAATACCCCTGGATTGAAGACACAAATTCCCTGCCCAACAACAGAAACGCAGTGGAGGCTACGTTTCTGAGGACAGAGAAACAGCTCAAGAAAGAACCAGAGTGGCGTGCTGCATACACAAGTCAAGTCCATGAGATGGTGGAAAGGAAAGCAGCAAAGAAACTCAGTAAAGAGACCATTGCTGACTGGAAAGGACCAGTATGGTACGTCAGTCACTTGGTGGCGCCAAACCCACACTCTGTGACAACACCTGTACGACTGGTGTGGAACAGCAGCCAGAGGTTTAGAGGAATCAGCATGAATGACCTTCTCCTGAAAGGGCCTGATGTACTTAATCCCATCCGAGCAGTGCTACTAAGGTTCAGGAGAGGAGTCCATGCTGCCCTCGGCGACATCAGGAAGATGTACAATTCTGTGTGGCTTGAAGACCTGGAGATGCACCTCCATGGATTTCTCTGGAGAAACAATGAAGATGGAGAAATTGAGGAATATGCCATCACCAGGGTCAATATTGGCGATCGACCAGCAGGGTGCATCGCACAACTGGCCATGAGAGAGACAGCAAAGCTGCCCATGTTCACTCATCTGGAGGAGGAGTGGAGAGTCCTTGAAGAGGATTCCTATGTAGATGACATCCTGACATCCCATAATGACCTGGAAAAGCTAGACAAAACCACCAAAAAAGTCGAAGAAATTCTGAAGGCAGGTAGATTCTTCCTCAAGCCGTGGGCCGGTCAGGCCAAAGTGGGAGGCAGACGTCTACATCAGAACATCCAGCATCGTTAGATCAAGTCTTCATTCTCCACAACCAAATGAGAGAAGGAGACAACAAAGCCCTTGGAGTTGGTTACCTGGTCAAACCAGACAAACTTTACCTCATGACCTTGATAAACTTCTCAAAGAGAAAAAAGAAGATGAGAATTAGCCAAAATCTCGTCGAAGAAGAGGTGAGAAGAAAAACTCCAAACCCACTGACTAGAAGACAACTGCTTAGCCAAGTAGCAAGTTTGTATGACCCAATAGGCCTTGCAACACCTGCCAAACAGAAAGGAGCCATTCTAGTCAGGAAAGCATTTCAAGAAGCTGGAGGCAAAACTCTAACACGAGACACATGGGACAGACCTCTGTCTGAAAGACTTAGAGAAGAAGCCATCCACCTGTTTGAGGAATACACACGCCTCAACCAAATTACCTTCCATAGAAGTCTCACACCAGTCAAAAGGATTGGAAAACCCTGGGGAATAACATTCTCAGATGGGAGCGACCAGAGCTATGGAGCTGTTGCATACTTCAGGTGGGAGACCGAGCAAGGCATCCTGGTCCGGCTTGTTGAGCCCAAAGCCAAGCTCACACCACTAGACCAAAAGGGAGAACCAGTGAAGGCTGAGGTCTGTGGTGCTGTCTTCGCTGCAAGACTCAGGAAATACATTGAAAAGCACTAGAGTTGAGCCGGATACTCGGCTGAAACGAGTATCCGGTACGGATAAAGCACTTTTGCCGAGTACGAGTATCATACGAGTAATACGAGTCAATATCTGTGCTCGGATTGAATAAAAATTCTCATTGGGTAGCTGACTGTGTCTGCGTTCTGTGATAGGCTAGTCACAGCGCCCCTCTCCTACACACATACAGGTTTAGGGGCCGCTCACATATCGCGTCTTTTGCGCGCTCAAGTTCGTTATTTCAAATGTAGAAGCGCGGTATGCGCGCTCATAATGGAAGCGACGCGTCAGCGGTGCGGCAGCTCGTTTTTCCAGGCGTCCGGCGCCGCATCGAGATAAAAACATCTCAACTTTTCAGAATGCCGCAAGCGCACCGCACCTTCTTGTAACGGAGAACGCAGCTGATGGTTGCTTAGCAACGACAAACGCCTCCGGAGCGCAACCGCCCGAGCGCTTTGGAAAAAAGGAGAAAGCAGCAGCGCGCCTAGCGTTTTCCCATGCGTTTTTAGGCGCGATATGTGAACGACCCCTATTGTGTTGCTGTGTCCCGCTCTGCTCACTCACACAGAACACTGAGAAGAGAAGAGAACAGCGCTCTCTCTTTCTGTCTCTCCTCAGTCACTCAGGTTCGCGGGTTTTCCGTTAACGTTTAGGGTTTCTTCAGCTTCAGGTTTGTTTTTACTTTGGTTTGTAGTACTTACTTATTAACCAGTAGAGTTTTGGTAAACGTGGGGTTTGTTCAGACGTGGTGCTTGGTAGAATGCGACTCGCGTCTCTGCCTGTCGGATATTTTTTTTTTCTTTTTTAAACCTTTTAAACCAAGAGAGTGTCTGACACGTTCTTGCTGTATTTCATTAAAAAAAAAAGGAAGTAGTGGTATAAAACTATATTACAAATTAATTAGCTACACACACACATACCTGGTGTAAAAAGAACCAAAAAAAAAAAATTCACACTGATCATAAAAAAATTAAAAGTTAAAAAAAGAAAGTTATGTTGAGATGAAAACTCTTGTTCATTACATTTTACTTCATAATTGCAACCGCATGTGTTGTATTCATTGTTGAAAAACTTGTTCTGTATATAGTTAGTTTGTTATCGTGATCAAAACCATTGATCTGAAGCTTAATGCTGATGCTGTCATGTAAATAGTTTTCTAATCAGCAATAAATATAACAATTTCTGATCAACCCATATCAATTGCATGCTTAAAATAACATACCGGTTAAAGCCCCGCCCATTTCAAGACAACCCGACCCACTTCCAGGTTAAATCCCGCCCACTTCCGGGTTAGGCCCCGCCCAGTCCGAGTACAGATACAGATACAGATAATTCATATGGTTAACAGATACAGATACAGATACAGATAATGCTGTACTCGCTCATCCCTAAAAAGCACAGTCGGATGCAGGTTGAGCATTGGCTCCATCTGCTGGACAGTCAAACTGTGCTGGGTGCAATCCAAAGGGACAGTTATGGGTACCAGACCTTTTTTGCAAACAGAGTGGGAGAGATCCAGAAGTCCACATCAGTTGAAGACTGGAGGTGGATTCCAGGTGAGCAAAACATTGCTGACCTCACAACAAGAGGAGCAACCCCAGAAGACCTCAAAGAGAACTCTGTGTGGCAAAATGGCCCAGAGTTTCTGAAACGACCTGTGGAGGAGTGGCCGACAAAGTCAGCCAAAGATGTCGCTGCAGATGCCAAAGAAGGTATAAACAAGCTCCAAAGGAAATGTTTTACAGCAGTACTGACCCGAGCACAGGTGAAAAAGACACAACATGCTTCACCTGCCACTGCAATGGCAATGTCTCCAACCTCTGACCAAAACTAGGTCCGGAGGCCACCTACTGGTTCTCCAGTGAGGAAAATCCTTGACATCAGTAAGTTCAGTAGTTTAACCAGGTTGATGAGAGTCATTGCCTGGGTGTGGAGAGCTGCCACAAAGTGGAAAGAAATGCTGGCCAAAACCTCAACCACGAGCAAGCCAAAGAGGAAGGTAATTCCTTCAGCTCTTGAGATCAAGTCCAGAGTCAAGGAAGCTACACTTACCATCATGGAGTGTGAAGAGGCGCTTAGGATCTCTTCCTTGCGGCTCAAGAGGAGGTAACCTTGCCAAACACCACACTCAGCAGGCTTGCTGTGGTCAGAGATGGAAACACTGGACTTTTGCTCTGTGGAGGAAGATTCCAAATCTTTAATGAAGAAAAAACTGCTGTACCAATCTTGCCCTGCACATCATGGGTATCCACTCTTCTAGCTCAAGAGGCCCACAGAGCAAATCATGAAGGAATCGCAGGCACACTCCTCCGGATGAGAAGGAAAGCATGGGTGGTAAGAGGCCGGAAACTAGCTCAGAAGATCGTGGACAACTGTGTGACATGCAGGAGACTCAAGGCCCAAAGGTGCCAACAGATCATGAGTGACCTTCCATCGGAGCGAATAACACCAGCCAATCCATTTGAGTACACGACAGTGGACTTATTTGGACCTTACGAAGTGAAAGATGAGGTGAGAAAGAAGGTGAAACTCAAAGTGTGGGGAATTGTCTTCTGTTGCATGGTGTCCAGAGCTATGCACACAGACCTCGTCAGTGACCAGTCAGCTGAAGGCTTCCTGTTAGCCTACCAACGATTCACAGCACTGAGAGGACATCCGAGGAAATTGTGGTCGGATCCTGGAAAGAACTTTGTCGGAGCCAGACCTGCCCTCAGAGAGCTTTATATGTTTCTGGACCGACTGGAAAAATCAGAGCTTGAAAATGAAGTCTCCAAGCACGGCACAGAATGGAGCTGGAAGATCCATCCAGCAGACTCACCTCACAGAAACGGACCTGCTGAAGCTGCTGTCCGGACTGTGAAGCGGGCTTTGCACAATCTGGGGAGTCTTCACATGGGGTGAGTTTCAAACTTTCCTTTATATGGCTTCCAACCTCGCTAATGAACGACCTATTGATGCCAGGACTCAGAGCCGGGAGGACTGTGTAGAATACATCAGCCCGAATTCACTTCTGCTCGGAAGAACTGGACCCAGAGGAGATCCAGGAACCTTTGACTTTGAAGGGCACTCTTACAAGAGATTAAGAACCATCCATACAGAAGTTGACCGATTCTGGAGGAAATGGAGCCAGTTAGCTGGACCAAACCTGTTTGTCCGGACCAAATGGCACACAGCTCACAGGAATGTGGCAATTGGGGATATCATCTGGCTGGCTGACCAGAACGCCTTGAGAAGTCAGTTCAGGCTTGCCAGAGTCATTGATGTCAACACTGACAGGAAGGGAATTGTGAGGGATGTATACCTCCGATCCTTCCCCAGCAACCCAGTCGCAACTATGAAGCCCACTCAAAAAATGAAGAAACACTCAACCAAGATACCTGCAACAGTTCTTCACAGGGATGTCAGACGGATAGTTGTCCTGCTTCCAATTGAAGAGCAGCAGCAGCAACAGGATCAAAAATGGAGTAACTAAATCCCACACATCACAGTACTGGTGTGACCTTCTTGGGTTGAAGAACCAGGAGGTCAAGTGGGAGGTGTTGTGTCAATTCATAGTTGCAAGGTGTATTAAGCACTCCAGCCTAGATTCACCCAGGACACTCAGAGCACTCCCAACCTACAGGGGGCAATCATGCAACGAAGTTGGTGGAACCAACTTCTCAGGAAGTGCTCTTGGGACCATATTTACCTGCGCACCCAAAGGGAGGGCATGGCATTGAAATGTTTGGTAAGAGCTCGGTTGGCCCGCTCACCCGTTCCTGAAGAGATACTATGACCACAGCTCCTCATCATCCAAAGACGCAACTGGTAGGACAGAGTGTGATTGAATGTGTTGAGGTCATGTTGTATATGACTTTTGCTTGGGTTGTAACGTGCAATTTAAATTAAATAGTTAAAGACTTTATCATGTGATCGTTGAACTTGGAAGTAACGTTACTCTAAGCATGTGTATTGTTGAATTATTACTTTGAGAAAGTGTTATTGAGATTTATTTGTAACTAATTCATGTCTTTTGTTTGTGTATCTTAAAGGTTATCAACCTATTCTGTTCCATCCCTATCTATCAAACCATCTTTAAGAAAATAAAGTGGAAAAGTGAACAGATTTGAGTTGTCCTTTGCGTCCATCAGAGATTAAGCAGTTTGTCAAGTTTGGGCAGAGCTGTGGTCAGTCAGAAAACACACAGAACTTGACAATTAATGTTAGTTAATAATCAAAACTTAAACATTATTAACATTTAAAGTTTTATCTGTTAACATTAGTTAATGCACTGTGAATTAACATCAACATTTTGATTAACATCAACAAACATTAATAAATGCTGTGAAAATATATTTTTCATTGTTAGTTCACGTTAGTTAATGCATTTACTAATGTTAACAAATGAGACATTATTATAGTGTTACCAAAACCTTTTAATGATGTATAAGCATTTTTTAATTTACTTTTTTAGTATCCTTTTCCATGAACTAACATGATTAATGTTTACTAACACAAATAAATACATTAAATATATATTTTTCATGCTTAGTTGATGTAGTTTACGAATTAATACGAACATTACTATTTTTACTAATTAACATTAAAAAGATTAATAAATGCTGAAAAAATATATTGTTCATTGTTAGTTAATGCATTAACTAATTCAACCTAATTTATTGTAAATTGTTACCAACTCATTTTCTGATCTGTAACCATTAAAAAAATTATTTAAATAATTTATAAGCACTTGTGAAAAAATTATATAAAATATATTAACAGTAAAGTACATAATAGCCTATTTCATGTATTTGTTTCTTATTCTAATAAATTGAACTGAGCAGTAAAGGGTCAGTCTTAAAATATACCTTATCCTATCAGTGAGAGGGAAGGATTATATCAAACTTAATGATTTTTGATTTAAAGATAAAAAAATGAATGCTCTATAAGCGTTTCTACAATAAATATTTAAACCTATACTGGCAGTACAAGACATATTAACTGATTTCATGCATTATTTTTTAAAGATATTTAAATGACTGATTATTTTTTTTTGTGGTGATTAAAGATATGTTTAAAAGTCTCTCTCTCTCTGTCTCTCTCTCTCCCTCTCTCTGTCTCTCTCTCTCCCTCTCTCTCTCTCTGTCTATCTCTGTCTCTTTGTCTCTCTCTCTCTCTCTCTCTCTCTCAATTCAATTTCAATTCAATTTAAGTGTGCTTTATTGGCATGACAAAAACTATACATTTGTATTGCCAAAGCAATTGCAGCTGGGCTGCTTACAAATAGTGCACGTTTGAATTAACAGAAAGAAAAATAATAATAGTCATAGAAATAATACAAATATTTAAAAAGTATTAAGCATTTAGTGCAAAATCCTCTCTCTCTCTCTGTCTGTCTCTCTTATCAATCCCCCCTTAATCCCTGTCACACTGAACAGACAGCCACACACACACACACACACACACACACACACATAGAAGAGAGAGCAGATTGTGATCAAATGCCTGATAGTTTTTTAATTTTTTCTCATCCATAGATTTTTGTAAAGTCATGAAACTAACCATACTTCCTCAGAATGACTTTTTCCCTGTATGTAAAACGTTTTGAAGTTTTTGGAAACTGCACTTTAAAGATATAAGAACATTTCTGCTATCTTTTTTTACCCTCACTTTAATAAACCACTATTTCAACACCGTTCAAGCTATCCACAAGCCTTTCGCAATTTAGCATCTTCAGTGTCTTGGCATCATGTTGACAAAGTTTGGTGTGAACTACTTGTTTCTTCTTGGAGGAGTATGAATTAATTTGTAGCTTGATTATTCCAGAAATTGACATTAAAACAAAAATAGCCGGCCGGTTGGTCGTAGCTAATGAGTGTAAATTAGAAAGTTGTCCGGCTTGATGAGAACAATATATGTACTGAGTTTGGTGACTGTAGCTAAAATTAACCCCCGAAGTTTTGACAAAAGGTGGCGCTATAGAGTGCCGCCTCCACACCCGTTTATGAGCTTTTGCCAATGTCTATCTATAATTAATACTGATGTGTGCCATTCTTAAGTGCCTCAAAATCACCAGAAAAGAATATTGAAGTTTGACACGTTGCCATGGCAACAGTATTTTAGATATCAATATTCCCTTGAGAGTTTCACATTGGCCGTGTTTTGTCATTATTCGGATGAAGTTTGAAGCAAATTGGGTAAAAGTAAGATGCTTAATTCAAGCATTTTGAAATTGACACACTTCCTGCTGCCATTTGGTGGCGCTATAACTTTGACTCATAATTGTCACATCGATGCGATCGGCTTCATACACCGAACAAACCACTAAAGTGTGATCAAAATCAGACAATGTATGTGGACATTATTAGACACTTCTTAACTTAACTTAATCGCCTCGCCAAGGGCAAACCGTTTGAGATATCAAAAATCCCTCCGCAATTTAGCATCCCCAATGTCTTGAGATCACGTTCACCGGGTTTGGGGCTTGTCTGTTGAAAATCCTGGGAGGAGTATTTCAAATTCCAGAGCATGTGCTTTTTAAAGAGTTTGAGATCTATTTGTGTTTCATATGAATACGTGCAAGTATGTGTGAGCTATTCATAGTTCAAGTTTCAAGTCATATATCAAGTTTTCTGATGGTGTTCCAGGGGGCGCCGTAGAGCCTCTGTGCCACGCCCGGGTCCCAGCCTCTGCGGCGTCCTAATGGTCGCAGGTTCCAATGAGTGTGCACATTTTCAAGAGTTTTTGACCATGTTAAGCCCCCCAAAAATGCCCGGATAGTCAAAAAAAAAGAAAAAGAATCCTAAGGAAAACAATAGAATAGCCGACTTCCTATTGGGCGGAGCCTATGACATGCAGCGCAAAAGTTGTTCGGCTCAATGAGATCTATATGTGTACCGAGTTTCATATGAATACGTGGAAGTATGTGTCAGCTATACATCAAGTTTTCTGATGGTGTTCCAGGGGGCGCTGTAGAGCCTCTGTGCTCTGTCCCAGCCTCTGCGGCGTCCTAACTGTCGCAGTTTCCAATGCGTGTGCAGAGTTTTTGACCATGTTAAGCCCCCAAAAATGCCTGGATAGTCAAAAAAGAAAAAGAAAAAGAATCCTAGAATTCTAGAAAAGAATTCTGGCTTGAGCCCTAATAAACAGAGCAGATTCAATAAGGTCCTCGCACCATCGGTGCTCGGTCCCTAATTAATTATCTTGCTTTATCAGTGCAGTCACAAGTTAAACTTGTTAAATTTATATAGTTGGAACTATACAGTGATAAGAGACTCGAATATGTAAAGTCACATATAGTCATTTTTAAAGCATTATCTATTTATTCTACAACTTATTTATATTACATTAATTTAAAATAAATTATGTATAACTGTTAAACTAAAATTGCTTGTGTGCAATGGATTAATAATAATGTAAATCATATAATTATATAAATCATATCAAATAACTTTAAGTAATTGTCATTAAAGCCAGACCATTTTTTTAAGTAGGACCTTTAATTTGGAGCAAGATAAACTGGGGGAGTGACATGTGACCCTTTGCTCACATCTAATTGGGCCTTAACTCAGAACATAAGCCCAGAGCCAGTGTTGCCAACTTAGAGACTTGCTAGATTTAGCGACTTTTCAGACCCCCCTAGCAACTTTCTTCTAAAAAAGTGACTACGACAAATCTAGCGACTTCTTGGACAAACCTTAGCGAGTCTCTTTGACTGCGTGTCTCTCGCTGGCACTACTGCACGAGAGCAAGATCTTGCTTTCACAGCGTGCACACACCTCCCTCTCTCTTGCTCTCTCTCTGTTCTGTTCAGCGAGCGGCAGAGAGGAGCAGCACTTTCAGTTAAAATAGACGATGTTGCTTCTCTAATTCTACATGCAAATATAGCCAAAAACACGGCACAGTAATGGTCTTTGCTTATGTTATGTGTATTTTTTTGTTGTTGTGCAGATTAACATCTTGGAAGGGAGAGCTGGTTGTCTTAAAGGGCCACATTTCAGTCACTATTTCATATTTATCCCGTTGACTGACAACAGAAACAGTAAATTATATAAATGAAAACAGTTTTATTGATAATTTGGCTAAATTATAGAGTAAATTATACAGTATTGTACAGTATGTGAGCACAGAGAGGCAAACAAATGTAAAAGGCAATATGACGCGATGACGTCATTAATATGCATCTGGCGACATTTGAATGCGATCCGCCAGCTTGTAACAAATCCACATGTGTTGTCTTATTGGAAGAATGTTGTTGATCAGATTGATTGGGGAAAAGTATGGACTCTGTCTTCAAATACATTATAACTAACAAGGTTAGAGACATCTCATTCAAATTGTTACACAGATTTTATCCAAGTAAAATGTTTTTGAAAAGGTTCAAATCAGATATAGATACAAGCTGTTCTTTTTGTGATGACCCTAATGAAACTGATATGCATATATTCTGGGATTGTCCTCACACACAGACATTTTGGATTGAATTCTCCAATATTATTCATCGCAATGTGATCCAGGGTTTCTCTTTGCTTTTCAAGGATGTACTGTTTGGCTTCTTTAACATACAAAAATATAAAATTAATTAATATTTTCTTATTAACCTATTATTACTTCTTGCTAAATTTCATATTCACTGCAGTAAATTCACTCATCAAAATCCTTTATTTATTGTTTTTAAAAAAGAGGTTCAACAGTATATCCAAACTATTTCATCTTCCAAGAATCTTAAAGCTCTCAAAACAGTTAATTTACTTCTTATTCTGTTAAAGGTTTGTTTTGGATTATTTATTGTTACATACATGTAGAAACGGTGCTTTGCAGGTAATATCACCTGTTTGTACATAATGTTATTTTCTTTACTTTTATCTTTGGTACCTTGGCATTAATAAAATAATAATAAAAAAAATGAATGCGATCCGCCATGTTTACGTTATCATGTGACCTATGACGTTTTAACAAGCGCAACAACTTAAAAGATACGAGCGACAGGTTTAAATCTGTAAATACTTTAATGTTTCTTGTTGAATTTAAGTCTCGTTTCATCCCTCAGGCGTATAAATAACATAAACAACAAAAATTTAATGTTTGATGCATTATGATCATATGAATATTATGATTATTCAAAGGATTTAACCTTGTCATTGGTTTTTTTTCTGTATATGTAATCTCATACTTTGATGTGTTTTCCTTTTTTTGTCATTATGATTGTTTATTGTTAAAGATACAACCTTCTTTCCCTAAATTTGCATGCTATTATAAGTTGTGCAATAAATAAGAAAAAAAGATAAAAGCGACAGATGCACGAACACCTCATAACATCAGTAACTCGACAACCCTACCTAGTACTGTTTTCTTCAGCCCTTGCAATGCCTGCCTAAAGGATATGTAGTGCAGCTGCTCGAAGATCTCGCCTTCGGAGGAGATTGTTTATTTTATACTGAAAAAATGTAAGCATTGTAAGTAAAGTGTTCCTGTGTGGCTCAGTGGTTAGAGCATTGCGTAAGCAGCGCAAAGGTTGTGGGTTCGATTCCCAGGGAACACATACACTGACAATACAAATGTATAGCCCAAATGCACTGTAAGTCGCTTTGGATAAAAGTGTCTGCTAAATGCATAAATGTCATACTACTTTAAAAATATGATTACCTCAGAATGCATTAGTAGCTATTACCAACACTACACTAATAATGATAAATGCAGACCTATATATATATATAATTTTTTTTTTTACTTAGAAATTGTGTTTTAGTAAAACAAGCAAAATGTATGTTTTGTGCCATAGCTATGCATGACTACACACAAGACAAATGCAGCCAAAGTGAATACATCTCAATTTTCATTCAAGCAATGCATTAATACATTAGTTAATGGAAAAATAATATTTTATTTCCTGACAACAACAGGAAACATGATTAAATGAGTAAAAGAATGAATAAAAGTAACAATCACAATGAACACATACAAGTCAACAACACATAAAACAAAGCTTTATTCAAACTTATTGTTCTGACAATCATGTATTTACAAGCGGTGAACCCACATCCTACTGCCATCTCAACACAGCTGTGCCAATTCTGCAGCTGACCACCATGCCCACATTGACCTGTCTCTGCTGTCCATCACGTCCCTCATTGCTGTAGTCAGACTGAATCTGATCATAGATGGGAAAGGGACATCGAGGCTGTCCTTGCCGGAGTGCACAGAGAGGATGAGGAAGACCATGATGATGCCCCCTGAGTCACACAACCTTGAAGCAAGAGCAGGAGAACATGTGTGGGATAATATGGCTATCGCTGGGTCTGCTTGAAAACATCTTTGTGCCTGATCTCCATGAACACCACAACCTGTAAAACAATTAAACAGATTAAAACATGAAACTTTGAAGCTTCTGAAACTCGGGTTCTCAAACTCTGTGTGAACAGAAACCAGCAGAACAAACTTGACCAAAATCACATCTTCCATGTCTTTTGGTCTTTCTCTAAATGCTCTCACTGTCTCTAGGGTCACTGAGGATGAGGAGACCAAAGCAAAACCCAGCCCAGATGAGGCAGTAAGGGCAGGTGGAGTGATGGAGCATCTCATAAATGACACTGGACCAGGGCCGTGCAGAGACCTTTGGAGGGGCAGGTGCTCAAAATATAAAAGGGGCACATGAAACAAGGCTTTAAATAGGGCTGTGCACAAAATATCATAACAGCAATGTATAGTGATGCATTCCTTGCTGATACGCGTATTGATGCGGATGCTGTAAATACTGTAACAATAAAAGTAAAAGTATGAATAGATTTTAGTCAAATGACATTAAAATACCAGACCCTTCCACCCCCATGAAACTTTTCTCCCTCAAATAGCACGAACGAAGTGAACACATGCACCATTGTTTATGGTGCTGCTGCTGTGTATAACGTTAGAAGTGGCGTTTGCTGCAGGCTAAACACAGCGATTTAAACAAAAGCTGTGCAATGCATGTTCTCTTCACGTTGTTCTTGTAAAATAATAATAATGATAAGTAAACAAGCATACTACTCCGCTGAGAACCCCACTTACTTAAGCTGCAACCGTAGTGCGGACGATATTGAAGTGGTGCCTGAGCGCGAGGGATCGTTCGGATGAGGTTGTCAGGTGAAAGGTTATCATGTGGGTGATTTTATTTACGGCTAAATTATTAATCATTAATTTTACTAATAGTTAGATTGGGCAGGCCTTCACAGAAGGGTGTTCTGTGAAAAAAAAAAACAACATTGCCTTGACAAAAGGGCACTTTGGGCAAAGGGGCAGGTGCTCAAGCACCCTCCGCCCCCCCTCTGCACGTGCCTGCACTGGACCATTGCCAGGATGTTGTTGTGGACTTCTCCGTCCTCACCAGTCTACAGACATTTCAGATCCTGCAAAAATGCACAAACACAATAGAAATGCAGTCAGTTTAACAGCACAATGTCATAAGATTTCTGTATTAGAAGTAACAAAATGATCTTACTTTATACTTTTGTTTCAGGTTTTACCCCTTTTTTCTCATAAACGCTGCTATCACCTTTCCTTGCAGGTCCTGCTCCACCACAGAAGATTGCAGTAAATGCTCAGAAATCAAGAATCAGAAAAGTGCTGTAATAGCTCTGTTTTAAATTACAATAATTAAAAGAAACTACAACTTAAGATTTAAAAGATGTTTAACTAATTTCAGTAGTGTACTCACTGAGAGGCTTTGGTGGCAGCAATCATTCATCAGCCACACTGCACCGAAATAAACACACGTCTAACGCCGGTTTCACACTGCAAGCGTGAGCAGCGCGTGAGCGGCGCAGAAGCGGTGTGTATGCAGAGCAGGAGCAGCGCGCGCCCATTGCCCTTTCACACCTGTAGCGTTTGCAGCGCGCGGCTGAACAGCGTCTTCTGTACAGAATGGGCAAATTCGAATCTAATTTTAAATACAATTGGTCTTAATTTATTATTAGAATAGTTTATATTACTGTATTTGTTTTATTTACACTGTACATGTGCATCTGTGTTCAGTGCGTATTGTAGATAGAAGAAAGGCAATTGCGCTGTATTTGTTACTATGGAGATTACGAAGAAGGGCACGACGAGATTTTGGGTGCCCCAGGCAAGGAACAGCAAAACAATAACTGACCATAGCAGAAATTGTATAGTTATTTTATACATTGTGTTTATATTGAATATGGTCACTATTTTAAAGGTTTGTACTTGTAACAAGAAGTTTCTTTTTGCACATATATACTGTAAGCTGCTGTTCTTTATGTTTGTTTGTATTGATTGTTATTTACAGATTGTAAAAAGTTGTACTGATTGGACAGATTGTACTTTTTGTCTTTCAATACAAAAAAAAAAAAAACATTAAAAATGACGTACCATCTGCCAACGCAAAATGACTAGTCCTTTGTAAAAAAAAAAAAACATTAATTATAGGAGAATGACATGCCTTTGAAGTTTTGATCAAAAGATTACATCTACAATGTTGACATATTTTGCATCTTTATTCAACATTTAACATTTATTAGCAAACCTCTTCATAATGCCTGCTGACGAACGCTTATTTAATAATGAAGCAATATCTGATAAACATACTCATAAAAAGCAGATTTACAAGCAATCTCCATGCTAACATCTTCAACATGCATCTTAAATGTCTTTATTAACACTATGTGTAAACGTTTTAATAGGGATATTAGCAAACACACGAAAAACACACTTTCAAACAAGTCACCCACATCATAGACTTATTTGGTGTAGCTACATGTGTAGTATTTATGTGACGTATTTGAATATGCATTTATTCGTTTGTCACTTCGTGTATTATCAAATGATCAATCCACTGCATCCCATGCCTTTTCTTTGGCTTGTAAGTCCTTATACATTACATTTTTTGGGTCATAAATAACTTTTTGTTTTTCCACTTCTACGATGAGACGAGTGTCGTCCATTAGGTCATCTCCCAAGTGTACTCTGAAGACCCCCGTCTGGCTACACCGGGCGATGTCATGTGCGTTTGTTGATGATGCCTGTTGTCAGCATGACATCTGCTTCTATGCCAACATATAGGCCTATAAACTACACAATCAGGGCTCTAGAGTGCGACCAATTTGGTCGCACGTGCGACCTAATTTCTCTCGGGTGCGACTAACAAAAATCCCAGGGCACACTGGTGCGTCCAGCCATTCGAGAAAAGAAAAAAAAAGTATCCGCAACTCAGAAACTCTGTGGTTCAACAAAAGACACCCCCGTTAGGCTTATATCGTGGTCTAAACCAATCAGAGATAGTGAAGGGCGGACCCCCCTCTGATTGGCCGCAGTCCAGATATTCCTGTATGTGTGTGTGCGCGTTGACAAATGCGTCACGTGTACTGCTGCAGTCAGACAGAGAGAAAGAGGTGAGTAGTAGAGATGCGTGCAGTGTTGCCAACTTAGCGACATTTAGCGCCTTTGTAGACCCCCATAGCAACTTTTTGTTTTCCAAAAAAAGCAACTAGTGACAAATCGAGTCTCTCAGAGTGTCTCTGTGATCGCCGCAACGGCGCGAGATCAGCGCGCTTTCTCTGCATCTGCTCTGTTCAGCGAGCGTCTGAGAGGAGCCCGTTCAGTTAAAACAGATATTATTGCTTCTCTAAATGTACATGCAAATATAGAAGAAATCACAGCACAGGAATTGTCTTGTCTTATATTGTGTATTATTTGATGTCATCAGACAACGGCTCAATAAAATTATAAATTAGTATTTTTGTGCAGACTAGCTTCTTGGAAGGGAGAGCTGGTTATGAATTCTTAAAGGGACGTGTTTCGGTCATTATTTCATATTTATCCTGTTGACTGACAACATAAACAGTCAAATATATAAAGTAAAACAGTTTTATTGAAAATTTGGCTGCATTAATATACAGTATGAGCACAGAGAGACGATTAGACAGAACAGAACAGTTATTTTTTTCTTTACTTTTAGTCATTTAGCAGACGCTTTTATCCAAAGCGGCTTACAAATAAGAAAAACTAAAATTAAAAGTTAAAACTATAAATATTATATACACACATTTAAGAAGATAAAGACATGAAATAAACATGACAAATGCATACAACATTTCAAAACTAAACATTTAAATGAAAATAAAGCTAAACAAAAATTCAAAATATTAAATCAAGAAAAGGTATGAGTATAAAAATGCTTCTAACATAACACTAAAGGCCTATAAGTATACTTCTTTTTTGCATAGTAAGAATTGGTTATAAAAACTGTAAATACTTTTTTTTTTCATTATGTTTAGTGCAATTATTTGGTAGTCTGTGGTGGGATGGGGCGCAGGATTGTTTTATGGGTTTAAGGGGGGTTTGAGAAGCACTGCACTAGAGCATCCCTTCGTTCAGACACAGTGGAAGATCTGATCAGAATCAGTGTAGAGGGGTCAAGTCTGGAAGATGTTGATGCTAGAGAGAGTGTGGTCAGCTGGTTTAGCCAAGGACAAAGATCAAGAAAGCTAAACTACAGGAGTTGGCCATTCGAGGGACATGTAACTGCAATGGAGGATAGTCCATAATACATTGAGAGATGTTCAGTTTGACGCCTTATAAAACACTTAATTTAGATTTTATTTATCTTGAGATGTTTTAAGTTTAAATCTCTGCTCAGTGAAGCACTTTAAGCACCAACACTTTTTCAGTAAGTTACCTTTCTTGTAGAATTGTGCTTCAAATAAAGAACTTTATGTTGACCAGATTGTTAGTTAGTCGTTTACTAGTCAATATTGCCTATATAAAAATTTGGGTGCACCTAACTTTTGTGCCGGTGCACCTAAGAAAAAAAGTTAGGCGCACCAGTGCACCCAGTGCAAAAAGTTAGTCTAGAGCCCTGACAATATATATTACAACTTGCTACGAAATTGTTGAACTTCATGGTAACTGTTTAAAATACATTACATCCCATTTACAAACTTTAAATATGTTTTTTTTTTTCGATCATAAATAATGTCGTGTCACTTTAATTGAGCGTAAGCAGCGCAGCAAAAATAGACTCGGCGCCGAAACGATCGCGGCACTGCCGCTCCTGCTCTGCTCCTGCTACGCGCTGCCGCGCCGCCCCTGCGTGCTGTGTGAACGCTCTCATCCGTTAACATGGGCGCCGAAAAAAATACGCGCTGCTTACGCCCTGCTTACGCTTGCAGTGTGAAACCGGCGTAATCTGTCCCTGTAACATCCAGACAAGAGTCAGTTACCTCTGTGATTTATCTGATCAATACTGCATATATGTTGAGGTGATGTGTTAACTATTTTTATCCAACACAAATAATACTCAGTTTATCAACAGACTAATAGGCAAATAAAAGAGACAATTTACGTTTAGTAACTTCACGTAGATGTGTTTATATTTGCATTCCTTAACGTTACATGACAACAGTGAATTCTACATAATAACACAAATGCATCACTTACTCAGATGTCTATTTCATGTCTATTAGATGTGCTCATATGCAATTATTTTAGAACATTTTCCTGCCACATATTAAATAGACATTCAGTAATCGTCTTTTAATAAGATGTATATGGTTTATGTAAATCCACTCTGGTGACGTAAGTGTGCTACGAGAGCTCCCGTTAGCTATACACAATAAAACGTGTTTTTACCGCAAAGTCGCAAATAACCTGTAACGTTACGGTTTAGCGTTTACACCTTTCAATTCAACAGTTTTCTTTCCAGTAGCTCAACAAACGCGAGTTTAACACAAGGAACCGTGTTTTGGTTTATAATACTCACATTTGTAAACTGCCTCGTCGCTGTCCTCCCAGTGTTGCCAACTATTTTCAATGGAAAGTAGCTAAAGTCTGCTCGAAAAGTCGCTAAGTGTCGCTAGATGGCGTCATGCGTAAATTTGCATATTAATTACGTAATTACGTCATATTATATATTTTAGAGTGTGACGTTTTAGCTATTTTAAACATGTAATATTCTAGCATTGTGTATTTGTATATATATTTGTATTATGTATAGGTTTTTTATATGTGTATTATGTATTAATATTTTATATTTGTGTATATCTTTAATAAAGTGGTATTTAAAGTTATATGTATATATGCTTTTTATATGTGTATATGAGTTTAATAAGTTTAATTAAGTTTATTGTTGTGTATGAGTAAGTACAATCACGTACAGTCTCTCAGACGTAGCCCAGTAAGCGATCTGAGAGGAGTTCAGAAACTGGAATGAACTAAAGCTATGTGAGTGACAGTAAAGTGCATGAGATAAAAATAATAGAAAAAGACAAAACGGTCAAATTAAATAGTTTTATTTCAAACAAAGAAGAAGCAGGCAAGTGATTGGTCCGTGGCAACACCGTGTGCACATGCGCAGCTGATTCACATCTATGTCAGCTGCCGTGCGGTCACTGAATGTGCTGCTCCTCTGAGCCGGAGCCAGCACTCACTGATCAGAGCAGACACAGGGAGAGGTGTAACTCAAGATCTAGCGCTCGCAGGACAGTACTGGACACATTTGGAAAGTTGCTAAGTTATTTTTCCAAAAGTCGCTAGATTTGTCGCTAGGCGCTTTTTAAAAAAAAGTCGCTAAAGGGGTCTGAAAAGTCGCTAAATCTAGCGACAAAGTCGCTAAATTGGCAACACTGTGTCCTCCTCCCTGTACAGTGATGACGTATCCTTTCCCGTTGCCTCATGGTATAGACAAGTGTGAACACTTTCGGATGACCACTTCAGAATCTGGGCTGAAGCAGTAGGACATCCGGGGATTTCTCGCTTACTATTTATGAATACTTAAGTTTGCGAACGTACTTCTTTCTTCACGTACTCTTTTCCCCTGTATAGACTATAGTAGGTGAGAATTGCATATAAGGACGCAACTTAAATATACGTACGTCCGAATCTCGAGAGAATTAGTGAAGAATTAGTGAGAATTAAAGAATTATCGCCTACTCTTTTATGAATACTTATGATTCAAACATACTTATTCGCTCGCCTTTTTACCTACTATGTAGTAGGAAAGTATGCGATTTCGAACGCAGCCACTTTCTTTGTACCTAAAACCCAGGATTGGTGCAAACTAAACTGAAATTTACCTGGTTAGCCAGAAAATCCGTCTTCATGGTACAGGCCCCAGGAAGCGTTTTTGTACATTTAATGTCCCCTTGTGATCTAATCCCGATTTAATTAATATTGAATGTCATACTCTCCTTTTACATGTAGGCTACATACAGTGCTTGTGTGGACCAACTTTTGTAACAAACACAAAGCCTTGCTAAGTTATTCTCTGCGTTCAAATGCTAAATATGATAGAATATATAATATTAAGAATTTTCTTTTTTTAATAGTGCAAAAGTCTATACTGGTAAAATACTGGTTTACCTTTGTGATGTTATATAAAGAATGCCTTCTTTCTGTCTTGCACATAAATGTCTTCTTTTGTTCTGTGTAGAGTGCATATGTGTGTAGGAAAACTGCAAGACCTACACAATATTAAAATAATTTGGGTTTATGAGCACATAGGAAATGTTAACCTCTGTAGGTTAGAATGTCTATATAGCGATGTTATAATTTATCATATATTGATCAGTGTTTTACACTAAATTTGGAGAAACTTGTTCACCTTTATCACCAGCAGGGTGGATTATTGTAATGGTCTCCTCACCGGCCTTCCAAAGAAGACCAGCTCATCCAGAACGCTGCTGCCAGGATACGGACTAGAACCAGAAATTCTGAGCATACCACACCAGTCCTCAGGTCCTTACACTGGCTTCCTGTTACATTTAGGATTGATTTTAAAGTACTTTTAATCATTTATAAATCACTCAATGGCCAAGGACCTAAATACATTGCAGATATGCTCACTGAATATAAACCTAACAGACCACTCAGATCAGTAGGATCGAGTCAGTTAGAAATACCAAGGGTTCACACAAAACAAGGGGAGTCCGCCTTTAGCTATTTTGCCACCCGCAGTTGGAATCTGCTTCCAGAAGAGATCAGATGTGCTGAAATATTAGCCACAATTAAATCCAGACTCAAAACTCATCTGTTTAGCTGTGCATTTGTTGAATGAGCACTGTGCTATGTCCGAACTGATTGCACTATGTATAATCATTTTCTATTCTTAACTGTTTTAAATTCATTTAAAATCCTGTTTTATATAATTTTGTTTTTATTGTCATAGTTTTTTTTTATTCATTGTTTTATTATTATTTTGAATGTCTATTTAAATTCCTTTGAAATACCACCGTGTATGAAATTTGCTATATAAATAAACTTGCCTTGCCCAAATCAAACACCAGTAGGTTCTGTAAAAACTACATGAAAGTTCTTTGATAAAATACCATATCAAACCCTCTATTCAAAGATTTTCTATAACTTTGTAGCCATTACTGATTAAAAGAATTTTGTAAAAGGCAGAAAGCCAGTGATATATCTTAGAGGTGAGTGAGAAAAAGTAGAAATTCCATATTAACACAGGGACCGAATTCCTTAAGGGGCTGGAACCCGATTGCATTTTTTCTTATTTGCTTACAAAATATTTTGTCCTTTTTAATCTCATGGTCATATCTATTTCCTTTTCTACATTAAAACAATATTCTGACAAAATTAAATAAATAATTTAGCAGATTGTCCACTTACACATCACACTTTCATTTAATTATTTGTTTATTAGATATTTCAAGGTTTTAAATAGATTAGTCATTTTAAGTTCACTTGAAAAGTGTTTTTGATAACTTGTTGCAGGAAAATTGAAAAGGACTCCTCAAAATAAAGTTTTTGGATATTAATAATGTAGAGACAAACAGAATATAACAGACAACATAAAAAGACAAAATTAGAACCAAAATATGAAATAATTTAAATGACCGATATATTTGAGCAACACACCATTAACGATTTTCCACTATTTACATTACAACATACGGTCTTGTCATGCATTAACACACTGAAGCATGTGCGCCAACAAATATGAATCTAAAGCTATCCGTGTTGGCGGTACTTAAATTAAATGCAAGTTTAAATATTCAATGATTAAGGTAAATTGACAAAACTGAAATTAGCGGAGATGCAATTTGTGAGGTTATGGCAAATACTTAAGTAAACCTAAGAATAGTCGCTGATCGTTCTTTAAATTGTATAACATTGCAGGCTGTTCGTTTTGTCAGTTTAATTGTATAAATCACAAACGTAAATTGTGTGGACTGACCAAATATGTGAGACCATATAAAAGATGTTAATAAAATGATCTGCCAGAAGAAGAAAAAAAAAAACACCTTCTGAAGGCAAAGGCTGAGAGGGTAACGTTTTTAGCTACCACAGAGATGCTGTTTACAATAAGACTTACAACAGAAATAAAACATCGATTCAGCACGACGGAGACTGGTTGAGTCCTGGCCCTTTACTTTTAGGGGTTTTGAGTAATAACTCGTTATTCTCGGCTCTCAGTCTCTCCACCTCAACCTCCAATTCCCGCACGCGCTGAACGCCGGTGCCGTCTGCTGGGGAATCGGGGTTTCTCCGGACGTGGCGAAGCCAGTTGTTCTCCTCCTCTAACCGTGACATACACTTCTCCAGCTCCAGGTATTCCCTAACCAGTTCTTGTTTAGACATATTTTGGAGAGTCTCGACGTGGTACCGCTCATAGGTCTCAGAAAAGTCTCTCTGCAAAAACTCTCCGCCTGCGTGCCCGGGTCTGCCCATACCGTCGCTGCCTCCGCCACCACCACCACCCTCTTCCTCGTCTTCATCTTCGCCCTCAAAATTCTCATCTTCGCTGGCCGTGTCATCGGAGCGGATTGCCCCGGATTTTCTGACGCCAAGCTCCGTGTTGAGGTCAGGTTCTTCACGGTCGTGCTCCTCCATCAGGAACTGGGTGGTATTGTATGGGGCAACGGGCAGACCTTTGGCGAACATCTCAGCGCGCACCCGCGATGCACGGGCGGTCTCGCGTTCATCTAGCGCTTTCTTCTCCTCCCAGGTTAATTTGAAGTAAGGCTTCCAGCTGCGCTTCTTCTTGGAGGGTCGCCGCCGGTGTTTCTTCTTGCCCTGGCGGCCATCTGGCAGCCCTTCGGTGTTTACTGTCGTGGAATCGGAGTCTCTCTTATTTGTTTCGTCCGCAGGAAAGCCGTCGTCACTTTTTGCGTCACCAGGCTTGGGCTCCGGATCACTCCTATCCCGGCCGCGGCACATAGGATGTGTATCTCCATACACCAAACCCGGAAAGATCTCCAGCTGGTTTCTTTGCACTTGTTTCGAAGAGACGACACTTGTCAAACCACCCCTCTGCCGCCCTCTGCTGTTATCCTCCAGTGCAGCTTCTTCTTTAATAAGCTCCATAACTGTACACTCCCACCTGAATGAGATACAAGTTTGTGATCAGTGAGATGAGGGACACCCTTCTAAATTGAGGTATGAATAGAAATCAGGTTCCTGACCACTGTCATTTAAAAAAAAAAAATCACCAAACACCAAGGAAAAAGCTTTTTTTTTTTTAAGTGAACAAACGTTTTAACATAAGAAACCGCAATAACAAACTCGCATTAAGTTAAATTTGAGTTACCTCAGCGTTCAACTCCAATATCGTGTTTGAATTATTATGCTATCTAAAACTGTTGATGTGAACTCTTTCTGTTCCGTCTACTGTTGACTTGATTTCTTGACGGGTACGAGAACATTTCCCTCCACAGCAAACTCCAATTCGCTTCTGATACGGAGAAGACTAGGGCTTCTGAATTTATTACCTCCCCCACGTAAAGGCGCATGCAGCCAGTCCTCCAGTTTTTTCCTGCTTTGTGGGACTTGAAGTCCCGCTAGGCATTTGCACACAACAATCTCTGCCGTAAAACCTCCATTACCCACAATCCAACGACTGTTTTCGGTCCCGAGTGGGCTAAGCCCACTTGCAATTTTCACTGGATAAAAAGTTTTTTGTGCGTGCACTGTCCAATTAAAGCATTCTGATTGGTAGTTTTCATTGTCAATCAAAAATAAAGCTGTCCCGGTCGCTCTAGTGGACGCTACCAAGCATGACCGAAGCAGGTAGAAACATCCGCCCCATTCTACGATGCATTAAACTTTCACCTATTTACAAAGAAATAACTCTACAAATTATGTTGATGCCGCATTGTTTTTACAAAGCACACGTTGTTGTATAGAATATCGCGTTTAGTTACTTTGCATTTCGACCCTAACATTTAAACACACACCCTGAGCCCTTGTGAGGATTGATCACCCCTTAAGCAAAAAGTAGTTCTTCTTGTCTCAAGCAGTATGCTTTCTGTGAAAGTGATTGTAACGTTCGTATCCATGTTGACGACGACTTGCAGTTTCTAATGACTGAACTGTTTTCCCTTGTTAAAGTGAAATATCGTGAAAAACACGTCCTTGGGTTTTTTTCTTGCATTGAGCTCAAACGATTAAACGAAGAAGCGATTGTTTAGCAACCTGGTTGTTCGCTAGTCAACTAACGTTACCTGGATAATGGAGTCTAACGTTAGATTAACGTGAATAAACTTGCACAAGCAAACTGGTTAAAAGTAAGACTAGCCATGTAAGCCATTTTACATGTATTTTACATTTAAATACGTAGAATTCACCGCAGTTTCTGCTACGTTAGATATTTTTTTTATAACGGTTGGGTTTAGTGACAAGCTAGTTGGCAAAGCCTTCCTTGTATTAGAGAAATTATTAGATTTACGCATTCACGCTATTTTCGGATAACGTTAAGTCGTTTTAGAAGATAGCAATGCATCGTCTCTTCTCATTTTCAAAATGGAAATGCTTGAAATTTGTAATCCCGTTGCTTGGCTCACCCAGAAATGAATTCGTGCTAGGGAAGTTAGCTAACTTAGCTGCCTCGCATCTGTTAAACGAACCAATGCGAAACAAAACAAAACACGGTTCGATATCATTTTTTAAATTCGTATTCTTAAAGACTGCCAATTTGTCAACACAGATTAAAAGCATAATTCCTAACACAGAATAGCACTCAACTTGCCATCTTTATCCGTGGTGCTAAAAATGGTCACACTGAAAGCATTTGCAAAACACTTGAAGGGGCAGAAATAACTGATATCATGATTGTGTTTTTGTGGAAGGCAACAATCGCAGAAAGAATCGAAGGGTACCGATACTTGGTTTAATTCTACTCTGTCGGTGTACGTGAGTTTTACCTAAATTAATGCATCTAATATGAAACCACAGCAATTCCTGAAGAGATGGATTTAGTTTAACTTACTCCCCTAGATATTACTAAACGAATCTATACTCATTCAAACTCATTTGTTGCAGCTACACAAAGTAAACAACCCAGCAAATAAGTTATGTCTGTCAACAACTTCTTTAAAATTGCATGTTTAATAAAAGTAAGAAGTGGATGACCATTATATAAAATCAATGTGTTTGGTGTATGTAGGCCTATATTATTTCAATAGGCTATAGAACATGATAGTCAAAATATGCAGTTGCTGGTACTTTTTCTCATATCAGAGTGATAGCTTCTAAGCATGTTCCCTGAGTGAAGGCCCCTCTAGTTATTTAAAGCTTTTATTTTGATTGCATATTTTTTTTAGTCAGTTCTACAAAGTGCCTGGCATCCTGCAACATCCCACAAGACCAGCTTGTACATGTAATCCTTTATTGTAGTGTTGGCATTTACAAGGTCAATTTCAACCATCAGCACAGATATACTAATTACTTATTTTCAAAATACGATAGTATGTATATTATACATTATTGACAAAGTCTCTGCACATGGCTACATTTAACCAGAATTACAATGGAACATCATGGAAATTAAATTAAATAATTAACTCCAGGATGTCTCTAAGAACTGCATTTATCTTGTTCATGCAAGATTAAATCATCAGATTTCAGAGATATGAGATTAGAACATTTCCTTGCTTCACCTCATGCTAACAAAGAGCTACATTTGAAGCACTGAACGCTAGGTCACAATTAACTAGTTATCATTGTGACTTCTACATTCATTTGAGTAAATTCATACGCACACATTAATCTTTCTCTTCCTCCTCAGTAGAAATATCAGTGCCTGAGTCACAAAAGGCCACACTAACAGTAGTAATGTACGCCCGGAGATGTCAAATGGCCACCATTTCTCCTGTAAAATAGAAATTAAAATATGAAATAATTTAATTTTCTACACATATGATCAAAATACACAGCATATGATTGAGAGGTTACAAGCAGCAGTTGAGTCTTGAAATTCATACCAAGTCTGTCACAAGTTTTACCTCAGTTTCTGCAGCTGTCAAGTGTAAATGGGATCTCCGCTGTGAACTTTGAGCCTTAAAACAAATATATAGATATAAAAATAATAAAAGTAAAGTATTATTTACTTATCAAAATCATTACTGGTGGTAACAAGACAAGATGAATGAAAAAAATATTTTACAGAACAAAAAAAAAGTATTACATTTAAATATATGTAATTAAAACATTTATGGCTATCTTTCTGGAGATCAACATGTTTGTATTTCTGCTATTTCTTCAATTCTTAAATGTGTTCTATTTTTGATTTATTTAAATTCATATTTGCAATCTGAAACCATGCAGCATTCTGTCTCTATTCCTTATACTGTTCAGTTTGGAGTGGACAAATAACATGCAATTTATTGGCTTTTAATTTATTCAGCTTCCTTACATTTGCAGTTGCAAGGTTTTCAACCACCTCTAGTCGTTGCATGACGCTCTGCGTGTCCTCTCTGAGTTGCTGTAAGGCTAGAATAATCTGCTGCTGCACCTGGCAGTTCTGTAACCGGTCAGGCCCACCCTTAGAATCGTCTCTGCCCCCTTGCCCTGAACCAGCCCCTGAGGCAAGCTGCTCCACCCGCCTAGCATTGCGGGGAGCCATATAACCTGAAACAAAAACATATTCATACAATCTTTTTTTATTTTAATGTAGGGGATACCATCCACATTTTTTAGATCACACTGGTCTGTTTGCACCAGAGCATGTGAGCGAAGCGGAGCTCAATATTCCGCTTTGTGGGCGTGCGCTCCGCTCAGTCGCTCATGGCCAAAGCAAACGCTCCGCTAATGTTCCGCTCACGCTCACCGGTAAACCAAATCCCGCTCAGATCACGCTCTGACATTAAATGTATCCAGTAGACCTATTTTTTCCCCGTTTATAATGAAATTATTCAATACATTTCTCAATCAAAGCAGTAGTCCGATAAGTAATGGTTATGTTTCAGCGTGACGTTATTAATTTAAATGTATTAAATAAAAAATATTAATTTAAAAACGTGTCTTGTTTTTAAAGCCACTTAGCAAACTTTCGTAAAAAAAATTAGTAACTGAAAAAGTATACTTTTCCATTAAAACGCCACTTCAGTTATTGTGCAAACATTCAAAGCACGCACACAAGATGAAATGCACTTAATTAATTATTTTGTTGCGTAAATAAAAGAAACACACTTTCTAAAATTAAAATAAACCAAAACTGTGGGGAAATCTTCACATGATTTTAGAATTAGTTTTTAGAAACACTAGCTTAGACAAACTATTGCTTAGACTATTACACAGATTCTGGAACTAGCAAATTACCAAACGGCATTTTGGGCTGAGCGAGCGGCGCTGAGCGTATTGAGCGAGTGGAGCGCAATCTTCAGAAAGGCGCTCTCCGCTCTGAAGGAAATATGACCGCTCCGCTCGCGCTCCGTTCACATGCTCTGGTTTGCACTAATAATGTGATGCTTTAGATATTTTGAGTTAATTCTTTTTCAGACCTGAAGGTACTGTATTTTCATTTCTTGAGTATATAACAAATCAGCATATTACAATGATTTCTGAAGGATCAAGTGTATGAAGTTAATATGATGCCATAAAGATTTGCATGTGCAGGGTAAGAGTTGTGGAAGTGTACATAAGACTGTAAGCATAAATAAAATGTACATGTGCAAGAGAAGCTTTGTAAAGGTGTAAATCGCATTTCAGACACAAGAAAAACATATTTACAGCAATTTACTGTTATTCGTAAGTGTAATTAATGTATTGTGAAACTGCAGCAACATGCTAACGCAAAATAAATATGATCTGTATTCTTCTTCATTTTTCGGCACTTACACTTTTGCCAATTTTTTTTTAGCCAAAATACAGTCAAAAGTACTGCAAGCCTGTGAGTGGTGAGCGAAAACAGCAGTTTAAAGATCTGCAAAACGGATTGACTAGGTAGAACCAATCTGTATGTGTAAAAAAAAGAAAAGAAAAGTAGCAAATGTCTAAATTGACTTGTGTATGTAGGCCAAAAAGGTCCCGAAATAATCCGATATGTACAGCTCCGTCCTTCTTTAACTTTGATTTACAGTTTTTGCATGATTCTTACTAAATTAGTTTTGCAAGCACGAGGGGAGGGCGGGTGTTTAATGTTGTATTAAAATTAAAAGCAAAATTCATGGATCCTCTTTCTCAGAGTGCCAGTATAAATGCTTGGAAATAAAGCTTTTATTTCCTGATTGAACAACATTCTGACTCAAGGAAACACAAGTTCTATGACATTTCTATGGCAATTTCCTCTGTAGAAATTGCGTTGGGCCCTTGGAATCATCCTAACACCCCCCACCCCCTTTGCGGTGCCCCTGGTACCACCTAATAACGTGCATGACCTCCTTTAGCTCACAAAACAGCAAGTGAGGCATTGATTAGATGAGGTGGCTATAGTCTCCTGAGGTATCTAGTACCATAATTTCAGCAGCAGGACCTCCAGTTCCCTTACATTTCGGGGGTGGTAGTGATGTAGCACAAACCTACTTTCCGATTGGTTTCATGTCAGGTGAATTTGGAGGCCAAGGCATTAACAGAAATTACCATGTTCCTCAAACCACTCCTTGGAAATTTATTGACAGTTCATATTCCTCTAACCACTCCTTGACAATTCTGGCAGTGTGGCATGACACATCCTGTTGGTAACTTATGGCTATCATCAGCAAGGAACACAGTTGCATTGAATGGGTGCACAATTGGTCTGCAACAATGTTCAGATACCTGATAGCTGCCAGGGATTTTGCTATTGGGATAATGGGGGCTAAAGTGTCCCATGAAAACATCACCCACAGCATCACACTGCTGCCACCGGCCTGTGTCCACCCAACAGTGCATTCAGGTACCATTGCATCTGTTTGTAATCGGCATATCTGTGCTCATCCATCAACGTGATGCACCAGGAATCTTGATTCATCAGACCAGGCAAATTTCTACCAGTCATCCATGGTCAAATCTCGATGTAGCTGTTTTATCTGCTGGTGATTTGTTGCACTGTGGCCCAGCAATCGCTGTGCACAATGCGTGACAGTCTCAGCTCCCCACTAGAATCAATAAGCTGCGGAAGACACACAGCTAGATAGTGGTTCATCGTTTTGCCATTCGTGCGCCACTTTTGATATACTCACAAACTCACTACAGCAGAATGTGAACAACCCACAAGGCACAATTCCACATTCGAAGTTCCGAGGCGCTTCTACTCTGATAAATCAGCAGCTTTTCCCATTTTGACACTGAACACTCTACTGACCAAAAGCTGGTCCTCAAATTGTACATATACATTTACATTTATGCATTTAGCAGACGCTTTTATCTAAAGTTATTTACAGTGCATTCAGGCTATAATTTGTTTTTATCAGTATGTATATACTGCTCTGTGAACTGCACCTGCTACACTGTTCAGTTTTCAGGTGCCCTCATTGCTCTAGTTTGGGGGTGGTCATAATGTAATGGCTCATCAGTGTATACACACACAACATAATTACATAACCACATTGTAATGATAACTGTAAGTGAATTAAGGTATATATGCTTAACTTATAAAGCATACATCTATATTCAGTTATATAGTTAATAACGCGTTAATGCAAAAACGGCACTAATTTTATTAACGCGCGATTAACGCAGTGCCACAGTATTTTCTGTTTGGCCCGTGGGCCAACCCATAGTTGGAGAAATGGAGATGCACAGTGTTGCCAACTTAACATTGCAGACCCCTTTAGCAACTTTTTTTCCTTAAAAAAAGTGCCCAAACCTTGTTTAGTTTCCGAAAATTGCCGGTACTGCCGCATTAGCGAGAGGTCTTGCTACCCCAGCACGTGCACACACCTCTCTCTCTCTATTTAATCTTATTAATCTCTCTCTCTCTCTCCGCACCTGCTCAGTTTCTATTCAGCACACGCACACACACATCTCTCTCTCTCTCTCCGTGTCTGCTCAGTTTTTGTTCAGCACGCCGCACACACACATCTCTCTCTCTCTCTCTCTCTCTGCGTCTGCTCAGTTTTTATTCAGCACGCGCACACACACATCTCTTTCTCTCTCTGCGTCTGCTCAGTATCTGTTCAGCGACGCACACACACATATCTCTCTCTCTCCCTGCATCTGCTCAGTTTCTGTTGAGCGCGGGCACACACACATCTCTTTCTCTCTCTGCGTCTGCTCAGTTTCTGTTCAGCGACACACACACACACACACACACACACATCTCTCTCTCTGCATCTGCTCAGTTTCTGTTCAGCACGCGGCAGAGAAGAGCAGAGCTTAATTCAGCTAAACACAGATATTATGTTGCGTGATTCTCAAATTTTACATGCAAGTATAGCCAAAATCACAACACAGCTATTGTCTTTATCTTATGGGTGTTTTATTTAATCAGACAACGGCTCGATTATAAGGATTTTTGTGCAGATTAACATCTTGTAAAGGAGAACTAGTTATGTCTTAATGAGTCGCGTTTCAATCACTTTTTCATATTCATTCCATTGTCTGACTACAGAAACAGTAAAAATATATAAATGAAAACAGTTTTATTGAGAATTTAGCTGCATCTAAATACAGTATGTGGGCACAGAGAGGCAAACAAATGTAATAATAAACAATATAGGCTATGTACATGTTGCATGTTCAGAAGAAGTAAACTGCCCTGTCCTGCAAAAAAAATTAAACAGGGCTGTGTCAGTAAATTGCTCAGTGCAAAGAAAGATAATTAATGGGAACCTTGTATGTCTTTTTTCATGTGTCTAATAGACATGAACAAGTTCTTTGAAAAACATCTATTACCTTTGAAAAATGTCTAGTCTTCATGCTCTGTGTTGACTATGGTTTCAATAATAACAAACATACATTTGCATAAACCATCCATATTTGTCCATGCCCATGTTGATTAGAGTATTAAAAGTATTAATTGAAGGTACTTTTAGAACAAATTCAATTGTGCCATTAATTGCGATTAATCGCGAGTTAACTCATGACAATCATACGATTAATTGCGATTAAATAGTTTAATCGATTGACAGCCCTAATTTTTTATAAATATTTTAGGTGTCTTGCCTGTCAGTCGATCTGATGTTCACTACATTAATGAAGGCGAATGTAACTTTTTTAATAAGCAGAGGAAATTCCCAACTTTAATCAAAAACTAATTTACATTCTTAGGACATTTGCTTAGTACAGGGAGACTTTAGATATAAAAACGGTGACTCAGTAGATAATGTTGTCTCACTAAAATCGGATTATTTCCTATTAATTCAATAGAATGTGTCGGAATACTAGGGAATACCAATAGAGTGGCCCAGGGGCTGACTTAGTGATTCAGGGGCCCTAAATATATTCCAGGTATGGGGCCCCAGCACACCAATTTACTTATTTTGCTGTCTCTTTCTATCATAGTTTGTCGTTTATTTATCCCTACACAACTACACTATCTGATAGTGTAGCTACATTTGGTAAATAATCAGTCAAATTAGTGTAAAGTCAAATAAGTGTAAAATCTTGTTACCTTATATTTTCTGGATCAAATAAATAAATAGCACTTGTCCATGTAATGGTAAATGGTGACCTTCTTCCGTCTATTTACAAAAATGATTCAAACATGTCATAAAATAACCCCATGCAACTGAATTCCAAGTGTTCTGAAGCAATAAAGTAGGTTTTGCAGAGAAACAAATTCGAAAATTAAATATATTATTATGCGAAAATTTGGGGTTGTTGAACTTGTGTACATTCATGCGAGTGCATGGCAGTTCAATAAAAATTAATAACAGTATGACACGAAACAAGAGGCTAATAAATTTAAAAGTATGTGTATACTTTCTTCTATGAGGTGAAGTCTCTGTTATCAGTTGTCAGGTGAACAAATAATGTATAGTAAGTTATGAGCTAAATCAGTTGTTCTTTTCTTTGTATTAATAATTTAAATTACTTCATTTACAACTAATATATTAATTTAAAACTAAACATTTAATAATCTTGTTATTTGTAATCATTATGTTATTTATAATTAATTATTTGGCCTTTACCATGCAGGCCCAATTCCAGAATCAAAACACTGAGGATGCTTCTGAAATTAGTGAGGGTACTCTAGCCCTAATGCATATCTAGTTTGACATATATTTTTGTCCTTTCTATTGAAATTTTGAGAGTGAATGCATTTTTATGCGGATGTCATTCCCAAAATGTTACAGCGTGTAGGTGGCCTTTGGTTCTCTTGGCAGCATAAAAATCGAGGCTTTTATTAAAATAATGAATGGATTATATATAGCCTATAAAGTGTTCAAAGAGGACTCCCTTTATAATCACTAAAAACTGTCACACACTTCAGTTCTTTGCAATCTTACAAAGTTCTGTTATAAGCAATGAGGCTCTCTGCAATGCAGACTGAATCTTTTCTTTACATACCTGTAGTGTCTACACTTTATTACGCATGAGAGGATTTGTGAGCACACAGAACTCAACAAAAAGCATACACTACATAAACTACGGCATTTCAGGTGGTAAGAGGATTCTAACTTAAATACCTTAGATTGGCCATTGCATTGTCAGATATGTCTGTTATTGGCTACACTGCTCAACACTGCAAAAACATGGTGTAAATAGACACTTTTGATAATCTCCAGAGTGCAAACACAAATATGCACTGGAACTTTTGCACAATATGTTTTGCAATATGTATCAGATGGGGCTCCCTGAGTCCCTGGAGTCCTAAGCAGTAACCCCTGGCAGTGACTTAACTATTTATAATGTTATGAGTAATCGAGTTCTCTATTATAGATAAATGGTTTCAAAGCACTTCAGTGGGGCTTACTGACCCCAAACTCTTAAAAAGTTTGTAAGTATAGGGATCCGTGCAAGTGTATATTTTTATAAAATGTACCAAAATATTGTTACATCGTTTCACTAGTAATAGTGACACAATAAGCCAAAAAAGGGGTTTAGGTTTATAATGTGTGATTAAAAATCCAGATTAAATTTACCAGAGGGTTCCCTCCAGCCCTGCTGCATCCCCTCTCTCCCTGTGGTTCTCCTCCTCTTGGAAGGACCATGCCTATCTTCTGCCCCCTCACCACCAGGTCCAACACCAATTTGAGTCAACCGAGCGAGAGGGCTGTAATGATTCTCCTGGATTCCACAGGTCTCAATGTGTGCATGGTCATTCTGGGAACTGGCATTACAATCTGGCATTGCAGCAGGCTGTAAGTGCACACACACAAAAAAGAGTTTACAAAATGCGGGACATAGATTGTCACACAGATTTTCATTAGATTTAGTAAAATTTTAGACCTTAACAGTGTCCAGCTGTTCCAATGAGTCACAGAAGATTTCATTTTCTGAGTCACTATTCGGCCCCCGAACCTCAGACACAGGTGTCTCTACACACATATTTGGCGACGAAAGAGAAGAAATATAGTTCACACAATCTTACTATCATTTATTACTTATGCAACTGTAAAATGTTTAAAAAACGAATTGGGTCAGACATGTCTGGATAGCGATAAATGGTGCATTTCAGCCACAGTAGGTTCTAATATAATTCAAAGACAGAAAACAAATGTAAATTATCAAAGTAAAATTGCAAGTATTTGTTTGTACACGCTTAAAACTAGGGCTGTACAATTAATTAATAATCACATGCACATCTAGCCAGTAAAGCCGGTTCCGTGATTGGCACTAAATCTCCATCACCTGCTTTCAGATGAAAAGCGGCAGTTAATACACGGAGCCGTAGTTCACTGACAAGTTAGGCAATTTCGCGTTCATAATTGAATGCGATTCATCTGCGATTATGAATGTGATATTGCCTAACTTGTCAGTGAACTACAGCTCTGAAAGAAGGTGATGGAGATTTAGTGCCAATCACGGAACCGGCTCTACTGACGAGATGCACATGATAATTGCATGTGATTAATTGCACAGCCCTACTTAAAACCCAAATTTTCCATACTAAAATGTGTTTTGGTGGGCTGCAAAATATTCAAGATCCCTCATCACTCTATAGATAATAATTCCACTACCTGTGCTCTCAGCTTGAAGTTCACTTTCAGGGACCATCCCTGTGCCCTCCAGTTGAAGAGCTGGTTTTTGAGTTGCCCTCTCCACTTCATGATCCGCCCAACCATCAGTTGGTTCTTTGGCATTTACATCTTTAAAATGCACACTAAAATCATAGATTTATCACATAGAACATACAATATTTTACCAAAATAAATAAATGCATACCTGATCTGAGAGATAAAAGTGCCTCTGCAGGTCTGGGCAATGTGGGCATATCATGAATGACATGATAGAGTGGTTCAAAATAGTGGGAAAAGGATGCAGTCTTTTCATTGATTTCCATGGTGTCTATGACCTGTAAATAATACATGACAACAAATTAATATGGAAACAAAATTATATTTGCTTGGCCGCTCTGAACACATTTGTTTTAATAAAGAATATTTTCCAATATATATATTTTTTCCTAAAGTTGTTTTATACATTTATTTGGTATTATTGATGCTCTCCCACCTCTTGTGCAACTTTCTTAATTTCATTCACATAAGCAGCCATGGCATTCTCCCGACTCATGTCTCCAAGCTGGTTCCAAGCATCCCTGACACAAGACCAGTGAAACATGCCATGACATTAAAACAGTCCTTTAAATGTTCTGAGGGCTCTGAAAACCATCACTTGAACTTCAGTTATAGGGCACATTATAGCTCTGAATATGCTGTTTATAACTGGTTAAAAGCTTTACCATTTGTAACGGCCTACAGGGTCCCAGAATTCGGGGCGTGACGTTGTACATGGGCCACAGACTGCCTGTTTGTATAGACCATAAAACCGCAGCATCACTTCATAAGAGGGTCTGTAGGAACCTATGCAAATGCAATTTAAAATGTATCACAGGTGTCATGTGCGGCTGTAAATTATGCAAATCAGTGTGATGAGGTAGATTTAGATTTTACATAAATGCTTGCAATGGCACGCTGTGCAAATTTTAAATCGGTTACAACAGGATGATATTATACATAATAGTGATTATGTCACTCATCAATAATGTAACATTTGTCAATGCTGAGAGCAAAGCTACCATTTTTGGGTAGGCTTTGAATGACGTCGACAGCCGCCTGAAAGCGTAGTTGACAGTCCTCGATCTCTGACATAGTAAGAGCTGGCATCATATAGTGTCTATTTTTCCCACGCTTCTGCAGCCGATTGTTCATGAACTGTATCGGAAGAAAGTGTGCTCTCTGATTACTTGTACCCCCAAAGCCCCCGCCCCTAACATACATACTTAATCCTTATAATCATTATCATTAGTCTTCCAGCCCTTCTTCCAGTCTTATGTTTTATGTCCTCTCTGATTTCAGGTTATTAACCAGTGGGTCAAGAGTAAGCGAGGTTCAACTCACCTGCCATGTACTCCTGCCATTACACCCGAACACTAACATATAACTATAATAAGACAATATAACGAGCGATCAAATTTAATCAAAGCGGTGCACCTTGTACAATCAGTGAGTTCGAGAACAGTCTTCTAAAAAAAGTGATCTTTCACCTTTTGGAATTTCGGCCGGGAGTTCACTTCCTGGTCAGTCACGTGACTGGAGTATTATGGCGATGATTGGTCTCTGTCCCAAACAACAACAACAAAAATGTATAAATAATTTAATTGAGATGAAGAAGCTTAGGAAATTTGAGATATAATAATAATAATATTAATATTCCAGCATACAAAAAAAGGGGGTGGAGATATGGGTAGGTTTAGGGGTGGAGATAGGTGAGTTTAGGGATCAGATGGTGGAGACGGGTAGGTTTAGATTTAGTGGGAGGAGTTGAATCTGGATCCTACCTCGCCCCCTGGATCTTGTGTTTTGCAGTGAGGGGCTACTGCACTGGTGTTAGGCAAATATATTTTTTGAAAAAACGGATTTTATTTAAAGAAATGTGTTAAATATACAACAATTATTTCAATAGCTGGAAAAACATTCATACAAACGTTAAATTGCAGATTTTCTTTTTTTATCATTGAGATCGCTAGAGGGAGACAATTTGTTAATCCTAATCTCAGCACATGACCGTCTGCACAGCGCCGTGTATGGTAAAAATTGTTGTCCAGGCTTGATCAATCCGTTTGTTATAAATTGTCGGTGTATTTACGTTTTGAACTGAATATATAGTCGCTGTATTTTTATTTATTCTTCATAACATCTGTGCCATTTTAAACGAGCTGCTCTTATAGGCTAAATATGCATCGTTGTTTAAGATAATTCAGTTCCAGAGCACAGATAGGACTAAACTAGGCACCTAAATATGTGTTTATACGCTTTAAGTGGCATCAGTTTCTATCGTTATATGTATGTTAGAATTTTTCACATCGTAGACAAAAAAAAAAAACGAAACCAATGATTTCCGCAATGGAGAAAACGCGGACGTAATCGCGGAATCCAGTCATAACAACTGAATTACAGTTTAACGCGGAATGTCACGGAATGTAAAAGTTTGGAGTTGGTCAAAAGTTGGTCATTAGAAGAAAATCACAAATGTTACTATTTATTGTAAAGATTGACATTGTTGGTATGCTTCCAAATTGTATTACTACTTTTATGCGTATGTGGAAATAACTATAGCACCAGATCATCAAATGGGATTAAATTAGTAGTACTAGGGTATACTCAGATCATGGGAAATAATCTTTCTCTTATTATGCTCCATGGCTGTGGAATGAATACTACTCCACTAGAAACAATTCCTCCTTATATATTCAATATAATGTATTGCAGTGTAAAATGAATGAATCATGTGGCTGTTTTAATTAATTTGTTGATCTATGATGAATCTTTTCGCTTTGATTGTTTATAATTTATTATGTGTGTTATATGTTTATGTGAACTTTTTGTACGGCCATCGCGCGTGGCGCTCGTCTGCAGTCTCAATGAGGACATAAATTAAATATATGAACAATAGCTCTAGAACTGTTCTGAGAGTCACTTCACGAGTATTTTACAATTTAATTTGAGTAAAACTAGCGTCATATCATATTGCAACCCGGTATCACGCCAAAGCGTGTAATAGACACGCTGGCTTTGCCTCTAGGCGTGACTGTCACGCATGTGTGAAGAGTTACCTCTGGAGAACCAGCAGGGGCGATCATTTCCCCAATGACAACAACTGCACACGGACCAGCGATATGGTGCCTTAAAAGATGGGTTTATATGATTTTAAAACGCATACAGGTAGGTTTCCAACCGTCTTGTAAAATAGTCGAACGTATTGTATTTATGTAAAATGTATGTATTTTAATGTATTATGTATTTTAATGTATTATGTATTACAATGTATGTATTTTACATAACATTTATGTAAAATAGTCGATTGTATTTATGAATGAAATTATTAATTTGATATTTGCCTGTCGTGGGAAAGGGATCATTTAAACAGTCCACACATGTACCATATTTTTTACCATAGTAACTGTCGTTCTACCCTGTCATGACTCATGTGTAACGTTAGTCAATCCCTTACGAAAATTAACCATGTAAAGTAGTAATTTTTGGGGGCGTGTTTATTACCATTTATATAATCACAGTTTTACTACAAATACACGATTAAACTATGGTTAGTGTAGCAAAACCATGGTTAATTTGTGGTTAGAGCAACCATGTGTTTTGGTTTAATTTGTAGCCATGCCCACATTAAAAATATACTATAGTAATTTATAATAAATACTAGTGTTTTTGAACCATGCTATAGTAAAGTACTTGAAATAATTTGTTGTGGTAATTATATAGTTTCTGTGGTAATATAACAATTATAGTAATATAAACAAATTACTTAATCCAATACTGTATTAAGTTTTATTATACTACAATACACTACAGTTTACTGTAGTAAAAACTGAAGTACACTACAGTATTTATTACAGTTTATCAGTTCACTATAGTTAATACTACAGTATGCAGTAGCATTCAATAACAAAGTGTTGTAAATACTATAATATATACAATATAATACACTTTACTATAGTGGTTCAAAAACACTATAGTATTTACTATGAATGACTTATTTATAAATTAAAATACTTAATTAGTATTTTTTCATGTGGGTAATTTTCATAAGGGTTGCACAGTAACCTTTGTACAACATATACCACGCTTCACCTTAAATGTAGTTTTACTGTGGTATTTGTACGTATGGTAACCACAGCACTTGTCATTTTACCATAGTAACTGTTTACTGTCTACTCTTTGTATTGAAAGCACAGTATAACAGCACTTACCATGGTTTACCACAGTGACTGTATTTTTAATGTGGTATTTGTAGTTAAAGCAAAGAAACAACAACAATTACCATGCTTTTACCACGATAACTATGTTTTCACTGTATACTATTTGTTTACTAAGCACAGTAACCACAATGCTTTTTTGTGAAGTGTTTATAATTCTATTTTTTTCTGTCTTGCATTTACGGCAGATCACATACTCCACAACAACCTGTAATACAACAGCACTTTTAAGAAGCCATTTCTTGCAGTCTTTATTATTACCTTCACAGGTAATGTTGAACACACTTTTACATTCTACGACTGCTGACATTGGCCTTTGCCTCAACTCTCATGCAGATTGTGCTCATAGTAAGTAGTCAGTGTTTATATCATAAAGTTTATTTTAAGTCCATTGTAGTCTGTATTAACCTTTACAAATTGGCGCAGTGTCTTCCTGTTTCAACAGTACATGATATCTGTCCACACCTCACAGTCTGCCTTTCTTTCCATGTTGATCTGTCTAAGAAGAAAGAGTCTGAAAATGCTAGTTTAACTTGTAACATGACAAATCAGATCTGCAATTAATTTGGCCAAATCAGATCACTTACAGCTGTTCACACCAAGAACAAGAAATATAATGGTAAATATTTTAGCATCCACACCAACAGACAGTAATATTCTGTTTATTATAAGCGTGCGTTGCGGTTATGTTGTCTGCCATTTAAATGCTCAAGCTCTTTAAAATCTGGTGGATTCTGAAATTGTTCTGAAAGAGATTCCAACGCAATTGTTCCTCTGTGTCATTAAATGCTATATAGCTGCAGTGTGGACTCATCCTTGGTGTGAAGAGGCCTTTAAACTGCTTACAACAATATGGCAGCATGTAATCATGTTTAATAAAATTAATATTAATTTAGCTTGCTATTGAATATACAGCTTTTTCTAATGCTGTTCTAACGCTGTCCCCTCGTTCTGTTTAACTTACTCACAAAATTCTGCCTATTCATCGTCGTCGTATTCCGTTACTCCGTCACTCACTTACGCATTCTTTGATACTCTATTGTAAGGTAGAAACTGAGAGTTTGCATGATGGCCTTTTCTCGTCTGATGTATATAGATTAACTCAGGAGCCCGCTAGAGTTGCCAGGGAACTTGAGCTTGAAGTTTATTTTTATAACTGCTTAATTTATGTTCAAACAACAATAATAATTAAACATGGGGTCAATATATATTTTCTTGTTTTACAGCTGAAGATCAAAAACGCAAAGAAAATCAGTCACAGCAAGCCGGTCAAACCAGTCCTGATGAATGAGGAATGAACATGGTCTTCTTGTGCCCAAACAGAAAAGACAGAGAGCTGGAAAGTTGCACAATTCCATTGGTATGTCTGTATTCAACGCAGTTATATGTGGTACAGCTTTGATGTTGATCTCTCAAAAGACAGCAGTTATAGTTTTTCACACATACATCTTTTTATAGCTCCTAGAATGAGCAAATCAGCTGTGCATCATCTCTGGGATTTGGGCAGGAAATGACTGAATATGGTCAGTTCTGACACCTGCACCTGTATTCACCAACACTGTTTCTCTAGAGTTATTTTATTTTAACAGTTTTGTCTGTTTGTTTGAAGGAGGATGAATCCAGTTGATAAAGATGTCAATTCAATAGCCACCAAGTGCTGCACTGCTGCCTGAACCCATCAGGTATTTGCTGTGAAGACTGCATTCATGAACAGCTCTACTGCAACAGCTCAGATGTTTCGGCCCATAGAAGAAACTTCACAAGATTGTAGTGGAGGTAAGTAGTAATTGATGGTAAGTCCAGTGCAACAATTATAAATAAAAATACTATATATTGTTTATTGATTTACCACACCCTTAATACATGTTTTGTCCCTCCAGGACATCTACACCAGGTGGTGTGTGAGGAGGATCGTCAGAGACCACCCGAGCCATGGACTGCTCTCACCGTTACCATGTTATCGCTGAACCTTCACCAGCAGGCTGCAAGACAAGTTCTTTCCACAGACAATCAGACTGAACTGAACTCGTAACAGCACACCAACCTCGTATGTACTGCATATCACTTACACTGACTGGACTCTGACTCACTATTATTCTGCACCCTGACAATCTGTTTGCACTAATTCATACCGTACTGCACTGCAAAGTTATAGGTGTACTGTGATTATTGTGTTTATTATTGTTTTCATTGCACTCTCTGTATAGCATAATATTTACCATATGCTGTTTTCTTCCTGTATTGAGTCCCTTATATATGTGTGTTGCATATATATATATATATATATATATATATATATATATATTCAATACTTGTAATCCATATTGTCATGCTGCAGTTTGCACAAAAGACTTTGACCACCTGTACACTTGGGTGCATGGTATTGTGACAATAAAGTGATTTGATTTGTTCACATGTCTTTTGTTCGTCAGTTGTACTGTGCTGGATAACAACTGCAAATTGTTTAAGTCATGGAAGAAAAAGCTTATGATAGGGTCATGGACAAGCAAGCAAGAGGAAGAAAACCAGGAGAGCTCTGTTGAAAAGGAGACTGAACGTGGTTCTGTGATGCTCAAGACATTTCACCATATATGTATTTGGGTGGCTTCATCTGATTCAAATATTATGGTTTTAAATAACTCATTTTTATTTCTCTTGAATATAATCTGTCTGTAACATATACGGCTGGACACAGTGGTAAGTAAAAGCACTAGTATGTTTATTTAACAGGATGGGCTATGGAGACTTCAGGTGAGTGGATAACGTCAAAGATGGTCCTGGCGATGGGTAGACGAGTAACTGATACTGTCTTCTTATCCACAGATATGACGGGCAGATGCGATGGGGAAACACAACTGGAGCACACTGACCACGGAGACAGACGATCTGGCGGGAGAGGAGAACACACAGGAGGTAAGGAGTAACGGGTAAGTAAGGCTAGGTAGATACTCAGCTTTGGTTAGTAGCTGGAGTAGAGTCCACGTAGTGTCTACGAGATGGGACGGGAGTGAACTGTGGCGGGTGCCCTTATGCTGGTTGTGATGACGGTGGTGATGGGGTGCAGGTGAGCGTGATTAGTATTCAGGTGAATTGGATCGTTGTGATTGACGGAGGGGAGAGCCTGGCCGATCCGTGACACTGTCTTTATATGCTAATTTATCTGGCTTTATGAGGTATCCTCCAGCAAAGAATTGCACATGGTGTGGCATAATAAAATATGGTGAATATTCTGTAGGGTTGGTGTTTGGTAAATACACCATTTAATTTTGTGAACAATACTTATAATTACTATGATTGTTTTAATTAAGACATGAACATTTGGTCATATTAATGAATTACATGAAGTGAATGCTGAACGATGCATTAGAAGAGACTGCATGAATTATATTGCTACATGCACTTCATGCACAGCTGAGGGTGATGCACCAGGGAAGGATCAACATGAATTCTGTACTGTATTATAAGCAAGATGAGCATGCCTATTACTGATGCTTAGCACCTGAAGAGAACAAAGATGGGACATTTGTGACAAAGAGATACAAATTAGGTCTTTTATATCATGATTCTTTGAATTGCATAAAATATATGACTTTTGCATCATAAACCACACACTGTCTGTACCTTGTCTTACTGAATGACACACTGACATTTTGTGATAGTACAATGAAGTGTCACAGTATGTATTGGTTGTTTAAATTAGTGTCTTTGTTTACTGTCAACACTGTATTCTTGCTCCTGATCTAATGAAATAAATGGAGCCCATTCCAAATAGGCACTGGTGTGTATTTGTTGAGGTCTATTCTTATTTTAAAATAACTATGACTTGAAACTTATATATTGACAAGTTGTGACTCAGCACAGTTTGTTGTGATATTGAGAACAGAACTGTGTATGTTTTACTGCCCTTCCATCCCCAGGGGCCCAGTAGAGTCCCCTAGAAGAGCAAAAAAAACAAAATTAACATTTCAAATCAAATCAAATCAAATCACTTTTATTGTCACATCACCACAGCACAAGTGCCTTGGTGAGTGAAATTCTTATGAGCGTGCTCCAGACAGTGCAAAAAAACAACAAACAATTTACATATGGACAGACAGTGCAAAAAAACTGCACTGGAGCATTTACAGTGCTCCAGACAGTGCAAAAAAACAACAACAATTTACATATGGACAGTACATATTTACAGACTGTACAGAAGACAATGTGCAAAATACACATACATATACTCAGTACACATAGTGTACTATAAAGACACACTCAATTATCAGCGACACATTATACACCGTATGGGCACATCTACATTATGTACACTATCTATACATAATGTAGTCTATACATAGTAATAATGTGAGGTGCAACAGATTATAAATTAACAGCAGATTGGTTGAGCAGCAGATAGATGTGCAAAGGTGCAACAGATTATTGTTGCAGTTAATACAAATTGTATTGAGTTAATACAATTTGAGTATTAACTCAATACAAATTGAGTTAATACAAATTGTTGTAACTCAAAGTATAATTACAGGTTTAAAGAGAAATTTAGCAGGACAACTACTTATGCTATGTTAATTAAATAATGTTGGACAGAGCGTTTAGACATATATGGAAAGGTGGCATATATGTGTTTAAAAAAGTGTTCTTAGTAAAATACCAAATTTCAGATGTCTCTTAAAGATGTCATAAATGTTTGCACAATGAACATGTTTAGATATACCTTTGTTCAATTTTATTTCCCCTTATTTTATTATTAAACATTTTAAACTGCACTACCATAAGCCTCTGCCATTCAAGCGCGAAGAACATGGTGCAGGTATTTGTAGTTCTATAAAGTTATGCTCAGGGTTATGGTTACGATCTCGGTAAAGTGGCAATTTCTCACGACATAGCAACACCGTATTGTTAACTGAAGGCATTACTGATGTAATAATAACAGTAAAACGTACTTAAGCATTATTTAATTTGGGTTAAAAGATAGTCCAATCAAAGCGACTTCTGCGGGTGCTGAGATAACTTCAAAGCCAATGGCAACTCAGTTGAGCAGAGGCGTCACATTTACTTGTCGATATATGGTCATTTATCATGATCTTCCGGGTTCTTGTGGTGAATGTACAGAGAATCAGTTCAAGATGTATTTGTCTCCACTCAATATAAAAGTGCAAAAACAGATTGCATCGTGTGGTTAACCTGATGCAGCAATACATTAGTTGACTAGTGTGTTTTTTTTTAAACGGATGTAATGGTTCACGTTGTATACATTTATTTTATTTAATGTACTATATTTAAACTCAAAAGTGTGCATATACTGTGTGGAATATAAATAATACCATGTCAACATGTTTCATTTGCTTACAAAAACAACACCTCTTATAATTATTCAAACATGCAATATTTTTCTACTATTCAATTTTGCTTCTGTAACATTTACAGTGTATGTATAGTATAATAAAGGTACAATAAATCACTTTTATGTTTCCTGGAAATGGACCCTACAAACTTGCTATTCTTAACTCTGCCAGTTGACCTATGGGAATATATACAAAAAAGTAAAAATACAGACACACACACATTACAAATTTCCCAAAGTTTATTGATAAGTCAAACTTTTCCAAGACAAACATAGTGCCCAGAACAGCACTCTCTCTCCAGTTTGTGCCACTATGAAAACAAAAAAGCAGTTATAGTGAAACATAACAACTTACAACAATGACTGATTGATAAAGTAATTAATGGGTACATGGAAATAAATATTTAACTAAAAACATGCAAAAAAAAACCTAAAAAACACATGGTCTAAATTTAAAAAAATATTTTATTTACAGAAAATGTCACAAGATTTAACATTTTACAAACCAGGAGTTTTGAGGCTTCAGGTGAAACAAATATTATTTTCTTCCCTTTATTGAACAAAGATTCAAAACAATATTTTACGATTATTATTCTCCTGTATACAACAAATTAAGCTCAGATGAGCTTTATTTGTCACATACACAATTATACAGAGTATAATGAGGAGTGAAATGTGTTCTCTGCATTTAACCCATCCAAGTGGAGCAGTGGGCAGCCAACATTGCGGCGCCCAGGGAGCAGTTGGGGGTTCGGTGCCTTGGTCAAGGGTCTCACCTCAGTCGTGGACACTTCCTGCCAGAGTCGGATTTGAACCCACAACCTTGAGTTACCTCGGGTTTCAAGTCCAACACTCTATCCATTAGGCCACGACTGCCTTCATCATTGTAATCATTGTTTGCTTCTATTGTGACTAAGTGCAGGACCAATTAAAATGGTTAACAATTATAATATATATACATACAGACACAGACATATATATATATATATATATATATTATAATTATTTACCATTTTAATGCACGGTGTTGACTGTAAAGGAGAAATTTAAACAAGTAGACATGCTAAGACTGCCAGGAAATTGTCATTAAAGGGCTGAGAGCAGATGTGCCACACGAGAGAGAGCGATGTAGAAGCTTTTGGAAGGGCTGATATTGTGGAGAGCTGATGGAGAAGGACTAAGTAGTCAGTAAGGAATCCTGCAAGACAGGAACAAAGATAATTTATCACATGATGTACAATAAAAACCTTGACAACAACAAATAGCAAACAACAACATACAGTAACTGCTTCGTGCATAATAGTAAACAGATCATTTTCATCTGTTGGTGTGGATGCTAAAATATTTACCATTATATTTCTTGTTCATGGTGTAAACAGCTTTAAGTGATCTGATTTGTTAAAATTAATTGCAGATCTGATTTGTCACGGGACAAGTTAAACTAGCATTTCCAGACTCTTTCTTCTTGGAACAACATGGAAAGAAAGACAGACTGTGAGGTGTGGACAGATATCATGTACTGTTGGAACGGGAAGACGCTGCGCCAATTTGTAAAGGTTAATAAAGACTACAATGGACTTAAAATAAACTTTATGATACAAACACTCTGACTACTTATTATGAGCACAATCTGCATGAGAGTTGAGGCAAAGGCCAATGTCAGCAGTCATAGAATGTAAAAGTCGTAGAATTTTGTATGAGTACGCTTGTACGACGTCATATGAATTGGCTGAATTGGTAAATTGTATGAATTATTACTACTTCAACATGAGACTTTTCTGGGGGTTCTTCCTGATGGGGCCGTGGGATATGTAAAGCAAAGTTTAAGAAATATCACATGCTGTGCAAAATGTAACTGCAATAAAGTTCAGTCAGGGTGCTCAGACCAACCTAGACGTACCTTCGGAAGTGTTTGCCTTTGCAGCTTTTGGTGTTCTCCGTAAACGCACAGTATGGCCAAATTCAAATCCCATGACGGGCCTTCCTTTGGTCTTCCCTTCCAACTGAAACAAAGATAAATATATACATGATGAGACAGTATGTTAAAATGACCTGTGACCAAAATATTTGAGAGGAAGGATTGTAAGGAAAGGTATTATTAACACATAAAATAAGGATGCGTTAATTAAAGCAAATTGGTTATAACTAAATGTGTTCAACATTACCTGTGAAGGGTTGAACCTTTGAAGCACTTGTGCTGCCTCCTTGTCAGCTTCTGGGAGCTTCAAGTTCAATTTCCCTGTTAATTCTAGCAGCTTTCTGACAAAATTACTCAGAATTTGATTCTGAGTTTTAAAAATAGGCCATGATGAACCACTGAAAGAGAGAGAGCTTCTAAGTGTAAATGAATCTTGAATTTAAGTTTGGAAAAATACGAAAGGAAAGGAAAAGCTGAGAGAGAGAGAGAGAGAGAGAGAGAGAGAGAGGACTACAAGAGATGGCTTCTTAAAAGAGCTGTTGTATTACAGGTTGTTGTGGAGTATGTGATCTGCCGTAACTGCAAGACAGAAAAAAATACAGAATTATAATCACTTCACAAAAAAACATTGTAGATACTGTGCTTAGTAAACAAATAGTATACAGTAAAAACACAGTTACGGTGGTAAACCATGGTAAGTGCTTTTATACTGTGCTTTCAATACAAAGAGTAGACAGTAAACAGTTACTATGGTAAAATGACAAGTGCTGTGGTTACCATACATACAAATACCACAGTAAAACTACATTTAAGGTGAAGCGTGATATATGTTGTGGTTACTGTGCAACCCTTATGAAAATTACCCACATTGAAAAATACTATAGTGTTTTTGAACCAATATAAAGTGTATTATATTGTATATATTATAGTATTTACAACACTTTGTTATTGAATGCTACAGCATACTGTAGTATTAACTATAGTGAACTGATAAACTGTAATAAATACTGTAGTGTAATTCCGTTTTTACAACAGTAAATTGTAGTGTATTGTAGAATAATAAAACTTAGTACAGTATTGGATAAAGTAATTTGTTTATATTACTGTAATTGTTATACTACCACAGAAACTATAGAATTACCACAACAAATTATTTCAAGTATTTTACTATAGTATGGTTAAAAAAAACACTAGTATTATGTGACAAATAAAGAAACCTTGTATTTACTATAAATTACTATAGTATTTTTTTAATGTGGGCATGGCTACAAATTAAACCAAAAACATGGTTGCTATAACCACAAATGAACCATGATTTTGCTACACTAACCATAGTTTAATCGTGTATTTGTAGTAAAACTGTGATTATATAAATGTTAATAAACACGCCAAAAAATACTACTTTACTACAATAAAACCATGGTTAACTTTCGTAAGGGATTGACTAACTTACACATGAGTCATGACATGGTAGAGCGACAGTTCTGAGTAAAAATGACAATTTTTTACCATAGACAGTTCTATGGTAAAACATATGGTAAATGTGTGGACTGTTTAAATGATCCCTTTCACACGACAGGCAAATATCAAATTAATAATTTCATTCATAAATACGGGACGATCGACTATTTTACGAGACGGCTGGAAACCTGTATGCGTTTTGAAGTCATATAAAGTTTAAACCCATCTTTTAACGCACTATATCGCTGGTTTTTGGTCCGTGTGCAGTTGTTGTCATTGGGAAAATGATCGCCCCTGCTGGTTCTCCAGCGGTAACTCCAGCTTCACGCATGTGTGACAGTTTCACGCCTAGAGGAAGCAAAGCGTGACACTCACACGCATCCTCGAGTGGACCAGCGTGTCTATTACGCGCTTTGGCAAGGTATTCACGGCAACCCGTCAAAACAATAGTTCGGTTTAACTTATTAAAGATATTGTGCCAGAAATAGGCTATAGTACTATTATTTAATAAAATGTACGTACTACTATAACTAGGCTACTACTTACTACTGCTGTTGACAAATAATACAGCTTTATTAAAAACATAATCACAAAATATTTTAATTGTAATCCCCTTTATTTGCCAAAAATGTAAATGTTTAATTTTCATTAATTCAAATATAAATTAAATAAATGTGTTATGCCTTAATCTAATAACCAGTAAAATGTATATACACAACACAGAATTTCTGAGGGGGGAAATATATTTTATAAGGCTACAGTAAGAATACTTTTTTTGTATGCATTCAAATAATTAGACATGCTAAAACACAGAATTTGGTTCTTTTTGATTAATACAATTTAACTTGATCATTAAAAAGGAGTCCAGAAAAATTAAAACAGGAAAAAAATGGAATCCAGAAAAATTAAAACGGATAAAAATTTATTTAGAAACAAATTAAACGAAATTTGGGAAAAAAATTAAACGGATTTCATAGGGCCCTAGTTATGTCATATAACAGTAGCAGCTCTTTAACATTCATGAGCTCATTAGACAGGGGCAGCGTCTGTTCTGTTTCCTGACATATACTCAAATGGAGCTGTATCAGAGTCAGTACAGCACACACTAGCTAGACAACCATCCGTGTATTTATCCACGTAAACTCTCCAATTTAATACGCAAGAGGACCTACTGCATCATGTTGAGAAAGAATGGAGCTGGGATGTCCCAACTTAAACCAGATGATACCCTAATAAAAATGGGTAAGAAATTATTCTTTTTATTATTATTTAGGTTTCACACACACAGCTACATATTTGTGTGGGCTCTACAACATGGGCAATTCTAATTTCACTGATCATTTGGAAATGGCTATTTTTATTACATGTATGGGTTGTCTTTGACCGTTGGCCTTTGCTTATATATAAGAATATATATATATATATATATGTGTGTGTGTGTGTGTGTGTGTGAGAGAGACCCTGGACCACAAAACCAATCATAAGGGTCCAAAAAAAAAAAAAGCTTTTCATTGATGTATAGTTTGTTAGGATAGGACAATATTTGGCTAAGATACAACTATTTGAGTATATGTAGAGTGCGAGGGTGTGAGTAAATACAAATATTGATAAAAAATCGCCTATAAAGTTTTCCAAATGAGGTTCTTAGCAATGCAAATTACTAATCAAAAATTAAGTTTTGATATATTTACAGTATGAAATTTACAAAATATCTTAAGTGAACATGATCTTTACTTAATTTCCTAATGATATTTGGCATAAAATAAAAATCTATAATTTTGACAAATACAATGTATTTTTGGCTATTGCTACAAATATACCCTAGCGACTTAAGACTGGTTTTGTGGTCCAGGATCACACGCATGCTCGCACGCACGCACGCACGCACGCACACACACACACACACACACAAACACACACACACACACACACACAATGTATCAAATTGTTGTCCCTTTGCCAGAACTAAGCAGATATATATTTTTGAGCAAGCTTTAAACAATGTTAAATACATTGTTTTGTTGAAGCTGCAATAGTGTTTTTATTAGATTGTAAACTTTTAAGGTATTGTAACTTGTGCTGTTGTACAGTGGTCTTTTTTATACAAAATGTATGCAGTTCAAGTTTTCTTTCTTTCTTTCTTTTTGACATTTTGCTGGATTTTGAGCCATTGACTTATTGCTGTATTGAGCCACACAAAACATTGGTAAAAATGTGGTGAATGTTTTTTTGCTTTCACTCATATTAGGTGTTATGGTTTCATGCTAATTTGTGAATATGCAGACTTGTTTTGATTTGATTCATCTGCTTTGAATAAATGCTGGCTCAATTAAAATTATTTTTTAGAGTGCCACAATCATCAGACTTATTAATGAACTCTGCAGGGGTCCAGGATGATGATGATGTGAAGAGGATGCTGCAGGGGTCCTCTATGATGAAGGTGCGTTCTCCACGCTGGAAGAGGAAGCGCATGCTAAAGCTGATGAATGATGGAGTCACTGTCTGGTGTGAATCCAACAAGGCCACCAACAAAGCCAAAAGTCAGCAGTCCTGTGAGTTGTAATACTCAACAAATAGTGTGTTTATTTGTCAAAATCATTTTTGCATAGTGTTCTGAGTGTGAAAAAATACGATTTTTATGAAGCAGTAGGTGTGTAGATTATAAGTGATGTTTTGTTTTCTGTGCTCAGGAACTGTAAAAGCCCCTCCCGTTAAATATACCTCCTATTTGTGGCTGTCTAAACAGGCTCCAGGTCTACTGGCTGCAGCACTGACATTCATTACAGGGCAATTCTATTTGTAGTTCAGATGGGTGGGGTTTCTCTGAGCTTCACTGTACACTCTAATTACAGACTGTAACTGGGTGGGAAGAGAGCAGCCCTTCAATTTATGGTTTGTTCCATATAGTTCACATTAATTTATTATCATTGCCCTGGCAACTGTGCAAATGCCTTAAATTAGAATTATGCTCTATACTTGCTCCTAGTTAGATAGATCATGTTTTGTGATGTGGCTGAGACATATGCGTGAACACCCATTATTTTGAAGAATGTTGGTAACCAAACCGATAGCTATTGACTTCCATAAACCCCCCCCATTTAACTATTAACTATTTTATCCCCAGGGTTTGAGAGTAAACAATGTGAAACATCAGTTTATGTATATTATGAATCATATGAACAGACAATCGTGCATCCCCATTTTATGAAATCTTTATTTCATCCACTTTAAATCAAGGTAAAGGGGGTCACCATTTTAATGAATATTTTTTTTTTTTACTCAATAATTCACTGATGCAGAATAATTATTTTATTTTTATTTTAACCATTTATACTAAATACTTTATGATTGTCAATTTATGTGGTCCCAATAAAGGTGACCCTGATTATTTTAATTTACCCTTTTCCACAGATAACACTTATCTATTCAACATTACTGTTCGGTGTACAGTTTTAGACCTAATTTTAGATTGGTAACTAATACAATATATTTGCAGGGCTCCCGTGGGTCTTTAAAAAGTCTTAATTTGAGTTGTATCAAATTGTACAAGATATTGATAATTATAAATTCAAGAGGTCTTAAATTTGATGACAGAATGACTAGAATTATGATATGGCTTAATGTGACGATTAAACTTCAAAAGGCTATGATTTCAATAAATAAACATGATTGCTGCACGTTTTTTGTTCAGACCAATGCAAAAATCAACCCATGTTACCCAGCAATCAAGCAGAGCTGTAAATGTGAACTGGTGGATTGATAAGAAGATAATGCATTATACAAATCTAAACAGTAAAATGCATTTATATGCTATTTATTCACCGGAAAAAAATATCAGTAATATGCAACCAACGGCTCAGTCACCTGCTCGTCCCTCACTTTAGAGAAGCTACGTTGGCCGATACAGGGCTGAGATGCCTTTGTATTAGACCACAGAGAGCAACGAGGTTTCTTTACAAAGGTAAATTAAGGAATTACATTTACTTAATTATTCAATAATGTCATTGCGAATATTACTATTAGTTGTTAATCCTTGTGTCAGTGTTTTACGCAAGAATAACATAGTGACGAAACGTGCTCTGTAGAGCTGTTTGTCCATTTAGGGCTGCTGTAGAAACATGGTGACGACGTCCATATAAGGGGACACGCGGTATATGTAGATATAAATTGCTCCTCTGAAAACGTAGTTATGTATATTATATTGCATTTCAGTCTATAGATCATCCTAAATACTACACAGTGCACCTTTAATGGATCAGTTATCTTCCTAACAGAAAAAACAAACAAACACAACACAGAATGATTCAGATGCAAACACAATGAAGCTGTACAACTGAAACAATTTAATTTTATTTATTTATTTTCAATGAAATTCCAGAGGTTTATTAGTCTTATTTATTTGGTTATTTAAGTGTACAGTTGTAAGAATGAACTCTTATTTTATCCTTTTGGTAATCAAATCTTATAGATTCAGGTTGATGTAATTGAACCGATCTGATTCAAATAATTTACACCTTGTCAACTTAGACGTCCAGCGTCATAGTCAAACTTAGTGTCTTATCAATTTGTTTTACTTATTTGTGGCCAACGATATTTTCAAACACAATGATCATTTTAGCATTTGCAAGGTAGCACAAAATCTTGGCAGATGTTTAGACTTGAAAATTTCACACAACACGAGACTGTTACTGTAACTGTTACTCTACAATACATGGACTAAATTTATCGAAACAAACATACACACATCAGTGGCGTAGCCCATATGTCAGCCCATATGCTAAAAAGTTGTACGGGCCCCCCCAAATGATATGGGCTCCAACTCGGTTAACTTGTTGATTTTTATGATGTAAATACTGTTACGTGACTATTCACAAGCTGTTTTAATTACGGTATAAATGCTTGAAAATTATATAAAAAATGTTCAAGTCCCATTTATTGCACGCAAGCCACCCAATAATCGCAATAAGCTTTGTGTATTTTTTTTTTCGTGTTAAGAACAACAGGTTGGATGCCACAGACTTTGTGTAATTTTCACATTAATTTCACGCAATATATTATTTTATTATCGTTATTTTTAATTAATTAAATTAGTATGACATTAATGGTATTTAGTAATTTTTCAGTGTGACACTAAAATGCCACTGTAGGGTATTTGTACTACATGCAAACACTATCTTGGCACAGCGGTCCCAAAAAATAAAATAAAAAATAAACTAGTATTAAGTTTGACGATCCTGACTCCCCATATCTCCTCATCGGATGCGCCTTAAGGGAGAAATGCATCCTTATGGATTACATAGGCTAATGAAAGAGTTTAATTTTTTTATTTGATTTATTTAATTGTAAAGTATAGCATTTTATAGCATTATATAAATGTATTTTTCATGTCAGTGAGGCAAGCACTTGCTGAGTTCCAGCTCAAGATCAAGACACCCGGTTTGTTTTCTTTATTTTACAAAACGTATTGTTGATATTTGTCATGGTTACCGGCTGGTGGGCCTTAGGCGTGTTGAGAACATGGCTTGTTGTTGGTGCCATGTGATCTCCTGTCTAATGTCAGATGTCACGTTGTGTGTGTTATCTCTGCCTGCCTGGGGTGGTTTTTGTTCATTTTTGTTTCTTTTTATTATAAAAAAACCCCACATTGTCCTGCACTTGAGTCCACACCTCATCTCTCTTCACGCAACATGACAGAACCAAACAGCCAGATGAGGACTCAGCGGAGAATGGGCTCACACCATCCACCAGCCCCTAACGTCAGCAGCCCCCTCTTCCAACGCATCCTCCAATTTCAGTCCCTGAGCTCCCTCCGTCAGCAGGGCACCGATGTGAGGAAGTTTGCCCTCAGGTTCAGTAGGGAAGCCGAGGGCTTGGCGTATAACGATACGTCCCTCAAGGACCTCTTCAATAGTGCCCTTGTGGAGCCCCTCAACTGGTGGAGAATGAGGGGGCTGGAACACCTGACGTTTGGGGAATTTGTTGAGTTCCAAGAGGCTGTTCCGGAACCCACTCCAGTCTGGGATCCCACAAAGTCTGATCAAGAGCCCGCTTCAGTCCCGGAGCCCACGGAGTCTGCTCCATAGCCCGATCCAATCCGGGAGTCTACGGAGTCCGCTCCAGAGCCTGTTCCAGTCTGGGAGCCCATGGGTTTTGCTCCAGAGCCCGCTCCGCTACGGGAGCCAGAGAGTCCGCTCCAGAGACCGCTCCACCCTGGGAGCCCAGAGAGTCCGCTCCAGAGCCCGCTTTTCCCCAGGAGCCCAGAGAGTCCGCTCCAATCTGGGAGCCCACAGAGTCCACTCCAGAGACCGCTCCAGTCCGGGAGCCCACAGAGTCCGCTCCAGAGCCCGCTCCAGTCCAGTAGCCCGCAGAGCCCGCTCCAGTCCGGGAGCCCACAGAGTCCGGGAACCCAGAGAGAGGCCGCTCCAGAGGCCGCTCCAGTCTGGGAGCCCACAGAGTCCGCTCCAGTCCGGGAGCCCAGAGAGTCCGCTCCAGAGCCCGCTCCGCTCCGGGAGCTCACAGAGTCTGCTTCAGAGCCCACTCCAGTCCGGGAGCCCACAGAGTCCGCTCCAGAACCCGCTCTGCTCCAGGAGCCCACAGAGTCCGCTCCAGAGCCCGCTTCAGTCCCGGAGCCCACGGAGTCTGCTCCATAGCCCGATCCAATCCGGGAGTCCACGGAGTCCGCTCCAGAGCCTGTTCCAGTCTGGGAGCCCATGGGTTTTTCTCCAGAGCCCGCTCCGCTACGGGAGCCAGAGAGTCCGCTCCAGAGACCGCTCCACCCTGGGAGCCCAGAGAGTCCGCTCCACAGAGCCCGCTTTTCCCCAGGAGCCCAGAGAGTCCGCTCCAATCCGGGAGCCCACAGAGTCCGCTCCAGAGCCCGCTCCAGTCCGGTAGCCCGCAGAGCCGCTCCAGTCCGGGAGCCCACAGAGTCCGGGAACCCAGAGAGAGGCCGCTCCAGAGGCCGCTCCAGTCTGGGAGCCCACAGAGTCCGCTCCAGTCCGGGAGCCCAGAGAGTCCGCTCCAGAGCCCGCTCCGCTCCGGGAGCTCACAGAGTCTGCTTCAGAGCCCACTCCAGTCCGGGAGCCCACAGAGTCCGCTCCAGAACCCGCTCTGCTCCAGGAGCCCACAGAGTCCGCTCCAGAGCCTGCTCTAGCCTGGGAGCCCAGAGAGTCCGCTCCGCTCCGGGAGCCCACCAATTCCACTCCGCTCCGTGAGCCCAAAGAGTCCGCTCTGCTCCAGGAGACCACAGAGTCCGCTCCGGTCCGGTCGGCCCCGTCCTGGACTCTCGTTTTGAGTCCCGGACTGTGGAGCGTCTGGAATCCGCTCCTTAGAGGGGGGGGGTTCTGTCATGGTTACCGGCTGGTAATTATGTATAGATGCCACCAGAGGTCACTCTGTTTGTGTTGAGCACATGGCTTGTTGTTGGTGCCATGTGCTCTCCTGTCTAATGTCAGATGTCACATCGTGTGTGTGTTATCTCTGCCTTCCTGTCTGTCCCCGGGTTGGTTTTGTTTGTTTTTGTTTCTTTTTATTATAAAAAAAACACATTCTCCTTCGCTTGACTTCTCACCTTATCTCTTTTCACGGAACATGATAATATTGTGAGTGTACACAAATACAACTATTTGCAGCTCTGAATTATGTATAACCTTTATGAGGAAAATGTAGGGTGTATTTAAATTTTCCACTCTTATTTAAAAAAAAAAATTCAAGTCATCTCACTAGCTCCTCCATGTCCTTCAAAGCGCACTTCAGCTTTCACTTTTAGCACAAATGATTTGATATTTATCACACATTTATCTTATTATTTTTTATTTATATTGTGAACTGCATGAAGTTATTTTTATGTTTCAAATCGTGTTTATTTGAGATGGCTAAACTGATCAAACATATGCTCAATGTAATGGCTCTGGCTCTGGCCGGAGGTGGGCTACTGAATTGTTGGAGGTGAGCTTCCCTCCCTCCAGGACATCTACACCAGGCGGTGTATAAGGAAAGCCAGGAGGATCATCAAGGACTCCAGCCACCCGTCCCACAGTCTGCCTTCTCTGCTGCCCTCAGGGAGATGTCTCCAGCATCCGATCCCGCACTAGCCGACTGAGGGACAGCTTTTTCCCTCAGGCTATCAGGCTAATGAACAGTCAAAAATAAATCACCCTACATCACACTCCCACTCACACAACATGTCATACACTGCACTTTAACACAGTTCTACCGGACTACAAGCACACACTGCACTAACACATCTGCTATCACTGGACACCATACACAGCATATCCACGACATTGCATATGCATAATCTGTTGCACCTTTGCACAACTATCTGTTGCACAACCAATCTGCTGAAAATGTATAATCTGTTGCAGCTTCACATATTACTATGTATAGATGTGTACATAATGCAGACGTGTACATACGGTGTATAATGTGTATTGGTAACTAAGTATGTCTTTATAGTACACTGTGTGTACTGAGTATATGTATGTGTATTTTGCACATTGTCTTCTGTACAGTCTGTAAATATGTACTGGCCATATGTAAAACATATTTTTATTTTTTTTTTTTTACTGTCTGGAGAACGCTCGTAAGAATTTCACTCACCAAGACACTTGTGCTGTGGTGATGTGACAATAAAAGTGATTTGATTTGTAAGTCACTTTGGATAGAAGCATCTGCTAAATGACTAAATATTTTTTTTTTATATGGCCATAACTTGACATGCAGGTACACAGTCTACGGCCATGACCCAACTGGCGGGAACGACCTCTGTAGGCATGACAGGACAGGCAGGGACACTTTATATGGCCAGAGGGGACAGGTAGGGACGGCCTCTGAAGTGACATATAGGAATGGTCTCCATGAACACGACTATAAGGAACCACTTTGGTGGACTCAACAGGCAATGTCACTTGACATACTGAAGGGAACATATGTCATGGACGTAACTTGAACAACAGGAGTGATCTGGACATGACTGACAGGAACATCTTCTGTGAAAGTGACATGACAAACAGGAGTGATCTCTGGGGACTTGACAGGAACATCTTGTGTGGAAGTGACATGACTAACAGGAGTGATCTCTGGGGACTTGACAGAAACATCTTCTGTGGATGTGACATTACAGACAGGAAGAATCTCATTAGGCTTGACTAACAGGAACAACTTCTGAAAGCTTGACATGACCAGCTGGAACATCCTCTGGCATGACTTCTATAGACAAACCAAATAGACTCTGGGGCTCAGGAAAATGCTTTGTAGCTGTTGCTCGGTGGCCTTGGTCTCAGAGCCTCAAGTTAGACGTCTCTAGACTCACAGGGCTTTAGTCCTCTTGACTCAAGTCTTCTTGGACCCACAGATTTATACTTCAGGAAGAACACCAATAAATTGATGCATGTCTTCTCCTTCCTTCACCTCTGAGGGGATGACAATATTGATCAGTCAACACGAGGTATGTGCAGCAGATTTGATTTTAGCAAGGGTAGCCCACAGCGATCTCAGTCAAATCAGGAGGGTCTGGAAATAGTTTGACGGTCCAGGGATGGTTGAGGCAAACACAGTCGACTCATGGGTATCTGAAACTGACAAGACAGGATTAATGAAAAGCAGAGCTGAATTGACTAGAAAAAAAAAATCCGTAGTTAAGCTCATCTGCTATGTCCTGTAATGGCCGGTTCGTAATGTCAGGGATCTGGAAAGAGGATCCAATTGCAGAGTGAGTGAGTGTCAAGGATTTATTACAAAACAGAGATACAACAGGGTAGTGAGCTTTGCATGTGATTCAACGACAAGAATACAGTAAACAGAAAGACAGCTAGGGAACACCACTGGGATAGCCTGGACATCAACTGGCAGAATAGCAGCAGAAGAAGTGGCAAGGCCAGGCAAATGGAAAAGGCCAAGCAAGGCACCATAGAGCAGAGCTCAGATACTTGTTGACTGCAGACTATGAAGCAGTCCAAGTACCAGGCAGGGTGAACCAGTAACAGGAGCAGGTCAGGACAGGAACTCTATATTAACACAGAGACAAGACAGAACAAGGCTCCACAGGAACAAAAGGCCAATGCAGGCAGAAAAAAAAAAAAAAAAACTAATACTTTTTTTTTTATAAATAATTACTAATTTAACCAACACAACTAACTCAAAGAACAACAAACAAATATAAAAACAGAAAATCAGGACTAGAAACAATTTATTAAATATTAAAATAAAAGCAAAAGGCAAGAACAGCCAAAATGCTAGAGCAAGGAGCAAGACAAGAACAATAAATTACTAGACAAGACAAGGACACAAGACCAACCAGACAGGGAGACAGAAACAAATATGCAGACAAAGCCATGTGCTAACACAAGACAACAAACAAGAACAAACACAAGACTAACAGTGTGTCAGGGCAGAACCCTGACACTGTTAGCGTACATTGCCCATCCCCGCTATGTGTTCATTTGACTTGTGCAGCTCTTAAAATGTGTTTAGTAGCTTAAATTTATATAATAAAATAATAATAATTCAGATACCTTCTAAATTGTGAAATAAGTTCCTTCCTTCATATTGTATATACAGTGGGGCAAAAAAGTATTTAGTCAGCCACCAATTGTGCAAGTTCCCCCACTTAAAAAGATGAGAGAGGCCTGTAATTTTCATCATAGGTATACTTCAACTATGAGAGACAAAATAAGAAAAAAAAAATCCAGAAAATCACATTTTAGGATTTTTAAAGAATTTATTTGCAAATTATGGTGGAAAATAAGTATTTGGTCACCTACAAACAAGCAAGATTGCTGGCTCTCACAGACCTGTAACTTCTTCTTTAAGAGGCTCCTCTGTCCTCCACTCGTTACCTGTATTAATGGCATCTGTTTGAACTCCTTATCAGTATAAAAGACACCTGTCCACAACCTCAAACAGTCACACTCCAAACTCCACTATGGCCAAGACCAAAGAGCTGTCAAAGGACACCAGAAACAAAATTGTAGACCTGCACCAGGCTGGGAAGGCTGAATCTGCAATAGGTAAGCAGCTTGGTGTGAAGAAATCAACTGTGGGAGCAATTATTAGAAAATGGAAGACATACAAGACCACTGATAATCTCCCTCGATCTGGGGCTCCACGCAAGATCTCACCCGTGGGGTCAAAATGATCACAAGAACTGTGAGCAAAAATCCCAGAACCACACGGGGGACCTAGTGAATGACCTGCAGAGAGCTGGGACCAAAGTAACAAAGGCTACCATCAGTAACACACTGCCCGCCAGGGACTCAAATCCTGCAGTGCCAGACGTGTCCCCTGCTTAAGCCAGTACATGTCCAGGCCCGTCTGAAGTTTGCTAGAGAGCATTTGGATGATCCAGAAGAGGATTGTGAGAATGTCATATGGTCAGATGAAACCAAAATAGAAAGTTTTGGTAAAACTCAACTTGTCGTTTTGGAGGAGAAAGAATGCTGAGTTGCATCCAAAGAACACCATACCTACTGTGAAGCATGGGGTGGAAACATCATGCTTTGGGGCTGTTTTTCTGCAAAGGGACCAGGACGACTGATCTGTGTAAAGGAAAGAATGAATGGGGCCATGTATAGTGAGATTTTGAGTGAAAACCTCCTTCCATCAGCAAGGGCATTGAAGATGAAACGTGGCTGGGTCTTTCAGCATGACAATGATCCCAAACACACCGCCCGGCAATGAAGGAGTGGCTTCGTAAGAAGCATTTCAAGGTCCTGGAGTGGCCTAGCCAGTCTCCAGATCTCAACCCCATAGAAAATCTTTGGAGGGAGTTGAAAGTCCGTGTTGCCCAGCGACAGCCCCAAAACATCACTGCTCTAGAGGAGATCTGCATGGAGGAATGGGCCAAAATACCAGTAACAGTGTGTGAAAACCTTGTGAAGACTTACAGAAAACGTTTGACCTCTGTCATTGCCAACAAAGGGTATATAACAAAGTATTGAGATGAAATTTTGTTATTGACCAAATACTTATTTTCCACTATAATTTGCTAATAAATTCTTTAAAAATCCTAAAATGTGATTTTCTGGATTTTTTGTCTTATTTTGTCTCTCATAGTTGAGGTATACCTATGATGAAAATTACAGGCCTCTCTCATCTTTTTAAGTGGGAGAACTTGCACAATTGGTGGCTGACTAAATACTTTTTTGCCCCACTGTATTTGTGTATTGAAAATATTTTTGAATGAAAATTAGACTACCTGATTTTCTACAATAAAACAAATAAATAAATACATTTGGGCTGGTTAAATTAATTTCCGGGCTACCAAAATTTGAAGAGCCCGAAGGACTACTAGGGATTTTGAAATTTGTGAGCCCCATTACAGTCCTCGTTGCTCAGATAAGAGCAAAAACAAACATGGTATACATATACTATTAACATGTTGTTTTAAACATGCTGCTGCTAGGGGTGTGTGCTTCCCCCTTTACGAGCAGATAATTTGCCATAAGCAGCTTAAATCAACACGCTTGCTGCACGTCCTCGTTAAACAGCTTGGGGTGACACTTCCCCCCCCAAAAAACAACATGGTACATGTATACTGATATACAATACTTATTATCATGTTGTCTTAAACTGCTGTTGCTAGGGGTGTATGCTTCCCCCTTTACGATCATATAATTTGCTTAAGCAGCTCAACGTCCTTGTTGTCCAGCTTGAGGCTAAGCTTTCCCCTTAATGTGATAGCATGTTAGACACTTTAGTTGGATAATATACAAAATGCTATTGTATAAGACTTGATGCTGCTAGGGGTGCATGCTTCCCCCTTTCATGATCACAGTTGCTAAACAACTCAAGCAACACGCTTGTTGCATGTCCTGGCTGAGCTTGGGGTGATGGCTCCCCCATAAATATGATTATTGAGCAACATTTCCTGTTCAGTATATGTGTTTGCAAGGTACGCTGTCGCTTTAGGTTTATTGGTTGTATTTTTGACATGCTGTCAATATTAACGTTAACCAGGTAATCTTAACACAGCTGAGGCTTGGTTTAAAATCAATTGTTTTAGGCTGTCTAACATGTTTGCTGCCTAGGCTCGTCTAGTATTGGAAACGCTGTTCATTAAACTGATCAGTCTATTATTTTATATAAGCTGTGTATAAGTCAGCGATATGCTGTTACTTAAGCTATAATGCACTGGTAACATGCTCGATACTCAACGTGCAGTATGTAGATTTTGCTACTATAAGGTGTTATTTATGCTAACGATTATCTGGATAAGGCAATATGCCTATTGCCTAAATTTGGGTATTCACAAATGCTGTACTGTATTAAAGGGTCTTGCTGCACTTCTCAGCTGTTATTAAAGAAGAGCACCCCTTCACAATGCTCTTCTCCTGTAAGGGCATTCTGCCCTAGTCTATGCTATTCAGAAGGTCTTGCTTAAAGCTATTAGGGTATTGGGATGTTGCCGCTTGTTAAGGCTAATCTAGTGTTCAGTATCATGTTTGTGCTAGAACTGCTCGTGGCTTAAGCGATTGGTTGTTACTGCAAGTGCTGGTACCCGGTAATCTTTAACAGCAAGAAGCTAATATTACGCTGTTGTTTAAGGAATATGATTGTTCTCGAAATACGCTTGCTGCTAATGGCTAATCTGATATTGGAAATGCTATTTCTTTAAGTTCTCTGATTATTGCAACACGCTGTGATTAGCAAGCATCAAGCTTGTTGCATAAGCATCGAGCGTATTGAAAAGGAATTGGTCTACGCTCATGTGGGTTATCAGCTCGTGGACACGTAACACAATGAGCGCAAATGACAATGAAGGCGACAAACCTGTAACTGAATAGTTTATTTATTGATTCATTATGTGCTGTTTTTATAGAGTTTAGATTCTGAAGCATTAGGCCAGGTTAAATCTGCGATTCCAACCAGATCATTCGCTCGCTCTATGGCTGCAGTGCGCTGCGTTTGCTGCAAACTAGTCTGCCAAATCTATTGGGTTTTTTGCATCTTTAATCTTTTCAGGTACTGTATTAAAGGTGCTTGCTGCTCTTCTTATAAAGCTGCTTATAAAGAAGAGCACCCCTTCGCTGCTACCCTTCTGTGCTGCTGCCCCAGTGTCTGTTATTTCAGAAGGACATGCTTCTTTCAGATTTCCATCAGTTGTGGTTTGGGGGGTTCTGGTATATCGTTGTGTGGGGAGTTATTATTATTTCTGCTCTCCCTGCTCAATCATGACAGGCTGCATGGATTGGCAGGGAGTTTTTGGCCCAGAACAGAACCATACCGCCAAACCAAACTGTATGCTAAGTGTCTATCATTGACGATCGTGGTCATGACAGAAATTAAGCGTAGCGTCAGTTCTGGCAGGTCACGTGAGTCAAGCTTGCATCAGCTGACTCTCAGCTGATCACATCTACCTATAGGAAAATGACACATATCACAGCATCCCTACATAAGCGTGATTCAGTATTATTCAGCAGCTTGCTTGCCCGGGAGCAATTTACCCTCCTCCATCCCCAACTCCTCCTTTCGTCACAGTCAGGACTTGGCTTCTGACATTACTGTTGAAATCAGACTCCCTAATCTTGAGTAATGTGTTACACTAAATGTAATTAAGTACATTAATGATATATGCTGTGTTCTGTTCTGTTGACCCTTGGGGGGTTATTATTATTGCTGCTCTCTCTGCTCATTCATGACAGGCTGCATGCATAGGCAGGGAGTTTTTGGCCCAGAACAGAACATACCGCCAAACCAAACTGTATGCTAATTGTCTATCATTGACGACGAGTATATTGCTTTAATAGCAGCAGTAATTACTGATTGTCTTTTGGCAGAAAGTCAATACAATTTTGTGTGTTCTTTGTCTGAAAGAGACACAAAAGGGTGATTTGGAAGCGCAGAAGAGATGGAGTGAGTGTCCTCTGGAATGTAGAGGGAGGGAAAAGAGGGAGCGATATCCTGGGGGTCAGAATGTCACTTTGGGTGTGTATCTGCAGCGCTTCAGCTCAGACATTTCCTCGTAAATCCGTCTTCCTTTGTTGATCCAATTATAAATGTATGTGTTACTGGTAAGCAGGGGTGTGAAGTAACGAATTTAAATACTCACGTTACAGTAATTAAGTAGTTTTTATCAGTAATTGTACTTTTTTGAGTAGTTAAAAATTGTGTACTTTTACTTTGACTTGAGTACATTTTAAGTGATGTATCGGTACTTTTACTCCACTATTTTCCTCTGTTTGTGGTCGTTACATGCTTATTTGAATTTTAAACGTGATTTGATAGAGATTGTAATCGGTCTCGTGATTTTCGTCAAATCAAATTGTGCATAGATAACTTTAACCGCCAACTGCAATTTATCATGGCTGCTGGAAGTGCATTCTTCAACCATCAATTCAGTCGCGTCTTCCTCCAATATGTTAAGATCAATTTCGGAGTTCTGCTTACTAAATGATTTACATATATGCTTGCCTATCTACACGGCCTGAAATTTGGTGTGAGGTTGCGTGTATTGCGTAATGTGTTAACTCCTGCAAGTGCCACTCTCTGTAAATTCCCACTCACTTATGAGACGCACGATCTGCGCTGTCTCAACTCTCTCGCGTGCGTTCTGCTGCAGTCACTGGGATAAGTCATTGTTGCTTGTTGAACTAGTTGACTTTTGATGAGTTTGAGCATGTGAAGAGTGTTGGAAACACTGTAAAACGATTTGAAATAATGTACTCAAATTGAGGACCAATCTGCACCTTATTGATGACCCATGGCGTTATAGCCTACTGCATCTGTGTTAGCGCATGATGTAATAAAACTGCAGCTCGTTAATACAATTTTTTAATCCATTTTATACAATCCGCCTTCATTTAGCAAGTGCACTTGCATAAACAATTTTCAAGTTCAACGCTTTTTGTTCCATTCAGTTGTTGATGCTGCTGAATCACCGAGACCGCCGCGGCTCAGCAAAGAGACGTGCATTTGCGCGCTGTGTGTTTTCTTTTGAAAAAGTTTCCCCAGAAATACTTCGCTATTTAATGCATTTTTCATTACAAATTGTATTATCAGTATAGCAATTTGAGCAAATGTGTAAATGGTATGGCATGATCCCATCCTTCTAAAACAATGTGCTTTACTGCATTTATGTTAAAATTGTAACATAAATTATAATGTTTAGTTATTCTTATTTCTTTATTGCAAAACGCTAAAACTGGCACTGTTTTGGAGTGAAATGGGCTCTCATTTTAACCCATATCATGATGTGAGATACTGAACGATGAGTTTCTAATGTTGTTTGTATTTGCACTGTTCTAAATATGAATATTTTATGTGCAATAACAGCATGTTGTCTCAGTGGCCTTACACATGATTTTAAATCCAGTTTTTCAAACTTTATGATTTAAATGGGGATGATTATAGTGACAATAACTTTAATATTTTCCACAACTGAGTATGGTTTCCACGCTGTTTTTATGTATTTTAAATAGTTGGCACTCAAAATTAAAACTGCTGGATGATAGATACACTTCATTCTTTATGACAAACAAGATAATGTGAATTACAGAATATACAAATGTATAAATTGTATTTTAATGATTTTTAAATGTATAAATTGCATGTGTTCAGCATTTATTATGAGGGGGTAAAATCCACAGCTCAGTACTCACTACTCCATACATTTACATTTACATTTAGTTATTTAGCAGACGCTTTTATCCAAAGTGACTTACAATTGGGGAGTACATAAAGCGATTAATCTTGAAGAGGCAAACATACAGAGGAAGTGCCAATAACACCAAGTCTCAGGCATTGTTCAAATAAGTACATGCTAGCAAGGGAAGGAGAGAAAGATAAAGAGAAAGATGAAGATTTTGAAAAAGTGAAAGACTGTTTTTTTTTTTTTTTTTCAAGTAGTCAAGTAGAGTTGAAAGAGATGAGTTTTCAGTTGTTGCTTGAAAATTGACAGGGATCCAGCATTCTGGATGGGGGTGGGAAGATCATTCCACCGGCCAGGAACGGTGAAAGAGAATGTTCTGGAGAGTGATTTTGAGCCTTTCTGTGATGGTACCACGAGGCGTCGCTCACTAGCAGATCTCAGACTTCTGGAGGGGATGTAAATTCGTAATAGTGAGTGGAAGTAGGTGGGTGCTGAGCCTGTGGTTGTTCTATATGCAAGCATCAGTGTCTTGAACTGGATGCGAGCTGCAACTGGTAGCCAGTGCAAGGAGACAAAGAGAGGTGTAACATGGGCTCTTTTGGGCTCGTTGAAGACCAGTCATGCCGCTGCATTCTGAATCATTTGTAGAGGTTTGATTGTGTTTGATGGAAGTCCAGCTAGAAGAGCATTGCAGTAGTCCAGTCTAGAAATGACAAGGGCCTGGACAAGAAGTTGTGCAGCATGCTCTGTTAGAAAGAGCCTGATCTTTCTGATGTTGTGTAGTGCAAACCTGCAAGATCGAGCAGTCTTTGCAATGTGCTCTTTGAAGGTCAGCTGGTCATCGAAGATTACACCAAGATTTCTGACCGAAGCTGATGGGGTAATTGTTGATGAACCTAACTGAATTGTGAAATCATGCTGTAGAGTTGGAGTTGCAGGGAAGACAAGAAGCTCAGTCTTTGCCAGGTTGAGCTGTAGATGGTGTTCTTTCATCCATGCCGAGATGTCCGCCAGGCAGCCTGAGATCCATGCAGCTACCGTTGGATCATCTGGTCGAAATGAGAGATAGAGCTGTGTGTCATCATCATAGAAATGGTAGGAGAAGCCATGTGCCTGTATGATGGGAGCCAGTGATGTAGTGTATGTGGAGAAGAGGAGGGGTCCAAGAACCGATCCCTGGGGAACCCCAGTGACTAATTGATGTGCTTTGGATACCTCCCCTCCCCAGGTCACCCTGAAAGACCGACCATAGGATTAGATAGATAGGATTCAAACCAGCGAAGTGGAATCCCAGTGATATCCAGTGATGAGAGGGTGGACAGGAGGATCTGATGATTGACAGTGTCAAAAGCGGCAGACAGATCCAGCAGAATGAGGACTGATGATTTGGAATTGGCTTTTGCAATTTGCAGGGCTTCAGTGACCGATAGTAGCGCAGTCTCAGTTGAATGGCCACTCCTGAAACCTGACTGTTTAGCGTCCAGTTTGTTGTTCTGTGAAAGAAACAATGAGACCTGGTTGAAGACAACTCGTTCGAGTGTTTTGGCAATGAATGGAAGGAGAGAGACAGGTCTGTAGTTTTATAAAAGAGAAGTGTTTAATGTAGGTTTTTTGAGCAGTGGGGCTACCCGAGCCTGCTTGAATGCAGTGGGGAAGATGCCTGTGAGGAGAGATGTGTTGGTAATGTGTGTGAGTGCTGGTAAGAGTGTGGAAGAGATTGCTTGGAGAAGGTGTGAGGGGATAGGGTCTAGAGGACATACTCATGAGTACTTTTAAATTGGCTACTCTTTTACTCTTACTCAAGTAGTTTTTTGGACAAGTACTTTTACTATACTCGCACTACATTTTTTGGAAGGTAATGGTACTTTTACTTGAGTATGTTTTTTTTCAGTACTCTTTCCACCCCTGCTGGTCTGAGGTACCAGGAATGCCTGTCGCTGGAACATTTCCAGATACAATGTTCTTTGTTCTGTATTTATTATTATGGGTTTACGGGATAAGGAACCAGGCCTTTACAGGGACTGGTCCAGACACTCGATGTTAGGTTTGATCATTAACTAATTTTATGACTTGCAGATGGTCGAGAGGAGACTTCTCAATTTCCTATATATTAGTTTAGTAGTATATATAATTAGTATTATATATAGTTTATTTGAACAATGCCTGAGACTTGGTGTTATTGGCACTTCCTCTGTATGTTTGCCTCTTCAAGATTAATCGCTTTATGTACTCCCAATTGTAAGTCGCTTTGGATAAAAGCGTCTGCTAAATGTAAATGTAAATGTATATAGAATTTGCTGTTCTGCAGTTATTTTGTGTGTCCGTTCGATAAGGTCCTACACAGTTGTACAGTTTAATTTTTTGCATCTTGAAAAAAATATTTCTGTGTTCTGTATCCTTCTGTGTTGTGTTTGCTTAACTTTTCTGTTTGGGTGATACATTATTGGGGATGCTAAAATGCAGATGGATTTTTGATATCTCAAACGGTTTGCCCGTGGCGAGGCGATGAAGTTATGGCGAGAATTGCGATACAAGAAGTATCCAATAAAGTCCACATACATTGTCTGATTTTGATCAAACTTCAGTGGTTTGTTCATTGTATGATGCCGATCGCAGGAAGTGTTATTTTCAAAATGCTCTTAAATCAGCCTCTAATATTTACGCAATTTTCTTCAAGCTTCATCAGAATAATGTCAAAACATTAATGTAACCGTGTCAAAACCGATTAATGTCAAAACCGATGTAAAACTGTGAAGGGAATATTGATATCTAAAATACTGTTGCCATGGCAACGTGTCAAACTTCAACATTCTTTTCCTGTGATTTTGAGGCAGTTAACATGATTCGAATTTCATAAAACTCAATACACATATCAGTATTAGTGATATACACTCACCGGCTGCTTTATTAGGTACACCTGTTCAATTGCTTGATAACACAAATTGCTAATCAGCCAATCTCATGGCAGCAACTCAATGCATGTAGGCATCTAGATGTGGTGAAGACGACTTGCTGAAGTTCAAACAAAGCATCAGAATGGGGATGAAAGGGGATTTAAGTGACTTTGAATGTAGAATGGTTGTTGGTGCCAGACGGCCTGGTATGAGTATTTCAAAAACTGCTGATCTACTGGGAGTTTCACACACAACCATCTCTAGAGTTTACAGAGAATGGTCCGAAAAAGAGAAAATATCCAGTGAGCGGCAGTTGTGTGGACGAAAATGCCTTGTTGATTTCAGAGGTCAGAGGAGAATGGGCAGACTGGTTAGAGATGATAGAAAGGCAACAGTAACTCAAATAACCACTCATTACAACCAAGGTATGCAGAATACCATCTCTGAAAGCACAACACATCAAACCCTGAAGCAGATGGGCTACAGCAGCAGAAGACCACACCGGGTGCCGCTCCTGTCAGCTAAGAACAGGAAACGGAGGCTACAATTCGCACAGGCTCACTAAAATTGGACAATAGAAGATTGGAAAAACGTTGCCTGGTCTGATGAGTCTCGATTTCTGCTTCGACATTCAGATGGTAGGGTCAGAATTTGACGTAAAGAACATGAAAGAATGGATCCATCCTACCTTGTCTCAACGGTTCAGGCTGGTGGTGGTGGTGTAATGGTGTGGGGATATGTTCTTGGCACACTTTGGGCCCCCTAGTACCAATTGAGTGTTGTTTAAACGCCACAGCCTACCTGAGTTTTGTTGCCAGAGGTGGGTAGTAACGAGTTACATTTACTTTGTTACATTTACTTGAGTAATTTTTTTTGGTAACTAATACTTTTTGAGTATATTTAATGATGGTTACTTTTACTCTTACTCAAGTAAATTTTTGTGTGAAAAAACTGTACTTTTACTTAGTTACTGTGGGCGAAACTCCTTTCGTTACTTCATCTTAATGCAATACAAGTTAAAAATGCTTCCATTTACATTTATGTATTTAGCAGACGCTTTTATCCAAAGCGATAGGTTATACATTTGTATTGTCAGTATGTGTGTTCCCTGGGAATCGAACCCACAACCTTTGCGCTGCTAACGCAATGCTCTAACCACTGAGCCACACAGGAACACATTTATTCCAAACGCGCCGTCTACTTTTCTCTGGGCAATGAGCGATGCCCATTCACAAATGATTCATTATTTTGAGTCAATTCTGTTCAAATTTTTGATCAAACCAGTCAGCAAACCAGTGAATCGGTTCAAGAATCAGTTTGAATGATTTGTTCAGTTCCCTGCCGTACATGCCGAGTCGTCTGAAGCGGTTCTCACTCAGAGTTGTAACAGAAAGTTTAAGAACATCAAGAGCATTGAACGTAGTGGGCGCGCAACCTGTTTCAGGAGGAATGCCTTTGCCTAGACACAATTAATATTGATATTTTCATAATATTTACACTTGCAGAAATATAGGCTACATTTGTACATTTTGCAGAACAGACGGAAGAAGATCCGTCAATGTGCATTGTTTAAGTATTTTGAGATGTTCGGTAACGTTAGCCAGTCATGTGAGGAGTTTTCACTCTTCTCCGTGTCAGAGGTATACATACATACATGCATACATGCATAATACATAATTAATATACTTTGAAATATAATTTAATTCAGTGATGCAAATCAGAATTTTCATCAGCTGTTAACTTCAGAGTCATATGATCCTTCAGAAATCATTCTAATATATTGAATTATTACCAGTGTTGGAAACAGTTTTGTTGCTTAATATTGTTTGGAACCTGTAACTTTTTGTTCAGGATTATTTGATGAATACAAAGCTAAAAAGATCAGCATTCATAATAAATCAACATATTGGAATGATTTCAAAAGTAATATGTGACACTGAAGACTGTTGTAAAGGCTGATGAAAATTCAGATTTGCATCACTGAAATAAATTACATATAAAATGTATGTAATGTGTGTGTGTGTGTGTTTTTTATGTCTAAATAAAAATAGACTTTTGATATACAGTATATGATCCAAAGTAACTAGTAACTAACTACTTGTAGTTTTTTATCCAATACTTTATTACTTTTACTCAAGTAACTATTCAGACTATTACTTTTACTTGAGTAAATATTTCTAGTACTTTTACTTGAGTACAGTTTTTGGTTACTCTACCCACCTCTGATTGTTGCTGACCATGTCCATCCCTTTATGACTACAGTGTACCCATCTTCTGATGGCTACTTCCAGCAGGATGATGCACCTTGTCACAAAGCTCAAATCATCTCAGACTGGTTTCTTGAATGACAATGAGTTCACTTTACTCAAATGGCCTCCACAGTCACCAGATCTCAATCCAACAGAGCAGCTTTGGGATGTGGTGGATTCGCATCATGGATGTGCAGCCGACAAATCTGCAGCAACTGCATGATGCTATCATGTCAATATGGACCAAAACCTCTGAGGAATTTTTCCAACATGTTATTGAATTTTTGCCTCGAAGAATTAAGGCAGTTCTGAAGGCAAAAGTGGGTCCAACCCGGTACTAGCAAGGTGTACCTAATAAAGTGGCCAGTGAGTCTATATATATATATATATATATATATTTATTTTATTTTTATATTTTTTGGATCATCCTCACCTGTTCCTCTGAACTTCATGTAAATAGACATCTTCCCAGTAGCATAGTGACATGAGTGACAGGTTTTAGAAACAAAGCTCATGGTTTCGAGCCCTGTGTGGGTTAACTTTTTTTGTAAATAGTCTGTGTCATTTCGATGTCTTTATTATCTGGGTAAGCATTGCACTTATTTTTTTGCTCCCTCTTATTTTAGAAATAAATGTGCTTTTTTGTGTGTGTTCATTTTCAGTTCAAAATTCACACATGTATGTCTGATTTTTGTATGTATTCACTTTATGCTGTTTTTGATCTTCCAGCTCTGCACTGCTTTAGCTGACTATTTGGGGCTTGGACCCGTATGGCTGCTTGCAGCTATATTTAGTTACTGCTTACAAATATTATACATTCAATTCATATGATCGTGCACTTTTTAATATGTGCTGTAAATGTAATATAAACAGATTGAACTGTATTCCCTTATAGTAATACAATTGACCCCTGCACACTGTTTACCTATTAACCAATACTCAAACCTACCCATACCACCAAACTTGTCCCTAACCTTACCCGTATCAAGTGTTAAACCATAACAAAAGCTTTTAATCACTGCATAGCATCTTTTAAAATCATTTGTAGATTTTCAAGAAGTGCATGACCATATGAATTGCAAGTTTAATGACAATTCTAAGCATTTTCATTTACATGAAATAATCATCTGTTAATTATTAGGTAATGTCTAACAAGTTTATTAGTTAACATTAACAAGCACATTATCTCACGCTTCTAGCTATTTGAATATATATATATATATATATATATAACTTATAATCTGTTAAGCATTATATAATGTTTGTAACTGATTTATTAATGAAAGTTATTATAAAGCGTCACTATAGTTTATAATCAATTCTTTGTTTTCGCACAGCAGTGTAGAGATGAACAAAATATTATCTACAAATCCCCTTCTATCTGCAGTATAGTGATACATAAAGATATGAAACATCAGGTGATTTCCACAATAAGACAAATATCTGTTCAGACAGGTCATGTAAGGTTTGCTCTATAAATTAATATAAAACATTTAGTATAGCTGACACTTAGGTTTAGTATCACAGCCATTTATTTGGAATGAAATGTAAATTAAACAGGGCACAAATATGGAGACCATATTGGAGTAAATAATCTATATATAATAGGCCACTGCTGTCTACCTCCTGCACACTGGCTTAGGCATTTTCTAATTTTAGAGGCTGTTTTGGCTTATTTGGTCTACCGAATTATACACTGAGACTGGAAAACCAAAGATGTCTGTGTTTTGGCTCAATCTTTGTTTGTTTCCTTATTTTTGTGCCACTGTCAATATCAGTATCAATGGTTGATTAAACTAAGCTAGTTTTGTCAAATTAAAAATACCTCTTTTCCTCTTAGTCTCTGTGATGGAAGTGGAGTGTGTGCAGGAGGGTTGTAAGTCTGAGATATTGAGAAATCTGGCAACCTCACTCCCAGAAGAACAGTGTCTTACCATTGTGTTCAAGGGAGGAAGGAAGAGCTTGGATCTCCAGTGTGACACAAAAGAGGAAGCCCAGCACTGGGTACAGGGGATTCAAACCCTGCAGGACAGAGTCAACAACATGACTCAGAAAGAGAAACTTGACAAATATCCTTCAGCAGATAATCCGATTCAGTTTTAATCTACGGTCCCTGTTTATCAGTATGTGAAATGACAAGTGACTTGTTCTTCAGTGGGTAACACGTGTTGACATATTTATCAGTCAGGGTTGTGCTCCATCAGAGATGAATTGAGAATTGTTTTTAAATTCCTGAATTTGATGCAGAATTGCAATTTAAATGTAAGAAGGTATACACAGTGTGTATATATATATATATATATATATATATATATATATATAATAGTTCAGATGCAATGTGCACCTCAAAGTACCATCTGAAATGTTCTTCTAAAATTAGCATTTTTATCGGGCTCCTATATTTATTTTCAGTTATTTTACTTTAATTGCACAGAAAAGGACCTATACATTACCATTAGTGTAAAATTACTGAACCTAAACATAAAAGCCAGATAAACATGCACATTTCAGATGAAAATTTCAGACGGCACTTAGAGTTTTTGGCATCTGAACTCTTCTATATGTATGTAGCAGAGGCCAGCAGGTAAGTGCTGTGCAGGTAAAACCTCACTCCCCTTATCTCAAGAGGTGCTCTAGCGACTGATGCTAGAGGCCGTGGCTTTTAGCCTCGTTGTTAAAGCGCCCACCTCACATGCTGGACACCGTGGTTCGAATCCACTCTGAGTGGGGTAAGTAGGACCGCAACATATACACATATATATATATATATATATATGTGTGTGTGTGTGTCAAACGATTAATCGTGATTAATCACATTCAAAATAAACGTTTTTATTTCCATACTATATGTGTGTGTACTGTGTATATTTATTATGTATATATAAATACACACACATTCTGTCACAATTTCACTGGAGCAAGGGAAGGTGGAGCCAGGAAACTTGGAGACACAGGAGATGCTCAATGTAGACTTTCATAAAACAAAAACTCAGGGATACAGACACTGAATGACGTTTAACACCGGACGCTAGAGACAAGGAAACACAGGGCTTAAGTACAGGGAGACAACTAGATCATTAATTAAACACAGCTGAAACCAAGGAATAATCAAACAAGGGAGAAATTGGGTCAAGGGGAAGACACATGAGGACAAAACACAAGACACAGGCACACAGGACTGACATTTACTCCCCCCTCCCGGAAGGGCGTTCCCGGACCCATGGCAAAATGGGCGGTACAGGGCACCACGGCGGAGCGGGAATTCATGGGGGAATCGGAAGAGCAGGGAACCCAGGGGGCATGGTGGAGCAGGGAGCACCATGGCGAGATAGGGAGTCCAGAGGGCCAGGGTAGGACAGGGAGCTCAGTGCGCCATGGCAGGACAGGCAGTCCAGGAGACCAGGGTGTAACAGGGAGCTCATGGCGCCATGGTGGGGCGGCCTCCGTGGCCTTGGCCTCGACCTGGCCACTCTGGCCGGACATCTATAGCCCCCCCCAAAAGAAAATTAATTGGGGGAATTATGGGTTTCCTGGCTGGAACAGGCTCTTGAGGGCGCTCTGGAGGAGCGGGCACTGGAGGGCGCTCTGATGGAGCGGGCCCTGAAGCTTTCTCAGGGCTGTATTCAGGAACTGGAGCCCTCGCTGGGCTTGACTGAATTCCTTATTGCATTTTGTGCATAACAATGCGATTAAAATGTTGAATGGTTGCCCAGAACTAATATATATATATATATATTAGTAATTATTTGGGTAAGAAAGTAGGGTAGTTTGTATGAGATGGTTGAAAACGTGGCTGGGAAGGCAAAGGTCTTGATCACGGGTTAATGCTGTTGTGTACATGGGATTATTCAGCATATGCAACACTGAAATTAAAAGTACCTCCTTTAAATGAAGTTGTAAAAACATACATCAACCCTGTGTTAATTCTATTTTACTTCACTGCATCTCTCGTTATTTTTTAAAACACAAAAATATGTTTTGTGTGAATAATCACTAAAACATTATAATGTAATGAATAGACTGCCCCCACAGCCTCATTTTTGTTCATGATAAACAAAATATAGCCGCAACCCTAACTAATGTTTTTTGGACATCACAATACATTTAAACTATGGTTATTTTTAATCTGTTTATATCCTTGACTGCTCTCACCTGGATCTATGGCTACCTGAAACAAGCTGACATGAACCATGATGGCACAATGTCATACGAGGAGGTCCAGACCCTTTTCAAGATGATCAACATAGACCTGAGTGAAGAAAATGCAGCCAGCCTCTTCAAGGTCAGCCTTTATTACCTGGCAGCACTTGAGAATCAAAAATCTTTGACTTTTAATTTCATGAATGTTTTTCCAATCACTATTACATAATCGGGTCTTTAGCGACCCGGACCTATATATCCATCACAGATGCATCTCTAACTGCTGCAATAGCAAAAAAAACTATCTTGATATTTTAAGAACAATTACAGAAGTCTAAAATAAAGCATATTTCCTTACCTTTTGAGCGGATGATTGTACCATCGCCGTCATCGTCAGAGCGCACTTCCACAGTACATTCAGCATGGCTTGGGCAGAACATCCCTAACCACGTCCCTCCAACCATTGGGTTGCCAGAGCTGCATCCCAAAGTTAAGGGTGCGCACTTCGAAGACCGCATTTGAAGTGCAATTGAATCACAGCGGCACTACGAAGGCTGTCCCAATGTTAAGGCTGCGCACTTCAAAGACCACATTTGAAGCGTGATTGCGTCACAGCATCACTACGTAAACTGTCCAAATTCAGGATGCACTCATGCTTTTCGCAAGAAAATTAAGTGTACATCTGATGGATGCTTTGCACCCTACCCTTTCCCAGAATCAATTGCGCACAGATGACTATGGAATTCACATTCAAAGAACATGGTGGAAGAGAGTTCTGTGACAGCAGAAGAAGTCACATTTAAATGTAAAAACGTACAAATAAATTAAATATGATAAAAAAAATCACAACATACAGTGTCCTGCAAGTCATCTGTAGGAGAAAAATACAAGACCTGCAAAGCCGTGGCGACAGAACAGCAGGACCTTGCATGTTATGATATTAAATTAGTTATAATCGTTTAACCACAGCCTCTTGTCTCCGTTGGCAACCCACATGATTCTTGTTTAATGCAAGTGACGTCACAGGGAGCAGAAAGTGCAAGCAGTGAGTGCAAGTGTCTGAACGTGCAAGTGCTGAGAATGCAAGTGCAAGTCTTGCTATTGGAATGGAGGGAAATGTAATTGGCAAAGTAATTATTTTTAACGATGTCAAAATGATTATTTCACCACCCTGTGTGATCTATCTATCTAAAAATCAGGATTCCACTATTTACCCATTCTTCCTACTGATGCTTCACGTCTTATTGCCTGTAAGCACTTTTGTCTCCCTAAAGGCTGGCTTTTACGATTCAGTCGCTTATAAAAACTTAGTTGTGTTTTTTCTTTAGCTTTTTAGCTGTACACCTTGTCACACAGCAGCTTTTGGGCATTGTTCTGTTTTTGTAATAAGTCAGAAATGACAAGGAGGCAGCTTCCCGCAATCCAAATCAACCCAACCCCCGTGGGCATGGCCTAAATGCGCTCTGTCACTATATGGTAGCTGTCCTCTCGCACCGTTGCTATGCGGCAGGAGCAGTAATCAGGAACCCCTGGTGGCACAACAAAGGAAATTCTGCGAAGGTTGAGCATCCTTCATGCACTTCGAAGGGTCCTTCGCACCTCTAACTTCGCACCTCCTTCAGGGAACGAGGGTTACATACGTAAGCGAGACGTTCCCTATCAGTCGGTCACTGGGATCAGTCGGACCGACGAATTGGGATCCCTACCAAAAGGCCACGGATACTGCCCCTTCCAGTGTCCCGTGGAGGCCTCCTGTGCCGTTATTTTTTTGGCGCAGGTTAGGGCCCCCATAGGAAGATCCGTTACTGTTGCTATGGCACTACCCACTCAGTAGGACTGGATAACACTGGGAAAACGTACCCGTTCAGCTCAGAACAGGAACGCTGCGGAAGCCCTTACCTCCCCGAGGGAGGTTCAGAAGCAGTTACACATATGGACAATAGTCAGATGCATATGGAAGATTGGAGGTGATTGTAACCCTCTTGGAAGTAGCAGGAAGTCTGCTGGGAAACACGGGCTCTAAGGCTAAACCGTGGAAATACACATATGGGATCCGAACGGTCTCTACATATGGAACCCAGCCCTCTACCGGTTCTCAGGGATTCATCGAGTGATGGCCTGGCACCGGACGCTCCGCTACGTCCAGCTGCCGAGGGGATGGAGGAGCTCGACAGGGTCTACAGTTGGACTCTCTGGAGCAGTTTTTAGCAAGTCGACCCGAAACCGGAGCCCCTCAGTGCTTCTACCCGTTTGAGGTGAGAACACAGGAGGAAACCGGTTCGACACGAAGGCTATAGAATCTAGCGAATGTGTTAGGGGTCGCCCAGCCCGCAGCCCTACAAATATCTGTCAGCGAGGCGCCATGAGCCAGCGCCCAGGAGGACGCCACATTTCTTATAGAGTGAGCTCTCAACCTGAACGGGCAAGGCACACCCTGTGCCTGATAGGCCAGGGTGATGGCATCCACTATCCAGTGGGCCATCCTCTGCTTGGAGACGGCATTCCCTTTCTGCCGGCCTCCGTAACAGACAAGAGCTGGTCTGAGGTCATGAGGATTCGCGTCCTGTCAACGTAGCATGTCAACGCTCGGACGGGACAAGCAAAGCTAGGGCTGGGTCTGCCTCCTCCGGGGGCAGCACTCGCAAGCTCACCACTTGGTCCCCGAAGGGAGAAGTGGGAACCTTGGGCACATAGCTGGGCCGGGGCCTCGGGATTATCTGGGAATCCGCCGGTCCAAACTTTAGGCACGAATCGTCGACAGAAAATGCATGCAGGTCCCCAACCCTCTTGATGGAGGTTAGTGCAAGCAGGAGTAGAGTTTTCATTTTGTGAGAAACTTCAGCTCGACTATTTACAAGGCTCAAATTGGCCCTGCTGTCCCGTCCAGGGACCAGACATGAAGTTTCCAGAGGTCTGGACGCGGGTGCCACAGGGTGCCCCGTCTCTGAGGCAGTAGAACCTTCCTCAGAGGAATCTGCCAGGGAGGGGCTGTCACGAGGAGCATCAGTTCTGGGAACCAAGTCCGGGTGGGCCAGTATGGCGCCACGAGCAGGATCTGCTCCTCTTCCTCCCTGACCTTACACAGTGTCTGTGCGAGAAGGCTCACTGGGGGAAATGCATACTTGCGAAGGCCTCGCAGCCAGCTGTATGCCAGTGCGTCCATGCCGAGTGTTCCTTCGGTCAGGGAGTAAAACAACTGGCAGCGCGACGTCTCTAGGGACGCGAACAGGTCTACCTGTGCGAGTCCAAAACATCGCCAAATCAGCTGGACCGTCTGCGGATGGAGTCTCCACTCTCCGGGGAGCGCAGCTCATGACAGCTCGTCGGCTGTCCGGTTGAGCAAGCCCGGAATATGAATGGCGCGAAGCGACCTCAGATGCTTCCGACTCCAGACCAGGAGCCTCTGAAACTGTTTCAGTGGTGCCGCCGTCCTGTTCTGAACGTATTCAAGCAGTTCAACACCGACTGAGCGCGTTCCTGCGTGAGGCACGCTGTCTGATTGACCGAATCCAACTCCATACCGAGAAACGAGATCCTCTGCATCGGCAAGAGTTTGCTCTTTTCCCAGTTGACCTGAAGGCCCAACTGGTTGAGATGCGAGAGCACCAAATCCCTGTGTTCGCATAACTGATCCTGAGACTGAGCCAGTATGAGCCAGTCGTCGAGGTAGTTGAGAATCGCCGCCCTGTTCTCTCAAGGGAACAAGGCTGCCTCTGCTACTCGTGAAGACACGGGCGATAGGGACAGCCCGAAGGGCAGGACCTGTACTGATATGCTCGTCCTTCGAACGCAAACCGCAGGAATGGCCTGTGGCACGGAAGGATCGACACATGGAAGTACGGGGCTTTCAGGTCAGATGCTGCAGACCGAACTTGGGGACGGATGCATCCGAAGACGCGGTTCTGCATGAACATCTTGAAAGGAGGTTTATGAAAGGCCCAGTTCAAGATGCACAGACCCAAGATTGGTCGTAACCCATCGCTTTTCTTGGGCACAATGATGTAAGGGCTGAAAAACCCTGCCTTCATATCGGCTGGAGGGACCGGTCCCATCACGTCCTTCGCCAGTAGGACAGTGATTCCTCTCACAAGACATGGGCATCCGCTGCCTTCACTGCTGTGAGGTGGATGCCCCTGAACTTGGGAGGACGCTGGGCAAACTGAATCGCATAGCCGACTCAGATGGTCCTTAGGAGCCAGTCTGGGGCACCCAGACACCGTACAAGCGGGACCATCGACGTACCCGCGGTAGGACAGCGAGGTGGAATGCAGGGACCTGGCCCGTGGCGGACCGAGGAGAGGTCTGAGTGTGCGGTGCACGCTTATCTGCTTCCATAATTTGGCAGAGGGTGCGTGAGTAGCCTTTGATGACACTCTCGAACCGCCCACTGGTGCCTGCTGGCGAGAGGTTGGATGAGTGTGGTCCGAAGTTGATTCGTCCATGACTCTCCATGCCCTCTTGGGACCCAGAGACAGAGACAACCGCTTCCTGTCGAGATTTTTTTCCCAGAGGAGTACCTACAGGCCCGGAAGAGGAGGCATGGTTTGCCCTGCCGGGTGGAGACAGTATAAGGACACACTTGCATCGCAACTGACCGCTCCACGGGGAACCCCGTAACTAGCTGCACCACCGGTGGTGAGGGAGGAGGAGTTAGCAGGTAAGTTTCTGGCAGTAAAAGGTGCCGTCCATGACCTGTAAGCTCCTCATGCACGTCCGGGAGAGAGGCACTGAGAGGCGCTGAGAACTAGCACAAGCTACCCCGAGAAACCAGTCGTCCAACCTCGAGGGTTCGGGACACGGTGGCTTTCTCCACTCGAGCCCTACCCTTTCGGTGGCCCGGGAAAGCATAGCCGTCACTTCCAGATCCGACTCAGGCATTGCTACCGCCGGAGCGGCAACGCAGCCGAACCTTCCTCTCCAGAAGCTCCGGCTCCCCCTCCGATGCAGCGATCGACATCTGGAGGAGTGCCAAGGATACTGCTGGTACGCTCCTTTTAGAGGGCCCAGCACGTTCCATTGGCAGCTCAACTGGTTGCGGCGTGCAAGAGAAGCGATGGTCCCTTGAGGGTTTGCCACCACTGTAATCCTCAGACCAACCGTGCTACCGCCTGAAGTAGACCTCGCCTGTCTGCAGCCAGGACAAGAACTAGATCGAGAAGGAGGCAACAGCTCCACCCCTTTGTCCAGGTAACGGAGCCTGGCCACAACTCCGAGATGAGCATCCCCAGTGAGAAGATGACTCATCCACGAACGCCACCTCAGCGTGCTTACCACCCAGGCACGTGAGGCAGCGATCGTGACCATTCACCCAGCGCCAGGCAATGACCGCATCCAGAAACGCACGGGTGACATGTTGTCTGAAGCAAGACCCAACTCATCTTTATAAAGACGCAACGTCAAGTTTGCCAGATGCAACGTCGTCTTTAAAAAGATGCACCCGTGAATGCTCTTTTAGGGAAAAAAATATTTTAGCGTGCTGAAGCGCACAGGGGAGATGGTCATCTGCAACACAAACAGGGGGTAGTGCAGCCTGATGTGTGCAGTCCACTCGACACGGGAAGAACCACCACAGCTGTAGAGCCGTCCACCAGCACGAGAGTCTTGCGAAGAGCGTGCTCAACTCGTTGAATTCACTCGTCAGCAGAAATCAGGAATAGAACGATGTAACCGCTCGGTTCCGAAGCGAAAAGCTGAATATGAGCTGCACCTGCTGCCTACTTATACTCACGCTGTGATCAGCGTCAGCTGGATGTAATAATCGCATGCCAATGTGCATTGGCTCGTTTAGTTTACACTCGAAGTGGATTGGTCTCTCTAAGTGAGATCCCAATTCGTCGGTCCTCTGATGTGACGTCGAGAGTGACCGACTGATAGGGAACTCTGTTTCAGTTGGAAATGCGTCACTACACGGAAATAAATTTGGCAGCAACTTCTGGTTCGCACGGACATTAATCACAGAACAAATCTGCCTGCGATGCTGAAAAACAACAGACAAAAATGAACACTAAAGAGAAAAATTGATTTTAGGAATATGACATAAGTCATGCATATTTTTGTACATGCATGGTATTCTTTTCTAACTTTAAATGCAGAAAGAGAAGAAATTATTTTTCTTTGTGTCTTTGCATATCAGAAATGTGATAAGTCAGCAGACGGGCGGCTTGAACATGAGGAGATTGAGGTATTTTGCTGGGAGTTACTACGCCGGCCTGAGCTAGATGGAGTGTTTCAGCAGTACTCCGCCAATGGTTATATCCTGTCTGCCATGGATTTGCGTGAATTTCTCAAAGACCAGGGTGAAGACCACACGTTTGTACATGCTCAGAGCCTCATCCTTACCTATGAGCTCAATGATTGGGGTATTCACACTTTGCTTTCTATGACATAAAAATACAATCTTTGGTAGAAACCCTCTAACTATTCAGAGATAAAAACACAGAAAAATTGTGAATGACCTCTTAATTTACAGTAATAATATATATGATTTTATTGTAAGGATTTGCATACTTTTCCTGGAGAACCCCCAGCACTACAAACGTATTTTATATTTCTTCCTTATTGGACAAACCCAAGTCTTGCAGTCTCTACTAATAAGCTGATGAGTTGAATCAGGTGTGTTAGATGAGGGACGACATGTGCAGTGCTGAGAATATTCCAGGACCGGTTTGAAAATCCTGTTTTTATTGCAATTTGCACTGTTTATCAGGTTTGCAATTCTGGGTCTAAAGATGCAGATATGTTTTGTCCCATTCAGCCCAGAAAAACCAGTTTATGACACCCAATGGTTTCGCCATGTACATGCTGTCTAAGGAGAATGATGTGTATAACCCAGAGCATGACAGAGTCTACCAGGACATGAGCCGCCCACTCAGTCACTACTTTATCTCCTCCTCACACAACACCTACCTCACTAAAGACCAGCTCATCGGTGAGAGCAGCATTGACCCTTATATCAGGTACACTGCTCAAATATACATTAAAAAAGACAGCACTGGTAATTTTAGCAGATAATGCTATACATACACATCTGCATGCATACTAAACAGGATGACCTATTTATTGAAATTTTGCACAAAGACTGACACAAATGTTCTCTCTAATATTGAGCAATTAAAGTAAAAAAGATATATATTTTTGTTTGTGGTGCAGAGCTCTGAGTCAAGGCTGTCGCTGTGTGGAACTGGATTGCTGGGATGGGGAACATGAGCCAGTTATTTACCATGGGCACACCCTCACATCCAAAGTGCCATTTAGCAAGGTTTTGAAGGTCATCACTGAATATGCATTCAGGGTGAGCACAGGAAGTGTCTCTTCAACTTCAGCCTACTGGGTGATGCTTTTTTTATTCAACCCAGGCTCATTGGAAATATGTGCCGCTAAATACATTTCTGCCACACTTTTATTACTTACCTTACTACACGTTTCGAGGCAGTTTCAAAGAAAAACATCCAGTGAGTGGTGCTAAAACATGGGTTACCCTGGCACGCATTTGTGCATTGGTATAGGCATGTATTGCTGTGTTTGTATTGCCTTGCTTCAGGTATGTATTGTGGTTGTTCATAATTCAAACATCCGAGGAGTGTCACTAAAAGTAAAAAAAATGCTCTTGTGGGAAATATCCCTCTACACCAAACCCAATCCTAAACCTACTCAATAGTGTTAACAAATGCAAAAGTGATATAAAAACCATAGGTTCAACAGTGGAGCCCGGTCGAGCTAGTGGGATGAACACGGCTGGCTGTTCTCTGGATCGGGATTGGGGCTGGTGAAGTCATCCTCAGCGGGGCAGACGGTGAATGAGATCCACAATTCACCAGGACCCACTCCATAAAAGCTGCGAAATCATCACGGAGACCGTTCGCTTACACCGCTTGCTCAGGCTGTGATAGAAAAAATTAAATAGTTGTAGTCCTCCAGTGAATGGTCCAACTGCTCCAGGTAGAGGAGCTGAGCAGCCAGTAAATCCATCCAAGAGGGGAGAGGAGAAAATCAAAATAAACAAAATGCTGCAATATTCTTTACTCACTTGAGGGTCTGCTATTCTGTAACGTTGCTGTGCTATTAAAAATGCCTCGATGCAGGAGAAATAAAAAATAGCAGTCTCTTAATAATAAATCCCCACAAGAATCAGAAGGAATCCATGAGCAAGGGGTAGCACAACATGGAAATACATACAAATAGCAGACAGGGAACAAAGGAACAGACAAGGCTTAAAAACACAGGGACTAATGGGATAATTAACCAAACTCCGATGGAAACGATTTAACTCATTAAACAGGCTGGGAAAACTAGGTCACAGGGGAGACTCAATACACAGACATGTGACAAGAACAGTGTTGGCATTGTGATATCTTTGGGCAAAATAGGTTTTAGTTGCCACAAAACATAACCACAAGAGAGGCAAATGCGGAGTTAACAAGAAAATAGGAGGGCCAAAATTTGAAGGCGGAATCCGCTTTGAAACGGCAACATTAATTGTTTTAATTGCAGATGAGTGACAATTCAGCCATATCCAATGAACAACGAGGCTAGTATTTCTGCCCGTCTTGACTGGTGGACTAGTATATAGGGGATATTACATTATGGAGGCCCCTGCTCAAATCCCGAGGCCCTAGGCAATCGCCTGCACTGCCTGTAGCTAGTGTCGGCTCTGGGTAATAATATAGCATAATGAGAGATTTTATAAGCAGTTGTTTGGAATCCGGTCATTTTTGACCAGGAACACCACAAGTGTGACAGGAATCCGAACACAACCAGAGGGTTAAGGTCTGATTAAACCTCTCAATCAACCACTCAGTCTGAGGATGATAAACATATGTATAAATCTGGCTCACCTTCACGAGTTTACACATCTCTTTCAGGACTTTGGACATGAAGCAGGTACCCTGATCTGTTCTATTCCACAATGCCCATTCGGCTGAAAAGCAGGAATGTCTCTATGGCCAATGCTTTAGAAGTTGTTGTCCATAGGGGTATGGCTTCTGGATACCAAGTGTTATAATCAAGGATTACCAAAATGTATCGATGGTCCTGGCTGGATCTGGGCAGTGGCCCCATGATATCATCGCAATTCTCTGGAAAGGAGTCTCAATAATGGGTAAAGGAACCAACGGGCTTTAATATATGACCTTGGGGCTGGTCTTCTGGCAAGTTGCTCACCGTCGACAGTAATCTTTGACTGCTCCCTTCACCCCTGGCCAGAAAAACCTCCTCAGCATGCGTTTGTATATCTTCTCTGTTCCAAGGTGGGCACACAAGAGATGAGAGTGAGCCAAGTATAACACTCTGGAGATATAGGCTTTAGATATCAGGAGCTGTTCAACAACCTCCCCTTCAATCTTAATAACTCGGTATAATAAGCTATTTTTAGTAGCAACATGTGGATTAGTTAGTTCACTCAACCCCTCTGGTAACTGGTCATTCACAGGCTTGAAAATGTATTTTGTCCCTAGTGCATATTCAGGTCGTACTAGGGTAACCATACTTCCTGAGTCTAGTAGGGCTTTTGAGTCTTAGTTGGCCACTCTTACTGGAATACGGGGGGCTGTTGTCCCCTGGTTAACCTAACAGGTAATCCCATAGTGACATGCTTTATTACCAGATTCAGCCGATGGCATGGATTCTTCTCTTCCTCGACAGCTCCAGGATAGGTGGCCTTCCAGTTCACAGGAGTAAATCTTTTATTTGTTTTGGATGCCAGAGGGCTGCCAGAGAGGTGGGTTTGGGGCCTCAGCTGGTGTTACTGACCTTGCCACCTGAGAGTCCCCCTGGTTTTTCGGCAGACCCCCTCTTTCCCCGTTGGTACTGGGACGGCCAATTCTCGATAGACCCTGACAATTCACTTTCATTACCTCCACTGTCACCTGATGGTTTTCCAATAGGGCTGTCAGAGTCTCAACGTCAGCAGGACTGGTTTGTGCAGCATAACGCTTTGCCTCAGCTGGCAGGGAGAGAATGCAATGGTCCAACACAAGTCTTTCCACCACTACTTCCCCAGTAGTGAGCCAGGCCTCTGTCAGTCGGGTCAATGTGGCTATCTGAGGTCTCACTGGCTGAGTCGGATCAAAAGTTCATACATGGAAACATTGTGCTCGAGCAGGGAGGCTATGCCCATAGTGGAACAAGACGCCCCTCTTTAACTTAACATAATCAGCTGCATCTTTAGACGGCAGATCTTGATGGGCTCTTTGGGCTTCCACTGTCAAAAAAGGTGCCAACAGGGTGCCCCAGTCTCGGACTTGTCTTGGACTCGTTGGTATTTGGACTCGGACTTGGTCATGGGACTCGCCAAATGTTGTAGTTGGTCTCGACCGAGTCCAGCAATGTATGCTTTTTTCTCTTTCAAAACAAAACCATTAATCTGGCTCGCTTGTTCTGCAAATGGGTAATGTAATTGGTTTAACTCCATCTAGAACGGGCATTGCCATTGGTCGCCTGTTAAATGCACAGCTGCATCATATGCTGGCTCCGAATGTGCGCGCTGCGTGGAGGCATAAATCATTTTTATTTTGGCCTCAGACACGATGTCGGCAAGTTGCATAATACAGTTTGGTTTTAAAAAGTTTGTTGGAGTTTTCCCTCTCAATTTCCTTCGCTTTTAAATACCTTATTAATGCCCGTGTGCATTTTCTGCAATAAACATGGGACTTTAATTAATAAAATAAATAAAATTACACCATTACCATGCTATAAGCCTAATATAAAATTACAAACGTACAACATTTTTAAATGTAATAAAAAACAAACTGAAAATAATCAAACGCCGTGGCACCAAATGAATAAGAAAAAGAATGAATAAGAGCAAAACGAATAAAGTCTGGAGGCATGGAATACACCTGGATGTAAAATAAAATAAATTACACAAAAATGTAAATAAAGTAAAAAATAAGCAAACACTGTGGCAATGGCTGGGCGATTTATCAGATTTTATCGATTAATTCAAATTTAATGTTTTACCACAATTATATATTTTTTTATAAATTGAGGAATCGCGATTTTGAATAGAAATATTACCAAACGCTAGAATTAGACACTTTGGTAATAACAGTAAAGAGAAAAGAACAATCCAACCGCATGTCGGTGCACATGTGATGCTCTCTAGGTAACATTCACACAGAGTGTGCTTTTGTGTTGACGCGGGCAGTGGAATAGGAAAAAAAAATCAAGAAGATGTGAGTTAAACATCTTTTAATAACTAGAGTGCATCGTTTTTAGAATGCCGTTTAATGCACGAGACGCTGCAAGAGATGCGATCGCAACCGTAAATCGCGTCCATGTTTACATAGAAAAAACTAATCGAATACAAAACATGTGAAGAACTACTATTGTATGTCTGATATTTGAGGTTTGCATCAGGGTGACAGGCTGAAAACCGCTGTTCATTGTTTTACAGAGCCTTTATAGCTAATAACTATATAGTTAATATACATTATAATATGTATATTATAATGTATAATTATAAATATACATTATATATAGAAAATATATTTACATTTTCAAGTTGACTAGTTAAAAATCACACAAAATCGAGAATTGGTCAAATTTTAGTGAAATTGCTAAACCTAAAATATCCTCCCGAGACCCCCCAAAAAGTTTTCATGTCATTATATTGTTTAGACCATAAGAAAAAATTTGAACAATAAAATGTTTGAAAAACTATATTTTATTCATATTTGATTATATGTCCTCTGTAGAGGACACAAGGACTAAAAATAAACGGCATGAATAGACATCAAAACGGCAAAATCAATGGGAGTTTTTTTTTTTATCACCAAATACAGTTTTAGGTTTCAGGATTTTTTTATACTAAACTTTGTTTAAGGATGATTCTCAACTATGTTTTATATTATTTGATATACCATTTTGTTTTATGCAATATGTGTGTAAAAAATTCCATAAACTGGTTTCCCATTAAACCCAGTGTACCTATACACTGTATATAATTTGCATATTAATTTGTTGCTGTTGGGACAGAATGTTGACAAATAATTTTCATAATGGGAGTAATACATGGCCAAATTTTCATAAAATATATAATATTTCATAAGCAAACTGATATATAATTTATTTCCCTATTAAATTGTTATGTCTCCCAAAATGCATAATAAACATGCTTTTAGTCCTGGTGTCCTCTACAGTGAACATGAATGAAATAATGTCTTGTTTCATAACAGGAAGTCAAATTTGAATTTGAAAACCCACAACATTTTCCTGAGATGTTGCGTTATGACAAACAATCTGAAAATTATTCAGATTTAAAAGACATTACAGAATATAATCATATTACCATAAGGATGTACAATGTTTCACTAAATTAAATAAAGCCATCTTTAAAGACGTAGGAGAGGGTTTAAAAAACCTTTAGTATCTCTATAAAGCCCTGAATGAGCTCTGTGCAGGACATCCGGGCTTATAACTGTGACATGTGAGGTCTCAGAGAAATACACTAAAATAGAATGTCCACTACAGAGACAAAAGCTCCATAGCTGGGTCTCAGGAGGATAAATAAAATAGCCTAATTTCATCCTACAGTGTTGCTGCACATGCTTTTAGATCATTACATACAATAATGCAAAATGATTATCTTAGAATAGAAGATATGCTGTCTCTCGTATCACATAAATTATCAATAATTAAGTATGTGGTTTTGAAGAAGATCAGTTTTTTCTTTCCCTGTTTTGACTGTCTAATTTGGACTCGGACTTGACTTGGACTCGAACCTCTTTGGACTCGGTCTTGACTCGGACTCGAACCTCTTTGGACTCGGTCTTGACTCTGACTCGATAGTCCTGGACTTGGACTTGTCTTGGACTCGACAAAGGTGGACTTGACTACAGCCCTAGTTTTGTGGCCGCTTAAGCGCTGACCTCTATGCCAGCATTCTCCACCAAATGTGATATCCTAGGGCGAAATTAGGTTTTAGTTGCCATAAAACACAATCACAAGAGAGGTGCAGATGCAGAGTTAACAAAAACTGAGGTTTTTATTCAACCAAGAAAATAGGAGGGTATAAAAGGAATGTAAACTGGAAATTAGGTTCTTACCGGTCTGGGGTATCTTCCTTGTCTTTGTTCCCTATGTCCGTTTCACCACAGCGCCACCTTCAGAAGGGAGACAGAGCAGAAGGAAGGCATGTCAGTAAGCAACACATGACAATATTCACCCTTTTTGCTCTTCAGCCAGTTGTCTCTGGTTAATTTTCAGCTGGTCTGGTCTAAGCCATCCAAAGTTTCAGCATCTTGTCCTGGGCCCACCAACAACAGACTGAAGCAGAGATTCTAGCTTTATGATGGCCTCCATTAGGCCATCATTGGCTAGAGCTGTGGTTGGTTCCATGTCTGGAGGGTGAGCATGTGGAAGTACTCATGGTTGATGACTTTTCCTTACCAGGGCCTGCTCCTTTGGTCCGGGGTTACTCCTTCCCACATTAGCTTGCATATGTACACAGTATCCTATCTTTCCCTAAACAGAGTGGTGTGATGGAGAGACCTTAAACTTGTCTTTCAGTGGGCATAGCAAGAACAATTGCGAACTTGAAGGAAGCGCACATTTTAGCCAATTTATGGATTTTTTTTATGGTTATTTCAATTTATCTGTCCTTTTTAATTGATATTAATTGTATTTATTTACTTAACTCTTATTTATTTTCATGAAGAAATCATATTGTGATACAAGAGTTTATTTTATAAAAAAACATGGTATGATCCAATTAGTAAAGTGGACAAATGTGTATTTAAGATGGCTGTCATTAGTAGTGAGAGGTAGATACATCGAGAGCTTATGAATGAGATTGTGGTGATGAGTATAGTGTAAAACTCCAGCCTAAATGTGGTAGAAGGGAGTTAGTAATGTTTTAGTACTTAGCAGTTCTAGTTTTAGACCATTTTATTACAATCTTTGCATCCACTCTAAATAACCTTCTGGAAGCCAATTTCCCTCCCATGATTTTTGTCTTCCTTGTGACTGCTCAGGTCATTATCCTAAGTGGTTTTACTTTTTCCTTCTCCTCTAAAACAAAATAAATACACATACATATTTTAACATATGCTTATTTTCTAGACCTCTCCATATCCTCTTATGCTGTCTCTGGAGAACCACTGCTGTGTGGAGCAGCAAACTATCATGGCTCAGCAGCTGCTCTCAATTCTGGGGGACAAACTGATCACCAAACCTCTCAATGACATGCCACTTCAGTGCCTACCATCGCCAGAGGTAATGCAGGCTGACTTTTCCCAATAAAGTATCAAACATACTCTAAAATCAATTTGGAAGAGCAGTCTGTAACACAGTTCTTAGATCGGGAAGAAGGAGGCGGGAACCGGCGAACATTTAAGACTTTAATTATAAAATAAACAAAAACAAAATAAAAGCGGCAGCCCCTCACAGACGACTGCCGCACACAAAACACAAACTAAAATCCAGGCCTGGTCCTCTCTCTTCTTTCACTGTCGTCACTCCTCATTTAACCCTTCCGAAGCTCCTCTGTGGGACTCGAGACCGGTGAGTGGCGCAGGTGTGGTTCATTATCATTTACTCCACCGGCCTCGCTCTGTTCCCACGGCTCTCGGCCCCGCCCCACTCGTCACACAGTCTATCTTCCCTTCAGTTTGTTTTGAATTTTATTCAACAGACATTGCTTGACAGTTATCTGCATTTCAGTTATCTGCATTTCATCCATAGAGGTTTTCTTTTAATCGTTAATTTAGTGTCTCACTCTGGGTATTGCCTTATCACTGCAAACAAGCCTGCACTGGCCCTTTATGGGCCCACTTAGGGCTAACCAAAGGGCCCCCAGTGGGCTGCCAGCACAGGGGCCCTGAGAATTTGCTCATTGGCAAAACGTTGGCCCCTTTGGGGCAGTCGTGGCCTATTGGATAGAGCGTCGGACTTGTAACCCAAAGTTGTGGGTTCGAATCTCGGCTCCGACAGGAATTGTCCATGACTGAGGTGAGACCCTTGAGCAAGGTACCGAATCCACAACTTCTCCCCAGGCTCCGTAGCGTTGGCTGCCCCCTGCTCCAGGTGTGTGTGCACTTGGATGGGTTAAATGCAGAGCACAAATTTCACTGCTGGTTATACTCTGTATAATTGTGTATGTGACAAATAAAAAAATATTCTTCTTAGCACTGGCCCTGCACGGGCAGCCCTCCCTTAGCACCCAGGAACCCCTCACTAGGCCTACACAGGGCTAATCTACAACAAAGTGTTTCACTTTAAATACTTTTCGGATAATATAACTTAAGTCTTTGGTAAAAACAGTTATTATACATCTGAAATGGATGCAGTCACCACATAGGCTAACTAATGTCTACATCAGTGGTGCCCAACCCTGTTCCTGGAGATCTAAACTGAACAAAATTATAAACGCGTTTTGCCCCCATTTTCCATGAGCTGAACTCAAAGATCTAAGAATTTTTCAATTGTACACAAAAGGCCTATTTCTCTCAAATATTGTTCACAAATATGTCTAAATCTGTGTTAATGAGCACTTCTTTGCCGAGATAATCCATCCACCTCACAGATGTGGCATATGAAGATGCTGATTAGACAGCTTGATTATTGCACAGGTGTGCCTTAGGCTGGCCACAATAAAAGGCCACTCTAAAATGTGCAGTTTTATCACACAGCTTAATACCACAGATGTCGCAAATTTTGAGGGAACGTGCAATTGGCATGCTGACTGCAGGAATGTCTACCAGAGCTGTCGCCCGTGAATTGAATGTTCATTTCTCTACCATAAGCCGTCTCCAAAGGCGTTTCAGAGAATTTGTTAGTACATCCAACTGGCCTCACAACTGCAGACCACGTGTAACCACACCAGCCCAGGACCTCCACATCCAGCATCTTCACCTCCAAGATCGTCTGAGACCAGCCACTCGGACAGCTGCTGCAACAATCGGTTTGCCTAACCAAAGAATTTCTGCACAAACTGTCAGAAACCATCTCAGGGAAGCTAATCTGCATGCTCGTTGTCCTCATCGGCATCTCGACCTGACATAAGTTCATCGTCGTAACCAACTTGAGTGGGCAAATGCTCACATTCGATGGCATCTGGCATTTTGGAGAGGTGTTCTCTTCACTGATGAATCCCGGTTTTCATTGTACAGGGCAGATGGCAGACAGCGTGTATGGCTGATGTCAACGTTGTGGATCAAGTTGCCCATGGTCGCGGTGGGGTTATGGTATGGGCAGGCGTATGTTATGGACAACGAACACGGGTGCATTTTATTGATGGCATTTTGAATGCACAGAGATACCGTGACGAGATCCTGAGGCCCATTGTTGTGCCATTTATCCACAACAATCACCTCATGTTGCAGCATGATAATGCACGGCCCCATGTTGCAAGGATCTTTACACAATTCCTGGAAGCTGAAAACATCACATTTCTTACATGGCCAGCATACTCACCGGACATGTCACCCATTGAGCAAATTTGGGATGCTCTGGATCGGCGTATACAACAGCGTGTTCCAGTTCCTGTCAATATCCAGAAACTTCGCAGCCATTGAAGAGGAGTGGACCAACAGATTTGTTAAAAATACTTGAGAGAAATAGGCCTTTTGTGTACAAAGAAAAAGTATTAGATCTTTGAGTTCAGCTCATGAAAAATGGGGGCAAAAACAAAAGTGTTGCATTTATAATTTTCTTCAGTATACCTTCCTGCAGAGTTCAGTTCCAACCCTGATCAAACACACCTATCTTTAATTATCAAGTGCCACTTCAGATCCTAATTAGTTGGTTCAGTTGTGTTTGATCACCTGAACTCTGCAGGAAGGCAGATCTCCAGGAAAAGGGTTGGGCACCCCTGGTTTATATTGTCAAAAATGTACAGTAGTCAAAGAGATTTCAAATCAATGATTTATTTAATACAAAATAGAAAACATTAAATTCAGGTTAATACAGCTACATATAGCCACAAATGTAAATATAAAAAAAAGAACAAAGAAAGCAAATAAAGCTATATAATATTTTAGGATTTTGACATGTGAAGGTTGATGTGTGAAAGTCTTATCTGTAGTACTTCAATTCCCAAACACTGTCCGTAGCTGATGTTGACTGATAGCAAATAAAAATCCAACAGCTCTCAAAAAGACTTTTCCTGACCAGCAACAATAAAAATAGTCCAGAATATGGTCTCACATTGGAAAGAACTTTAAATCCATATTCAAACTGGACCATAATGTGGTAACCTCACCAATAAAGAGTCATTCAAAAATGCATACAAATACACTGTCTTAAACTGTTAGTATAAATCCAAACACAAGCCATACATACAGTACATACATGTTCCATCTCTGCAAAGAACATCAGCAATTTATACTTTTAAATAGAAGAAATACTAATTTAGACTGGGCTTGAAATGACACATTTCCCAAACAGGACACAGCACAATGTGTTTAACAGGTGAGCTATGCTGGCTACTGCTGCTTGATTTAGCTACCACATGACTTCACTTAAGGAAACCTAAAACACCCTAGCATCCCTAGTGGTAAGGAAGAAAACTGCCCACAAAATTCTTATCAACAGGCTCGTTTCTGTTACTGCCAGGTGCGGGTGAAGGGAGGAGAGCGAGGTCTGAAATGCAGGAGGAAATAGGTCTTTATTAACACAAAATGACATAAACAAACAAAAACCACACAGTAGGGGAAAACAGACTGGCAAAAGGCTGGACAAGGTTGTACAATGGGATCACCAACCACATTAGACAACGAACTCGCACAGGACTGCAAACACAAGGAGAAAAAATATGGAGCAAACGAGGGAACACAGGTGGGGCAAATTAACCAAAAATCAGATGGGTGAGGGTCAAGAAAATAGACATGAGAGCACATGACACATAGAACCAAACAAGACAAGCCATGTGCTCACACAAAACAAAAACACAAGCACATGACCAGCAAAACAAAAGCACCTGTCCTGATTTTCATTTCACTACTGATAATATCCTGTATAATTGAGTATGTGAATAAAAGAACCTTGAACCTTGAACAAAATCACTAGCCATGTGCAAAATGGGACACAAATGAGTCTCCTCGTTAACTTATGAGTCTCCTCATTAGCTGTGTGTTCACATGTCATGACAAACATGAAAGCACACAGCCAGTGAAAAACACAAGCTGCGTGCCACACAAACAAGTTAAAACAAGAGAAAGGTGCCAAAAAGGAGCAAAAAACGAGCTGCGTGCAACAAAACGAGACAACGGAAAAAATATGCAGCCGAACCACGTGCCAGACAAAACACAATGCACACGGACAGAGGAGCGCTCAGCCCGAGCGAACTCGAGACCGCATGCTCCCACAGCAAGAGCAAACCTGGAGCGTGAGTGTTCGAACTCCGACACGAAAACCAAAACAGAGCCTGAACAAGACAGGAGTGCCAGGATTCGATAACACCACGCCATAACATGAAACAGAGCACGCAGACGAAACAGTAAAGCCATGCACGTTAACCATAAAACAAGACAAGAGGGGAGTGTCAGGGTCCGTCACAAAACCACAAATAAACCAGACCGAAGTGACAGAACCCTGCCACTACCCCCTCCCCAAGGACGTCACCTGGCGTCAGACAGGAAAGGAACATGACACAACACAAGATTAGCACAAACATGAGAACATAAGACAGACAGGGGTCAACACACAGAGACAAAGGAAGGGTGGGAGGAAGAGAAGCCAAGCCAGAGCCAGTAAATAAGCCTAGGAAGTCTTTAGGATGGTCCGGGGTGGGATGAGAGGGTTGAGCCAGGGAGGCTCAGACAGTTCTGGAGGCCTGGCTGGGGGCCAGGGTGGAGCTCCAGCAGTTCAGGAGACCTGGCTGAGGCCCAAGATGGAGCCGGGGGGGCGGACCAGTCGGGTTCTAGAGCTTCTGGAACCCCAGCAGGAGGCCAGGGCGAAGCCGGTAGCTTGGTGTGCAGCAGGAGCAGGACCCACATTAAGGACCGAGCCGGTGGGGCAAGGTACTTTTGGAAGGAACCGACAAGGCATTCCTCAAGGGCGGAGCCAGCAGGGCATTCCTCAAGGGCGGCGCCAGCATCAGTGCAGGGAACCTGTGTGGCGCCGGCAGGACAAGGAGCTTGAGTGGAGCTGGCATCATGGCAAGGAACTTAGGCGGTGCCGGCAGGGCAAGGAGCTTGGGTGGAGCTGGCATCCAGGCTAAGAGCTTGGGCTTCGCTGGCAGGGCAAGGAGCTTGAGTGGTGCCAGCAGGGCAAGGAGCTTGGCTGCTCTGGGATGGCCTCCTGGCCAGCAGCGGGCTGAGGGATAGCCTTGCGGGCCGGAAGAAGCCTTCTTCCTGTTCCTCCTCCGTCTCAGAGAGCGGGATGCTAGAGCTTCATCCGCCACCACCTGATGAACTCCAGCCTCCTTAGCTGGGGAATGTGCCAGGAACTCCACAAATTCCCCAAACGTCATGTGGTCCAGCCCCCTCATCCTCCACCAGTTGAGGGACTCATCAAGGACACTATTGAAGAGGTCCTTGAAGGCCGCATCAGTGAACCCCAAACCAGCAGATGGCACCTGACACTTGTCCCCCACAGACGGAGGTAGCTCAGGGCCTTGAATTGGAGGATGCATTTTGGTACATGGGGCTGGAGAGAGTGGAGGGTGGTAGACGACGCAACACCTTCCTCCGCTGAGTCCTCATACGGGCGATTTCGTTCTGTTAGGTGAGGGCGAAGGGCGAAGAGCGAGGAAAAAGTGCTTTTTTAACACAAAATGAAATAAACAATCAAAAACTACCCTGTAGGGGAAAAAAGACTGGCACAAGGCTGGACAAAGGTGCAATTTTTCACATCTACCAAGCACAGAAAAAATCCTCAAGTTAGTGGAATCGTGGAATCGTGGCACAGCCTACACATTTTTTATGTTCTTTTTGGGCACTCATTAGCCCTGAGATTGTTCAGTAAATGTGTAGAAGCAGCTATAACGTTGTTGAAAATGGTGGATCTAAGAGTGTCAGCCTTTTGAGCCTATATACAGCATTGATTAAAGCTCCTTTCACTAAAGGCTGCTTTGTTATAGGCTCTTTCAACTGTAAAGCGGGCTAGTAAACTTCATGCTTTTTTGGCTCATAATTTTTGTGTGCAGTTAAGGAACAGAATGATATCCAAAAGCAGAGTTGCAGAAACAAAATGAAAAAAATAATTACATAGTTCAGTGGTCACCAGGACCTGAACCAAGGAGGAGAAAATTAGACAAAGGCAAAGAGGAGTCAGATCAAAGCCAATAAATCCATATGAAAGTGTATACTAAATCCATGGGCTAGAATTGGACTGAGTCAGAGACGGGTGAGGTTTAAATCCATTAGTCCAAGCATTTGAACAAACAGCCAGTGAATGTAATCCTTGACAAACAGACGAATCAACTGAATGGTGAACTAGTTAGAGAAACAAAATAACAAATAAAACCAACAGGAAAAGAATGAACTTAAGAGAACCAACTTAAAAATGAACTAAACAAACATGAGAAAACAAATGCTCTGGTATCAAGATGATGCAGAGCACTAGCAGATATAGGACTAAAAACTAATAGCAATAGAATACAGGTTAGAGTAGGTGAGTCGCTGTGCTAAACTGATTGACGCTTCACAGAAAAAAAAGAAAGTGAGCAAGAAAAAGAGAGAACAAGAAAATGGAAGTGAATGAATGCGTCCTGTGAATGAATGTATCAATGTGTCCTGACACAGGTCTAAAGACATCTGCAAATTGCCTTTGAATACATTTGTGTAGAATCTATTGGCATTTGTTTATTTAATGGATTTCACTTTTAATATATGCATGTCAAGGTTTTATAATAATGTCTGCAAGCAGAGCTACTACCACTATCATTAATTAAAATTACTTTTAAAGGGGTCAGTGGTCTTTTATATATATATATATATATATATATATATATAATACACAGATCATAAAAAACTAATCAAGATCATTAGCAAGTGTTATTTGTGCTATTATATAATTCCAGTGTTTAAATGTTCAACATATACCAATTGCAATGATAGTATAATGCTGAAATTGAAATACTTGTGGTGCTCTCTTTGTGGCAGGACTTAAAAGGGAAGATCTTGATAAAAGCAAAGAAGATCAAATATGAGGCGGACAGCTCCAGCTCTGACTCAAGCTCCTCAGATGATGAATCTAAAGCTGAAAGCAAACCTAAAGCACGGAAGGTCAGTGTGTGTCTTTGTCTGTACATCGTGCTTTTATATTTTTCTAAAGCAGCAGTGTTCAATTCTGTTCCTGGATATCTACTTAATGTTTCTGCAAAGTTCAGCTCCAACCCTTATCAAATACAGTTTAGACAGGTAATTAAGATATGATCACCAGAGTGGATTGATGGCTGGATCGTGACCTGAGCAGCACACACCTCAGGTAAGCAGAGACTACTAGGTCTCAATAACAACAGCTAAGTCCCTCTGGAGTAGATTATGTTTTTTATAACAAGCAAAATATGTTTGCATCATAAATCAGACGGACTGAGATGCAGCGATAACTACTTGGATGGACTTATTCAAAATGCAAATTCACTATCTGCCAGCAGGAGACGCTTAAAAGCGGGAGAAATAACGTTAACGTTAGAGGTTTGCGCCCGGTAATGGCTGTAAACTGAACTTACAAACGCTGCTTTATCAGACATATAACATGCAAGATGAAGTGAAAATTACATCAAACATTTTCTAAAGACAGTGTTCCTTCAGAAATACAGTGATATAAAAACCTATGCCCCGTTTAGATTTTTAAACATGCATTACGTGTTCATGTTTATTTATCGAAGCCTTTTGGAAAAGTGTTGATATTGTGGTGGGTCGCCACAAATAAATGTATGTACGTGAAACACATCCCACAGCAACAACCTGAGCCCAACTTCATTACTAATCACTTTAACTGCGTTTGTAGATGGCGACACTAACCAGCCTGATATACAAACACAGAACGGAAGTTAACTTCGGTCCGGGCACGTGCGCCTGATGAAACCGTCTATAGAGATGCTGAAAATGGTTCTGAGATCACTGGATAATTAGTAATCTGTTGATTGAGAGCATTGTGTGATGGTGCTGGGGGAGCCTGGTGAGCCTGTGACAAAAGTGTACTATAATATACTATCATTTTTTAACATTCATTTATATTCTACATTATGTCCTTCTAGTATTCTGTTTTATTACATTTAAATTTATTTTAATTAATTAATTAATTAATTTGCTATTTTTTATTATCATTAGGGGTTCAAGCACGTAGAGCTGAAACCCTATTGTAATTGTAAGTATTTTTATTATAATTTTTTTTCTCTGGTAAAACTGATCGTGCAGCCCAAACCGTAAGGCCTAGAGAGCTGAAACTTGACACTCCCCAATCGGCCTAAAGGGGGTGCTACAGTGCAAAAAAAAATTCAGACATAGAAATAGCTTGTACACCATTTGTCGTAGACTCAAAGGGCCTCATTCATGAAACACAAGCAGAACACATTTTTGTGTAAATCGTTTGTAAAGCGATCTCCCCACCACGTGTAAAACTTTCTGTGTTCTTTTTGGCAAACAGCTGACACTGAATTTTGATGCACTGCGTTATGATGCACTGCCGTTATTGGGCAGTCGTTGGCCTAATGGATAGAGCGTTGGACTTGAAACCGAGGTAACCCAAGGTTGTGGGTTCGAATCCTGGCTCCGACAGGAAGTCCGACTGCTCCCAGGCGCTGCACAGTCGGCTGCCCACTGCTCAAGTGTGTACACTTGGATGGAGTTCATATGCAGAGCACAAATTTCACTGCTGGTTATACTCTGTATAATTGTGTATGTGACAAATAAAAAAAAATATTCTTCTTAGCACTGGCCCTGCACGGGCAGCCCTCTCTTTGCACCCAGGAACCCCTCACTAGGCCTACACAGGGCTAATCTATAACAAAGTGTTTCACTTTAAATACTTTTCGGATAATATAACTTAAGTCTTTGGTAAAAACAGTTATTATACATCTGAAATGGATGCAGTCACCACATAGGCTAACTAATGTCTACATCAGTGGTGCCCAACCCTGTTCCTGGAGATCTAAACTGAACAAAATGATAAACGCGTTTTGCCCCCATTTTCCATGAGCTGAACTCAAAGATCTAAGAATTTTTCAATTGTACACAAAAGGCCTATTTCTCTCAAATATTGTTCACCAATGTCTAAATCTGTGTTAATGAGCACTTCTTTGCCGAGATAATCCATCCACCTCACAGATGTGGCATATGAAGATGCTGATTAGACAGCTTGATTATTGCACACGTGTGCCTTAGGCTGGCCACAATAAAAGGCCACTCTAAAATGTGCAGTTTTATCACAAAGCTTAATACCACAGATGTCGCAAATTTTGAAGGAACGTGCAATTGGCATGCTGACTGCAGGAATGTCTACCAGAGCTGTCGCCCGTGAATTGAATGTTCATTTCTCTACCATAAGCCGTCTCCAAAGGCGTTTCAGAGAATTTGTTAGTACATCCAACTGGCCTCACAACTGCAGACCACGTGTAACCACACCAGCCCAGGACCTCCACATCCAGCATCTTCACCTCCAAGATCGTCTGAGACCAGCCACTCGGACAGCTGCTGCAACAATCGGTTTGCCTAACCAAAGAATTTCTGCACAAACTGTCAGAAACCATCTCAGGGAAGCTACTCGTTGCATGCTCGTGCTCGTTGTCCTCATCGGCGTCTCGACCTGACATAAGTTCGTCGTCGTAACCAACTTGAGTGGGCAAATGCTCACATTCGATGGCATCTGGCATTTTGGAGAGGTGTTCTCTTCACTGATGAATCCCGGTTTTCACTGTACAGGGCAGATGGCAGACAGCGTGTATGGCTGATGTCAACGTTGTGGATCAAGTTGCCCATGGTCGCGGTGGGGTTATGGTATGGGCAGGCGTATGTTATGGACAACGAACACGGGTGCATTTTATTGATGGCATTTTGAATGCACAGAGATACCGTGACGAGATCCTGAGGCCCATTGTTGTGCCATTTATCCACAACAATCACCTCATGTTGCAGCATGATAATGCACGGCCCCATGTTGCAAGGATCTTTACACAATTCCTGGAAGCTGAAAACATCACATTTCTTACATGGCCAGCATACTCACCGGACATGTCACCCATTGAGCAAATTTGGGATGCTCTGGATCGGGCGTATACAACAGCGTGTTCCAGTTCCTGTCAATATCCAGAAACTACAGCCATTGAAGAGGTGGACCAACAGATTTGTTAAAATACTTGAGAGAAATAGGCCTTTTTCTGTACAAAGAAAAGTATTAGATCTTTGAGTTCAGCTCATGAAAATGGGGCAAAAACAAAAGTGTTGCATTTATAATTTTCTTCAGTATACCTTCCTGCAGAGTTCAGTTCCAACCCTGATCAAACACACCTATCTTTAATTATCAAGTGCCACTTCAGATCCTAATTAGTTGGTTCAGTTGTGTTTGATCACCTGAACTCTGCAGGAAGGCAGATCTCAGGAAAAGGGTTGGGCACCCCTGGTTTATATTGTCAAAAATGTACAGTAGTCAAAGAGATTTCAAATCAATGATTTATTTAATACAAAATAGAAAACATTAAATTCAGGTTAATACAGCTACATATAGCCACAAATGTAAATATAAAAAAAAGAACAAAGAAAGCAAATAAAGCTATATAATATTTTAGGATTTTGACATGTGAAGGTTGATGTGTGCGAAAGTCTTATCTGTAGTACTTCAATTCCCAAACACTGTCCGTAGCTGATGTTGACTGATAGCAAATAAAAAATCCAACAGCTCTCAAAAAACAGACTTTTCCTGACCAGCAACAATAAAAAATAGTCCAGAATATGGTCTCACATTGGAAAGAACTTTAAATCCATATTCAAACTGGACCATAATGTGGTAACCTCACCAATAAAGAGTCATTCAAAAATGCATACAAATACACTGTCTTAAACTGTTAGTATAAATCCAAACACAAGCCATACATACAGTACATACATGTTCCATCTCTGCAAAGAACATCAGCAATTTATACTTTTAAATAGAAGAAATACTAATTTAGACTGGGCTTGAAATGACACATTTCCCAAACAGGACACAGCACAATGTGTTTAACAGGTGAGCTATGCTGGCTACTGCTGCTTGATTTAGCTACCACATGACTTCACTTAAGAAACCTAAAACACCCTAGCATCCTAGTGGTAAGGAAGAAAACTGCCCACAAAATTCTTATCAACAGGCTCGTTTCTGTTACTGCCAGGTGCGGTGAAGGAGGAGAGCGAGGTCTGAAATGCAGGAGGAAATAGGTCTTTATTAACACAAAATGACATAAACAAACAAAACCACACAGTAGGGAAAACAGACTGGCAAAAGGCTGGACAAGGTTGTACAATGGGATCACCAACCACATTAGACAACGAACTCGCACAGGACTGCAAACACAAGGAGAAAAAATATGGAGCAAACGAGGGAACACAGGTGGGGCAAATTAACCAAAAATCAGATGGGTGAGGGTCAAGAAAATAGACATGAGAGCACATGACACATAGAACCAAACAAGACAAGCCATGTGCTCACACAAAACAAAAACACAAGCACATGACCAGCAAAACAAAAGCACCTGTCCTGATTTTCATTTCACTACTGATAATATCCTGTATAATTGAGTATGTGACGAATAAAAGAACCTTGAACCTTGAACAAAATCACTAGCCATGTGCAAAATGGGACACAAATGAGTCTCCTCGTTAACTTATGAGTCTCCTCATTAGCTGTGTGTTCACATGTCATGACAAACATGAAAGCACACAGCCAGTGAAAAACACAAGCTGCGTGCCACACAAACAAGTTAAAACAAGAGAAAGGTGCCAAAAAGGAGCAAAAAACGAGCTGCGTGCAACAAAACGAGACAACGGAAAAAATATGCAGCCGAACCACGTGCCAGACAAAACACAATGCACACGGACAGAGGAGCGCTCAGCCCGGCGAACTCGAGACCGCATGCTCCCACAGCAAGAGCAAACCTGGGCGTGAGTGTTCGAACTCCGACACAAAAACCAAAACAGAGCCTGAACAAGACAGGAGTGCCAGGATTCGATAACACCACGCCATAACATGAAACAGAGCACGCAGACGAAACAGTAAAGCCATGCACGTTAACCATAAAACAAGACAAGAGGGGAGTGTCAGGGGTCCGTCACAAAACCACAAATAAACCAGACCGAAGTGACAGAACCCTGCCACTACCCCCTCCCCAAGGACGTCACCTGGCGTCAGACAGGAAAGGAACATGACACAACACAAGATTAGCACAAACATGAGAACATAAGACAGACAGGGGTCAACACACAGAGACAAAGGAAGGGTGGGAGGAAGAGAAGCCAAGCCAGAGCCAGTAAATAAGCCTAGGAAGTCTTTAGGATGGTCCGGGGTGGGATGAGAGGGTTGAGCCAGGGTGGCTCAGACAGTTCTGGAGGCCTGGCTGGGGGCCAGGGTGGAGCTGGAGGGATGGACCAGTGAAGCTCCAGCAGTTCAGGAGACCTGGCTGAGGCCCAAGATGGAGCCGGGGGGGCGGACCAGTCGGGTTCTAGAGCTTCTGGAACCCCAGCAGGAGGCCAGGGCGAAGCCGGTAGCTTGGTGTGCAGCAGGAGCAGGACCCACATTAAGGACCGAGTCGGTGGGGCAAGGTACTTTTGGAAGGAACCGACAAGGCATTCCTCAAGGGCGGAGCCAGCAGGGCATTCCTCAAGGGCGGCGCCAGCATCAGTGCAGGGAACCTGTGTGGCGCCGGCAGGACAAGGAGCTTGAGTGGAGCTGGCATCATGGCAAGGAACTTAGGCGGTGCCGGCAGGGCAAGGAGCTTGGGTGGAGCTGGCATCCAGGCTAAGAGCTTGGGCTTCGCTGGCAGGGCAAGGAGCTTGAGTGGTGCCAGCAGGGCAAGGAGCTTGGCTGCTCTGGGATGGCCTCCTGGCCAGCAGCGGGCTGAGGATAGCCTTGCGGGCGGAAGAAGCCTTCTTCCTGTTCCTCCTCCGTCTCAGAGAGCGGGATGCTAGAGCTTCATCCGCCACCACCTGATGAACTCCAGCCTCCTTAGCTGGGGAATGTGCCAGGAACTCCACAAATTCCCCAAACGTCATGTGGTCCAGCCCCCTCATCCTCCACCAGTTGAGGGACTCATCAAGGACACTATTGAAGAGGTCCTTGAAGGCCGCATCAGTGAACCCCAAACCAGCAGATGGCACCTGACACCTGTCCCCCACAGACGGAGGTAGCTCAGGGCCTTGAATTGGAGGATGCATTTTGGTACATGGGGCTGGAGAGAGTGGAGGGTGGTAGACGACGCAACCCCTTCCTCCGCTGAGTCCTCATACGGGCGATTTCGTTCTGTTAGGTGAGGGCGAAGGGCGAAGAGCGAGGAAAAAGTGCTTTTTTAACACAAAATGAAATAAACAATCAAAAACTACCCTGTAGGGGAAAAAAGACTGGCACAAGGCTGGACAAAGGTGCAATTTTTCACATCTACCAAGCACAGAAAAAATCCTCAAGTTAGTGGAATCGTGGAATCGTGGCACAGCCTACACATTTTATGTTCTTTTTGGGCACTCATTAGCCCTGAGATTGTTCAGTAAATGTGTAGAAGCAGCTATAACGTTGTTGAAAATGGTGGATCTAAGAGTGTCAGCCTTTTGAGCCTATATACAGCATTGATTAAAGCTCCTTTCACTAAAGGCTGCTTTGTTATAGGCTCTTTCAACTGTAAAGCGGGCTAGTAAACTTCATGCTTTTTTGGCTCATAATTTTTGTGTGCAGTTAAGGAACAGAATGATATCCAAAAGCAGAGTTGCAGAAACAAAATGAAAAAAATAATTACATAGTTCAGTGGTCACCAGGACCTGAACCAAGGAGGAGAAAATTAGACAAAGGCAAAGAGGAGTCAGATCAAAGCCAATAAATCCATATGAAAGTGTATACTAAATCCATGGGCTAGAATTGGACTGAGTCAGAGACGGTGAGGTTTAAATCCATTAGTCCAAGCATTTGAACAAACAGCCAGTGAATGTAATCCTTGACAAACAGACGAATCAACTGAATGGTGAACTAGTTAGAGAAACAAAATAACAAATAAAACCAACAGGAAAAGAATGAACTTAAGAGAACCAACTTAAAAATGAACTAAACAAACATGAGAAAACAAATGCTCTGGTATCAAGATGATGCAGAGCACTAGCAGATATAGGACTAAAAACTAATAGCAATAGAATACAGGTTAGAGTAGGTGAGTCGCTGTGCTAAACTGATTCGCTTCACAGAAAAAGAAAGTGAGCAAGAAAAGAGAACAAGAAAATGGAAGTGAATGAATGCGTCCTGTGAATGAATGTATCAATGTGTCCTGACACAGGTCTAAAGACATCTGCAAATTGCCTTTGAATACATTTGTGTAGAATCTATTGGCATTTGTTTATTTAATGGATTTCACTTTTAATATATGCATGTCAAGGTTTTATAATAATGTCTGCAAGCAGAGCTACTACCACTATCATTAATTAAAATTACTTTTAAAGGGTCAGTGGTCTTTTTATATATATATATATATATATATATATATATATACACAGATCATAAAAAACTAATCAAGATCATTAGCAAGTGTTATTTGTGCTATTATATAATTCCAGTGTTTAAATGTTCAACATATACCAATTGCAATGATAGTATAATGCTGAAATTGAAATACTTGTGGTGCTCTCTTTGTGGCAGGACTTAAAAGGGAAGATCTTGATAAAAGCAAAGAAGATCAAATATGAGGCGGACAGCTCCAGCTCTGACTCAAGCTCCTCAGATGATGAATCTAAAGCTGAAAGCAAACCTAAAGCACGGAAGGTCAGTGTGTGTCTTTGTCTGTACATCGTGCTTTTATATTTTTCTAAAGCAGCAGTGTTCAATTCTGTTCCTGGATATCTACTTAATGTTTCTGCAAAGTTCAGCTCCAACCCTTATCAAATACAGTTTAGACAGGTAATTAAGATATGATCACCAGAGTGGATTGATGGCTGGATCGTGACCTGAGCAGCACACACCTCAGGTAAGCAGAGACTACTAGGTCTCAATAACAACAGCTAAGTCCCTCTGGAGTAGATTATTTTTTATAACAAGCAAAATATGTTTGCATCATAAATCAGACGGACTGAGATGCAGCGATAACTACTTGGATGGACTTATTCAAAATGCAAATTCACTATCTGCCAGCAGGAGACGCTTAAAGCGGGAGAAATAACGTTAACGTTAGAGGTTTGCGCCCGTAATGGCTGTAAACTGAACTTACAAACGCTGCTTTATCAGACATATAACATGCAAGATGAAGTGAAAATTACATCAAACATTTTCTAAAGACAGTGTTCCTTCAGAAATACAGTGATATAAAAACCTATGCCCCGTTTAGATTTTTAAACATGCATTACGTGTTCATGTTTATTTATCGAAGCCTTTTGGAAAAGTGTTGATATTGTGGTGGGTCGCCACAAATAAATGTATGTACGTGAAACACATCCCACAGCGCAACAACCTGAGCCCAACTTCATTACTAATCACTTTAACTGCGTTTGTAGATGGCGACACTAACCAGCCTGATATACAAACACAGAACGGAAGTTAACTTCGGTCCGGGCACGTGCGCCTGATGAAACCGTCTATAGAGATGCTGAAATGGTTCTGAGATCACTGGATAATTAGTAATCTGTTGATTGAGAGCATTGTGTGATGGTGCTGGGGGAGCCTGGTGAGCCTGTGACAAAAGTGTACTATAATATACTATCATTTTTTAACATTCATTTATATTCTACATTATGTCCTTCTAGTATTCTGTTTTATTACATTTAAATTTATTTTAATTAATTAATTAATTAATTTGCTATTTTTATTATCATTAGGGGTTCAAGCACGTAGAGCTGAAACCCTATTATGATGTAAGTATTTTTATTATAATTTTTTTTCTCTGGTAAAACTGATCATGCAGCCCAAACCGTAAGGCCTAGAGAGCTGAAACTTGACACTCCCCAATCGGCCTAAAGGGGGTGCTACAGTGCAAAAAAAAATTCAGACATAGAAATAGCTTGTACACCATTTGTCGTAGACTCAAAGGGCCTCATTCATGAAACACAAGCAGAACACATTTTTGTGTAAATCGTTTGTAAAGCGATCTCCCCACCACGTGTAAAAAAACTTTCTGTGTTCTTTTTTGGCAAACAGCTGACACTGAATTTTGATGCACTGCCGTTATAATATTTTACAAGCTCGTTTGCTCTGTTTTTTTTGTTTGTTTGTTTTTTGTAGCTGAGCTTATTAAACTGTTTAGCTCCAGTTTGGCTTTGGCGATTGTCACTGTCACCTTTTCAATGGAGGAGCAGAACAAATACTACACCGACCAATCGTCCTACTTGTACAACAACTGAACAGCATTAGAGAAGTTAATATATTTTTTTACAGTCTATGGGGAACAAAAATTCAGTCTGTTTTCGTTTTCAAAAGAGCACCTGACATTTTTCAAGTGGTTAAATACACTTTGGTGGACACATGTTTTTGGTGGACATGTTTATTGTTAGCCATATGGCCTATTCGTCTTTTTTTTTTTTGCAATATACTGGAGCCAAACCTGAGAAAGTAGACCAGAATATTCCACTGCGTTCCTGGACACAAAATTTGCATAGCTGTAGCCATAGGCGGGGATTATGCTAATTGTGAATGAGCGTGTACGAGCACCCTGTAGTGATAGAATGTATTTGTATTTAACAATACTAACACTAACCACTAGGTGTCAGTAGTGTTATTCTTACCGGCTGAGTTGGTATTATGAAGGAGAAGTCAATCTGTGTTGCTGCTTCTCCTGTTCCCGTCCTGAAAAATAAAATAAAAATCAGTTTGTTACAAAACTGTTTCTTTACTGAATCAAGAAACATAACATGGTACCAGGAGTGGTGATGATCACTGACACCCAGAGCCATCATGGAAAGTGTTGAACCGCCTGGCGCTGTGAACTGGACTGAGAATATTGATTGTGAATGGAGAACGTTCAAAGAAGGATTCACCCTGTACCTGCAAGCAGTGGGCCTTGATTAAGCTATGGATGCACGTAAGATTGCACTTCAATTTACCGTCGCGGGACTTCAATCTATAGAGGTGTTTGACATGCTTGTTTTTGAACGGGCTGAAGATAAATGCAAATATGAAGTTGTAATTGAGAAGTTTGATTCACACTGCTCACCGAAAAATAATGAGACTTTCGAAAGGTTTGTTTTTTGTACTCGTCTGCAGCAACACCGCAAAACACTTGTTATGAGAAACAAAGTGTATCACATCATGTTCGTTGTAATTCCAGATGGACTTCTGTGTGGGGACACAAGGCATGTAAAGATCTACATCTGTCGAAAAGAGTATACGTCATAAATACTGGAGAACAGAGAACAGAAAACAGTGTTGAAAATATAGTGAAGCAGTTTCCTGACGTATTTGAAGGATTTGGAGTATTACCATTCACCTACAAAATACAGTTGAAAAAATATGCACAACCAGTAGTCCATGCCCCAAGACGGGTTACAGCACCTCTTTGTAAAAACTGAGACAAGTGTTGGAAAGAATGACATCAATGGGAGTCATAGAAAAGTGGAAGAGCTTACAGAGTAGGTTAATTCGTTGGTGTGTATGAAAAAAGCAAATTATGATATACATGTGTGTGTGTGTGTGTGTGTGTGTGTCTGTGGATCCAAAGGATTTAAATGCCAACATTTAAAGAGAACATTATCAAGAATGCGAGAAGAAATTATAAGCGAGATGGCAGGAGCCAAGTTCGTTATGAAGCTGGATGCATCTCAGGGATTTTGGCAGCTGAAACTACATAAGGACAGCACTAGGTATTGCACATTTGACAAACACTTCAGCCGATACTCCTTCTTGAGGATGCCGTTTGTAATTTCCTCAGCTCCCGAAGTATTCCACAGAGCCATGGAACCCATAATTGAGGGCATCGAGGGTGTGTGTGTTTATGTGGATGTTATTTTATTGTGGGGATCCACAATAGAACAGCACAACAAAAGGCTCATGGATGTCCTACAGCGAGTACAAAAGTATGGGCTGAAATTGAATAAGGAAAAATGCCAGTGGAAATAACGTTTCTAGGAGACAAGCTGTCAGAAGGGGGTTTGGAACCAGATAATAGTAAAGTACAGGTGATACTCAAAATGCCTAAACCCACAGACAGAAAGGTTGTACTAAGAGTGATGGGGATGATCAATTTCGTCGGAAAGTTTATACCAAACTTGTCTTTAAAAGCCATGTGCTTGAGAGAACTGTTACGTGACAAAGGCAAGTTCACGTGGACAGCTTATCATGAAAAAGAATGGGGATGATTGAAAACTCTCCTCACCTCGGAGCCTGTTCTGACATTCTTTGATCCGTCAAAAAGAACAAAGATATTGCCAGGTGCATCCAAAGATGGACTGGGTGCAGTTCTATTGCAGGCGGAGGGAGACAGTTGGAGGTCAGTTGCATATGCCTCAAGAACGATGACTCCGTCTGAGTGTCAATACGCACAGATAGAAAAAGAATGCTTGGGCTTGGTGTATGGGGTGGAAATATTTCATAGTTATGTGTACGGGTTACCGACATTTGTGGCAGAGACTGATCACAAACAATTAATTGCTATCATCAAAAATAACCTGAATCAAATGTCTCCAAGAATTCAGCAATTGATGATGCGACTTCAGAGGTATGACATGGAGCTCGTTTATACTCAAGGAAAGTACATAGTTCTGGCAGATGCTCTGTCCAGAGCTGCGGTACAGAGTGGAAAACATGATGAAAGCTCCACAGACGCTGAGGTCATTCATCATGTGAATATAGTAGCTGAAATTCTTCCGGTCACAGACGCAAAGCTCAAGAAAATTGCAGTGGAGACTGAGAAAGACAGATGCCTGCAACAGGTCATTATGCATCTGAATGATGGTTGGCCTAGAGGAGAATGTGCCCAGTACCACAACATCAGAACAGAGCTTAGTGTGGTCAAGGGACTTCTGCTGAGACAGAACAGGATCGTTATTCCTCAGTCAATGCAAGAAGAGATGTTGAAAAGACTGCATGAGGGGCACCTTGGAGCATAAATATGTAAAAGAAGGGCTATAACTGCAATCTATTGGCCCGGAATAAATGCCGACATTGACAGAATGGTGTTAACATGTGATACTTGCTTGAAGCATCGTGCTAAGCAACAGAAAGAGCCAATGATTGTCAATGATCCACCAGATGAACCATGACAGAAAGTTGGGCCTGATTCGTTTTTCCTGGATGGACAGAACTACTTGCTTGTGATAGACTACCTGTCAAACTATCCAGAGATAGCGTTGCTTCGCAGTATATCTGCTGCGGGTGTGGTAACACATATGAAGTCCATCTTTGCAAGACACTGCATTCCACAGGTGGTTTGCAGCGATAATGGGCCATGCTACAGTAGCAAAGACTTTCAGAAATTTGCTGAGAAGTATGGGTTTCAACATGTGACATCGAGCCCATTTTATCCACAGTCGAATGGAAAAGTGGAGAAAGGAGTACACATTGTGAAGTTACTACTCAAGAAAGCAGAAGACAGTAGATCGGATCCTTATTTAGCTCTGCTGAATTACCGTGCTTCACCACTAGAACATGGTGTTTCTCCTGCGGAAATCCTGATGAGGCGCAGATTACGGACCACACTTCCCTGCTTAGCAACGCCAAGTAAGAACAAAAACCTAAAGAGGAAACAACAGCACCTCAAACAGTGACAAAAGGAAAAATATGACAAGACATCAAAAGGATTAGAACCACTCTCCAATAATGACACAGTAAGACTTGAGGACTACAGTACTTGGTCTAAAAGAGCCACAGTCCTTGAGGAGGTGAACCCGAGATCTTGCACTGTCAGGACAGAGTATGGTCAAATTCTGAGGAGAAATCGGAGGAGTCTGTTGAAAACAAAAGAACCAGTACTAGTGGATACTTCTAGAGAGGACACAGACTATGCGGTATCACCAAAAACATCTGAAACACCTCCAGTACGGGATGATGAGGAACCAGCTGAAGACATGCATTCACCCATACTGCGAAGATCTAAACGCACAGTAAAGCCCCCTGATAGACTTAACATGTGAAGAGTGCTTAAGAATAACATAAGCAGTTGAGTTTAAAAAAGAGGAAATGCAATCTGCTGATTACTGCTCAATGTAAATAATTATTGAGACTGTAATTGCTGTATTAAGTCTTATAATTGGTAAAGTGTTTGTCTAATGGTTGTTTAATCTATGTTTACATAATTACTTGGACCAACTTGCTCTTTACATCTAAAGGAAAGGGGATGTAGTGATAGAATGTATTTGTATTTAACACTACTAAAACTAACCACTAGGTTAATGTAGTGTTATACTACTGGCAGATTTGGTATAACGAAGGAGGAGGGAATCTGTGTTGCTACTGCTCCTGTTCCCATCTTGAAAAAAACATAAAAATCTGTTTGTTACAAAATTGTTTCTTTACTGAATCAAGAAACATTACACACCCTATTTACGAAAGATTGTAATTCATTAACATACAAATCGGACATTTATGAAGCGTTTGTGAATCCGGAGGAGAGTTTTCGGGAAGGTCCGTTTTACGAGGAAATTACTTGGAATTTACTCCTATATTTATGAATGTTTCATGAATGAGGCCCAAAAACTTTAAATCATTGGAATCCTTGGGTCACAAAGTGCATGTGCCAGATTTGGAATGAATGAATGAATTAATTAATTCATTCATTCATTAATGAATGATGCATTTATATAGTGCTTTATTTTGTATTGTTGTACACCCAAAGTGCTTTACAATCATGTGGGGGGGGGTCTCTCCTCAATCACCACCAGTGTGCAGCATCCACTTGGATGATGTGACGGCTACCAAAGGACAACGCGCCAATACGCTCACCAAACACCAGCTACAGGTGGAGAGGAGAGAGAGAGTCATAGAGCCAATAAAGTGGATGAGGATTATTAGGAGGCCATGATTGACAAGGGCCAGTGGTGTGAATTTGGCCAGGACACCCCTACTCTTTACGAGAAGTGCCATGGGATTTTTAATGACCACAGAGAGTCAGGTCCTCTGTTTTTAACGTCTCATCCGAAAGATGGTGCTTTTGGACAGTATAGTGTCCCCATCACTACTCTGGGGCGTTAGGACTCACACAGGGGTAAGCACCCCATGCTGGTCTCACAAACACCTTATCCGGCAGCAACCTAGTTTTTCCAGGAGGTCTCCCATCCAGGTCCTGACCAGGCTCAACCCTGCTTTTCTTCAGTGGGCAACCAGTCTTGGACTGCAGGGTGATACGGAGATTTTCTCTATGAAGTCCGTTTTTTGCGCAAAATTGAGTTATGTCCAAAACTAGTCCTAGGTTTTGCAAACTAGTCCTAGTTTTTGCCTGATCAGAACCAAACCACTGCAGAAATATTCTCTGGACACTGAATATCAATACTTATATTTATATTATATTTATATTTATGCATTTAGCAGACGCTTTTATCCAAAGCGACTTACATTGCATTCAAGTTACAGTTTCTACATTTTATAAGCTCTTGCTTTCCCTGGGAATTGAACCCATGATCTTGGCGTTGCTAACGCCATGCTCTACCAGTTGAGCTACAGGAAAGCTTTTTCTAAAAAAGTTGAAATTTAGATTTTTGCGCACAAGACTACGCTAAAAACTTTCTATGCTAATGTTAGCCAATAGCTTATTGAACCATAACTCTTGAACGGAATGAGATATCTTCACAAAACGTGGTACACATATGTATGAGTTCAATCTTTGGTCAAATAATTTGGTCAAAAAACATATCATTGGAAAGGTCCGAATCTCAGGATATTTTGTGATAGAAGTATTATTGACAGATAAATATACACATTTGTGACGGAAAAATGCATAAAAAATGTATGGAGTTGGCACCCGGTGGCTGTTTGTGGTATAACGCCCTTAATAAAATCTCACAGAAACCTTTTTTTCATATCAACTTCAAATTTGGAACATATCTTATTTAGACATAAGGATTTAATTTTATAGGCAACTTTAGAGTAAAACCTATTATGTAAAATATTTATTATACAACTGACCAAAATTATAAATGCAACACTTTTGTTTTTGCCCCATTTTCATGAGCTGAAATCAAAGATCTAAGACTTTTTCTATGTACACAAAAGGCCTATTTCTCTCAAATATTGTTCACAAATCGGTCTAAATCTGCGTCAGTGAGCACTTCTCCTTTGTAAAGATAATCCATCCACCTCACAGCTGTGGCATATCAAGATGCTGACTAGACAGCTTGATTATTGCACAGGTGTGCCTTAGGCAGGCCACAATAAAAGGCCACTCTATAGTCACTTGCTAATCATGCTAGAGACATACTAGCGAAATGCTAATCATGCTAGAGATATGCTAGCAACATGCTAGTAACTTGCTAATCATGCTAGCGACATGCTAGTAGCATGCTAATAATGCGAGAAACATGCTAATGACATACTAGTAGCATGCTAATCATGCCAGCGAAATGCTAGTAGAATGCTAATCATGCAAGAAACATGCTAGCGACATGCTAGGAACTTGCTAATCATGCTAGCAAACATGCTAGTCACTGGCTATTCTTGGTAATGACATGCTATTGGCATGCAAATCATGCTAGATACATGCTAGGGACATGCTTGTCACTTACTAATCATGCTAGAAACATAGAAACACCTTAGCAACCACCTAAAGTACCATAGCAACTGTATAGCAACACCATAGCAACCACCCAGGGTACCATAGCAACCGCAAAGCAACATCCTAGCAACCACACTGGGAACCTTAGCAACCGCATAGCAACACCTTAGCAACCACTCTGGTTACCATAGCAACCACATATAAACACCGTAGCAACCATCCCGAGTAACATAGCAACTTCATAGCAACACCCTAGCAACCAACCTGGGTACCTTAGCAACTGCATAGCAACACCTTAGCAATCACCCCGGGTACCATAGCAACACCCTAGCAACCACCCGGGTACCTTAGCAGCCGCATTGCAACAACTAAGCAACCCCCTTGGTGCCTTAGCAACCGCATAGCAATACCCTAGCAACCTCCCCGGGTAGCCAAGCAACACCCTAGCAACCACCCTGAATACCATAGCAACCACCTAGCAACACCCTACCAACCACACCTGGTACCTTAGCAACCGCATAGCAACACCTCAACAACAACCCTGGTTACCCTAGAAACTGCATAGTAACACCTTAGCAACCACAAAGCAAAACCTTAGCAACTGACAGGTGTACCTTAGTAACCGCATAGCTACACCCTTGGAACCGACACAGGTACCCTAGCAACTACCATGGATACCTTAGCAACCGCATTGCAACAACCTAGCAACCATTCAGAGTACCCAAGCAACCGCATGGCAACACCCTAGTAACCACCTTGGGTACCTTAGCAACATCAAAACTATTTATTTTAATTATATATGAGTGTGTGTGTGTGTGTGTGAGGGACAAAATGTAGTCTTTATTGTAGTCAATTTTCTTACTGACCCCAAACTTTTGAACTATATATCTCAGCTATGTTCTTGTAGCCCCAACACTGCACATTTTCCATGTCTCCTCAATTAAACACAACCAATTCATGTCATCAGCTTATTAGTAGAGACCAGTGGCAACCGGTCAATAGGGCCCCATCAAGTTAGCCAGGGAGGAAGCCTACTTTATCATGTTAAAAATAAGTAAAATCCATATTGCAAAATAATCACGAAATTGTATAATTAAATCCCATCTGACTGGTAGTCATGTTAGCACCTATTCAAAATTAAAACAATTTAGCTTGTTCTGTCAGGACCACTATCGTCAAATGATAAACACTTATCACAGCATACAGTTTTGTTTGGCAGTATGGTTCTGTTCTGGGCAAAAACTCCCTGCCCATCAATGCAGCCTGTCATTGTCAGTCCTGTGCCATGTGTTTCCCGCCTCTTGTGTCCTTTTATGGTTATTTTCCTGTCCTCGTTTAGTGTGATAATTAGTTAATTCTGTTCCAGACGTGTTTTATTAATTATCTAGTTTATTGCTTTGTATTTAAGTTCCTGTCTGTTCAGTTAGTTTCCATCTGGTCTACTCGTTACTCCCGGTGTTCTTGTCTTGATTAAAGACTGATATTTTGAGTTTCCCTCGTCCCGTGTTCCTCGTTCATCCCCGTTCATCCCCGTTATGTGCACCGTGACAGTCATGAATGAGCAGGGAGAGCAGCAGTAATATCCCCCAAGGGTTAACAGTACAGAACCAAGCAGATATCATTGATGTACTTAATTACATTTAGTGTAGCACATTACTCAAGATTAGGAGTCTGATTCAACAGGAATGTCAAAAGCCAAGTACTGACTGTTGCGAAAGGAGGATTTGGGGATGGAGGAGGGGTAATTTGCTTCCGAGCAAGCAAGCTGCTTAATAATACTGAATAGCTCTTATGTAGGGATGCCATGATAGGTGTTGTATTCATATAGGTTGATGTGATCAGCTGAGAGTCAGCTGATGCAAGCTTGACTCACGTGACCTGCCAGAACTAATGCTGATGCTATATTTTTGTGTGTGCGGGGCGTCGGACTAATGGATGTTTATTAGGTCTGTAAAAATTTGAAACGCATGTGACTTGAAACTGAGCTCTAATTGGCTTGTTTCAGATCGTCCTAATCATCCTAATTGGCTGGTTTCAGATCAGAGCCTCCCACTTTTGATCTTTAATAAATTAAATTTTAACTTTAAAAAAAAAATCCTTTCACAAGTCGTTCAAATTAATAAGTAGTAGAAAAGAAGAAGAAGAAGAAAATAGATCATGGAGTTTGGATGGAGTTGGCTAGCTGGATGCAATGTAAATCTGCCTTTTGCACTTTAAGTCGCTTTGGATAAAAGTGTCTGCTAAATGCATTAATGTCAATTTATAATTAAATGCACAATATTAAAATAGATTGTATCCCTTCTTCAGTTGGACATACATTCAGTTATGTCTCACAACTTGACAAATATATTTTCAATACTGTGGGAGGGGAATATGCCACTGCCTTGTGGGGGATACTTTGCACTTAATCTAAGGAAGACTGAGTAAGAAACATGATCCTAGTCCCCGCCACCCAATGCTTTTAGTCTTTGTACAAGTGTCACTTGAATGCTTTGCCTATCGTGTTGCAAATATGCTCAAGATGTGGTGAGGTGGGCTTCAGGATTCATTTAGTACACGGCAGCCACCTGAAGTGCGTGTGTGTGCAGAAACTCAGGAATAAATGTAACTGTTTGCAAAAACCCACTCTCCCCATATTGAACAGGACAGGTAAGACTCCTTAGTATAAGTGACTCTAAGCAACAAACACTTTTGACTTAACTAATACAATTTGTATGTAAACTGAATGAATTTAAATTGGTTTTGTTGTTTTCTTTTACAAAAGGAGAGAATCAATTTCAAGTTCAATCAACTCTGAACGAAATAATTGAACAAAAATAAAAAGTATAAAATCAACAAATTTGTGTCAGTCTCTACAGCAAAATGACAATCAGTGTCTTCTTTTTTTAACCACACCGTTCCAAAGTGTAAATTTACGTTGAAATTTCAAGGTAGGTTCACTTCAAAGTTCACTTCAATTCTGTTCAAAAAGTTCAAAGTCCAATTCAAAAAAAGAAATCCTGGAAAAAGAAGGAACAGTTTAGACTGTCCATTCTCGTGCTCTGGTATCAAAAAGTTCACGAATGCACACAGAAAAAAGTTTATGAACCCCTTTCCAGGAAAGTTCTCTACTCACTGTTACATGAAAGATAGTTGTATTATTCAACAGTTCAGTTCCGATTACTCACTGAGAGAAATTAACAGTTTGCTTTCCAGTGTTAAAGTAGGAAAAGGGAAAACAGTGCACATCACCACTCTTAGTTTGTGGATGTTGTGTTGAATGACGTCCCTTGGATGGCAGAATAATGTATCTTTACCCAATGACTTTCAGCGATTGTCCCCAAGATCCTGACGATGGCAGCTTGATCTTACGAGGCCGCAATCCCAGCTGACGGAGGCGTATTGAGAAGACAAACAATACACGGTCCTATCCGACGACTCAGCGAATCCTCTTCACACAATCAGTAACAGTAACTAATTAAACAAAAACTGAATGTAAATACTACTCACGTGCGCACACTAGGGGTGGGAATATCGATCCAAATATCGATAGTATCGACACCAACGTTGGTATTGGTATCGGATCGGATACTAGCCTGATAAGATCGATACTTTAGGTCATTTTTTTCTCCTATACACTTAATACATTGCTTAATACATTCAACAAAGTATAGACATGTCTGTGGGTCTATAGTCCGCTCTTTTCACTTCTAGACTAGAATACAAACATTGCTGCTCCTCGTCTGCTATGCTGGTTTGTTGTCATGCCATCAAGTGACTCAGCGGCTCCACGCACGCGGATACAGTGAGAGATGGAACGAAATTCCGAGCTACAAAAGAAATGGAAAGGGGAGGAAATCCTTCACATCATGCACATTGTATACACCTGTATACCGAATTTGCTCTACTTATGCAGTATCAGTGTAAGGTGTTTACTGAGATTGGCTTTTTAATATTATTTCTTAATGCATTAAGACTAAATGTTTTCAATATAATGGTTTTCTATGGGAGTAAAATGCTTAACATGTTGTTTAGCATGTTTGCATATATATTCTGGGCTCAGCTGCTTGCCACATATTATGTTTTATTAACAAACTGTATACCGAATTTAGTCTTTATTTATTTATTTGGTCATAGTAGGCCTATATATTTTATAAACTATAACGAATTTGGCCTTTTTATATCACAGTTTTTTATTGCAATAATTACAAACAAATATTAAAGTATGTATAAAAACCAGAAAATATAGTCCGTACATAAAATCATTTTAATAATAAACGAGTTATGGTTTAATAGTTATTTTGCATATAACTGTTTTCGTTCAAAAAGCCACTTACGTTAAACTTTTCTTTATAATAGTTTTCTATGGGAGAAAAATGCATAATGTGAACTTTGAGCGTTGCTTTCCTATTCTGGGCACATCTGCTAACTTGTATATCTAATTTGCAAAAAAAAATAAGCTGTATACTGAGCTGTGTCTTTTAATATTACATTCTTAATTTATTAAGACACTTTGAATATTTGAATATCTCTTTTCTATATGGAGGAAAATACTTAACATGAAACTCTGCATTGCTTTCATGTTTTGTGCTCCTATGCCTGCAAAGTCCTTTTAGAAAGGCAAATAATATCCAGGTAGCTTTAAGGGGAATATAATATTAGTCATATCTATCACGGGACAGCTAGGAAGCCGTGGAAAAACAGAGATCTGGGTCCAAATGCAGGTAAGTTTCGGTTCTTTAATAAATAAAAAGCCAACAGGCAAAAACAAAACAATAATCAGAAACAGGACACCCCAGACGGCAACGTAGTGCTGGTGTCCCGAGCGCACAAACCGAACGTAATCGGTGAACAGGAAAAACAGTGAACATACATACACATGTGAGTGTGGGTAATCTTGCCAGACAGAGGGACGGGAGTGAGGTGCCTAAATAGTCCACGGTGATTGAGACCAGCTGGGAAGTGATGAGTGGGTGCACAGGTGTGTGGAGTGTAGATGAGTAGATGAGTCCAGGAGGAAGGGAGATGGCGCCCTCTGGTGGTGAGTGGGAGGACACTAATCAACATTAGTATTGTTAATTTGTTTATTGTTGTAGGTCATTTAAATGCATGTTTTTTTTTAAATGACAAGTATCGGTATCGCCGATGCTGGCCCTGTATTTACTCTGTATCGGATCTATACCAAATTTGCAGTATCGCACCCCCCTAGCGCACACACAATGGCGGCGCCCGTAACACCAATCAATATAAAAGTCTCCACGTAATAGAATTTGTAGATCCCCTACAATACCACTAAAATTAAGATAAACAAAATAACGGTCTATAAGTATTTAGGAGATTACAGTTTTTCCATACTTATTATATTGGCCATTATTAAACTTTATGAAAATAGAATATTTTGTTAAATATATTTATATGCATTTTTTTCAATTAAAAGTAAATTCATTGAACCATTTTCACAGTCTTTATATTGAAGGATTTGCTATCCTGTGGCTCCCTTGTGTGGACAACATTAGTATTATGGCCTTCATCTCTGAATCACATTAATATAAATGGCTAATATATTTTTGTGAACGATTACAAATGATTAATGATTACTTTATTGATAATATGCTCACTTTAAACTCAAATTCACTGATTCTGTATATTTCCTGCTTAAATAGTGGAATTTTCAACTTCCATTTTTAAGCAGTAATCATTCATTAATATGTCACTTGTTAAACGTTTATTTATCAATTACAATCAGTCCTGCTGCCTGCATTAACAGTGTGATTTAGTTTGTTGGTGCCTCCCCAATTTTTTTTGGCACCAGCCGCTACTGGTGGAGACTCAAAACACCTAAATTGCTATATGTGCAGTGTTGGGCTCCAGGAATGTAAGAACCACTTCTATTTGTGTTTTTATACATGCTGGGTGAATGCACAGCGCTATTCTCCACAATCAATACCCAAAACTAAGGTGCACTTGAGCAGGCCAGATCTGACCCCCAATTATTGCTCCCCAGGTGCTGCAACAAGATGTGTGTATGTGCTTACTACTCACTGCTCCTAATGTGTTTGTGCACTAACTTTGGTTAAATGTAGTGGACAATTCCATGTATGGGTCACTTCACTTTACTTGACTTGCTATCAGTATTCATTCATTATTAATTTAATCACATTTTGCTTTTTCCTTTCCTCAGAGGGACTGCAGGTTGAGTACAGAGCTGTCTGCTCTTGTGGTGTACACACACAGTGTTGCTTTCAAACTATTTGATCCATGTGCCAAGAACCATCCCAATGAAATATCGTCGTTCTCAGAGAGTGATGCATTAAAGCTAATCAAAAAAGCAGGTACTATGCAAGCGTATGTTTATGAGCGTGTTTCTTCATTCTACAGGTACTTTCTTCCCTGTAGAATTAAAAAATTAAAGTCTTTTAAAACATTTAATATTCTTACTGATTCATTTAATTTGTCTATTAACAATTTTATGTTCACAGTTAACATTGGACAAAATTTTGTCTTTTTATTTTAAGTTATGATTTCTATCTCACAGAGTAATTTCCTCCACATCTCAAATTATGTATTGTGTTTGTTAACGTTCTGAAGTGAAGATATAATTTTACACAATATTGGAATAAAATAGCAGATTGTTTTGTGATTTTATATATTATTTTATGTATATTTAACTACACATCTTTTTATTATTAAATAATATTTATTTATTTTTATTATTGCATAATTTGATTACTAAATGACAGTCTGACTGGAAATGACAAATACAAATATTTTGTGCATAGACAATGAATATTTGCTGTGTTTTTTTTATATAATGTCTATAAGTAAGATATCACATCTACAGTAAAAACTAATTCATCTTGAACTGTAAATCAGAGACAAATATTTTATCCTATTTGTTTGCTTGAATGGGTCCAACATGTCTCTCTTTTTTCATAGGGAATTTGTTTGTACGTCACAACAGCATGCAGCTGAGCAGGATCTACCCATCTGGTCAGCGCTTGCTATCTTCCAACTACAACCCTCAAGACATGTGGAATGCTGGTTGTCAAATGGGTAAATATTTAAGCAAAGAAAACATGCAGACTATGAATTTTTTTAATGACTGCGTTGTCAACATTAATAAAAAAACTTACAGAAAAAAATATTTTACAGTGGCATTGAACTTCCAAACACAATGTGAAGAGATGGATCTAAACAGAGGCCGTTTTTTACCAAATGGCCGCTGTGGCTACTTGCTAAAACCAAGCTTTATGTGCCAGCTTGATTCAGATTTTAACCCGGAAAACACTGGGGGAGGCCCTGGCCACAATCCAACACTGCTTACTATCAAGGTATAGCACTAAACAAGAGGTCTTTATCAAAACAAAATCCCACATCCATCGAGAATAATTCCCCTGTCTGTTTCCTGAGTTGACACTACATGATGTCACACTGTTACACATTTGACTTAATTTGAGATGTTACTCATTTGACACGTATTCTAATGAAATATGCAGTGTGCAGCATAAATGAGGGCACCTCCTCTGAATAAATAAAAAATATGTATTTTCTAAATTATCACTAATACAATTCACGGACAACTTTGTGCAAAAAAGTGCACTTAAGTATACTTTTATAAAGTGCACATATTTTGGAAATAATATACTTTAAAAGAACACACATAAGGGCAAATTTAATGTAATGTTTTCACAGCTTAAGTACTTTTTTGTGTAATTAATTTCAAATGCATCACATTTTAAAGTTATTAAATGCAATAAGTTGAACTTTTGAGTGGGACTTTAGAAGCAATTATGAAAGTACATATAACGATGTAATAGTATCTTTAAAATATTGTTAAAGAGTACTACTAATGTACTGACAAGCAATTCATGTGAACTAAAATACACTTTAATATCAGTTAACAATACACTTAAGTATGAATTAAATAAAATGTTTTGACAGTACAGGTCTCGACAGTACCAATCAGTACTGGCCTGTGTTTCCCCACTGTATATCCAATAACAAATCTGTACTGATCCTGCAAAATGAATAACTCCAGATAAGTACAAAAATATTACATGTTACAAACACAAGCAGTAATGGAACACCTCGCTCTTCGAATGCAAACACAAAAAATACCCCCCCTCGAATTATTTTGACATGCTTCTTTTGGTAATTGATCAAGCAGACATGCTAGCATGCATATCTCTAAAGATTTCTGACATGTTTTCTAAGTAAAGAGTATTGCTATATTTCTTAAATTCCAGAGGGGGTGTACTCAATTATGCTGTGCACTATGGGTGAAAGGGTGAATTCAATACAATAGCACTACATCTTCACTCACTATAATCAAAGAGTGTGAGCAAACAACTTTATGCACTGATAATTTTCCAAGTGTTTCAGTCTTTTTGGTGGAAAACAATCTGATATTTAATTAAATTACAATAAAATTGTGGCAGCCTCCATTGCCATAATTTTACCATATTTGTTGGCATACATGCTCAAATTTTTGTCTTGTTCCAGGTGATTTCAGCCCAGCAGCTGCCTAAACCCGACAAAGAGAAGCTCAGCTCAACTGTAGACCCACTTGTATGGGTGCAGACTTACGGGGCTCCCATAGATAACAACACAAAGAAGACGCACCGCATTGACAATAATGGTACTTCAAAATTCTTTGAGGCCGAGCACCAAATGTGCTTAGGCACCTATTTTATTCACCTATTGTGAAAATTGGCACACAGAGGACAGTCTGGACCATACCCACAACAAATTGGGAGTCTCTAACTAAAAATCTCTAAACCCTTTAGTGCCACCAATGGTTCAAATTTGCACTCAAGTTTATGCTTTTGCCTACCTTTTGAACTGGAATGGTCATTTTCCTCTGATTTCTTGGCTCAAGAATATTTTTATTGCATCACGTAATGTTCCATCATAAATATTTTTCCACCTTTTTTAATTGTTCCTGGACGGTTTCTCAGATTTTCACCAAAATTTGCTCAGATCATTTTCAGACCACGCTAGACAATAAGAATAAAAATAAGAATAAAAAAGAATAAAATGTGCAATAAAATAAAATGTGCAGGACAGTATACTGTAGACTTAATAAATAATAATAGAAGCAGGAATGTGCAAGAATAATCTGCTAACAGGTTGTACAGGATATATACATAGCAGCTATACGGATGGTGGAGAATAATGAATATCTTACTGATTATTAAATCATGTCATGTTGATGTTATGAGACCGAGTTTGAGTTTAGGAGCATGATGGCCTGGGGGAAGAAGCTCCTCCTAAGTCTCTCACAACTGTGCTCACGGTGACCCGAGTTCAATTACCATCTCGACGTCCTTTACTGATCCCGCTCCTCCTCTCTTCACCCAAAAAAGTAATTAATGATATCATTTTTATTTTTGGGTGAACTAGCCCTTTAATGAAAATTCTATCATTAATTACTTACCCTCATGCTGTTCCAAACCCTTAAGACATTTGTTCATCTTCAGAATACATTAAGATATTTTTAAGGGCTTTTATATCTTTTTAATGAGACAGTATATTTGAGCGCTTACAGGAATTTTTGGGTGAAGAGAGGAGGAGCGGGATCAGTAAAGGACCTCGAGATGGTAATTGAACTCGGGTCACCGTGAGCACAGTTGTGTGTCGGTGCACTATCCACGAGGTTATCGGCGCCAACACAATAAAATATTTTTTTATGAAATCTGAGAGATTTCTAGATGAGCCCCAGAGACAGATCCCCAGTGAGGACCTCGTCACATAGAAAGCCATCAGGAAAAGACCACTGGAACCAGTGAAACCCTTACAATCAGAATTTGCTGCAGTTGGAACAAACTACTGGTTCGTCTGGCCAGAGGGGAACTGGCCCCTCGACTGAGGCTGGTTTCTCCCAAGTTTTTTCTCCGTTCTGTCACCGATGGAGTTTTGGTTTCTTGCTGTTGTCGCCTCTGGCTTGCTTAGTTGGGAGCACTTCATTTCCAGCGATATCATACTATCATACTATCAACAGATACTATTTAAACTGAACTGAGCTGGATGATGACATCACTGAATTCAATAATGAAATGCCTTAAAATGAAAAATGTAATCTTGTCATTTTACATTAGTGATACACTATTTTCCTATTTTGATATTATGTAGTTGCTTTGACACAATTTGTATTGTTAAAAGCGCTATATAAATAAAGGTGATTTGACTTGACTTGACAGCAAGTGTCCTACCACGTGTCAAGGGTTTGCCTGGAGAGATGAAGGCGAGAACTCAAATGCAAGAGAATGTTTGGTTTAATAATAAAATAAAACAAAGAACAAACACCACCCCGAAGGGGAAAAACAGACCAGCAGAGCACTGTGTACAGTTAACATTACAATCACACGATGTAAGACAACGGATCAGCACAGGACTGCAGACACCAGGAGGCTAAATAGGGAGACAAACGAGGGTAACGAGGGAGACACAGGTGGAGCAACTGAAACAATGATTAGTTAACAAGATGGGAGGGGCCAGACAATAGACAGGAGAGCACATGGCACCAACAACAAACAGCAAGCCATGTACTCAACACACAGAGACATCTGGTGGCCAGCTCAGGCATACCCGCAGGTCCGCTCCAGAGCCCGCTCCAGAGCCCGCTCCATTCCGTGAGCCCACAGAGTCCGCTCCAGAGCCCGTTCCGTGAGCCCACAGAGTCCGCTCCAGAACCCGCTCCGTTCCGTGAGCCCACAGAGTCCACTCCAGAGCCCGCTCCGTTCCGTGAGCCCACAGAGTCCCCTCGAGAACCCGCTCCGTTCCGTGAGCCTACAGAGTCCGCTCCAGAGCTCGCTCCATTCCGGGAGCCCACAGAGTCCGCTCCAGAGTCCGCTCCGTTCCGTGAGCCCACAGAGTCCACTCCAGAGCCCGCTCCGTCCCGGGAGCCCACGCAGTCCGCTCCATTCCGGGAGCCAACACAGTCCCCTCCAGAGCCCGCTCCGTCCCGTGAGCCCACAGAGTCCGCTCCAGAGCCCGCTCCATACTGTGAGCCCACAGAGTCCGCTCCAGAGTCCGCTCCGTTTCGGGAGTCCACGCAGTGCGCTCCGGTCCTTGAGCCCACAGAGCCTGCTCCGGTCCGGGAGCCCACAGAGCCCGCCCAATGGCTTCCTGCTCTGCCTGCCCTGCCCTGGCACCCCTGTCTGCCTATTCCTCCAGGCCCTCTTCCACTCCACGGGCCTGGCCCACCGTCCCTACCCCAGATCCCTCTCCGGCCCACCCCCCTCTAAGATATTTTTTTGTTTTTAGTGTGTGTGGAGCGTCTGAGATCCGCTCCTTAAAGAGGGGGTTGTGTCACGGTCCTGCTGCTGTACCCGGGCTGGCCACAAGATGTCTCTGTGTGTTGAGCACATGGCTTGTTGTTTGTTGTTGGTGCCATGTGCTCTCCTGTCTATTGTCTACCCCCTCCCATCTTGTTAACTAATCATTGTTTCAGTTGCTCCACCTGTGTCTCCCTCTTTACCCTCGTTTGTCTCCCTATTTAGCCTCCTGGTGTCTGCAGTCCTGTGCTGATCCATTGTCTTGCATCATGTGTTTGTAATGTTAACTGTACACAGCGCTCTGCTTGTCTGTTTTTCCCCTTCAGGGTGGTTTTTGTTCTTTGTTTTATTTTATTATTAAACCAAACATTCTCTTGCATTTGAGTCCTCACCTTCATTTCTCCAGTCAATCCCTGACACCACGGTCAAAGAACAGAAATGTAATAAGGATGTTAATAAAATGGTCCATGTGACATCAATGGTTCAATCTTAATTTTATGAAGCTACAAGAATACTTTTTGGGCACAAAGAAAACAAAAATAACATCTTTATTCAATAATTTATTCTCTCCCGGGACAATCCTCCACCATTATCGATGCATACATATTGCTTTCCTCTGCTTGTAAACAAGGCACAGCGCATGTGTGTTCTATGTCAGCAAGACCACCCGTATGTGTCGATAATGGCAGAGGACTGCCCCAGGAGAGAAAATAATTTTTATTTTCTTTGCAAAAAGTATTCTCGTATCTTCATAAAATTACTGTTGAACCACTGATGTCACATGTACCATTTTAATGACATTCTTTCTAGATTTCTGTGCCTTGACCATGGTAGGACCCTTGTTGTCTGTGGAGGGGTATACAGCTCTCGGATTTTATCCAAAATATCTTAATTTGTGTTCCGAAGATGAATTAAGGTCTTACGGATTTTGGGGGACATGGGGGTGAGTAATTAATGACAGAATTTTAACTTTTGGGTGAGTATATGAGTAATTAAATACAGCTCTTTGGCTCTTCATTTTGCCTCTGGTGTGCTTGACCCCTTAATTGCTGCTTGCAACCACATATTTTTGTATTATTATTAGTGCTGTCAATCGATAACAAAAATAACAAATTAATCGCACATTTTTCAAAAATTAATCGTGATTAATCCCACCTAACATTAAAGTTTTTAAATATACTTTTATTTTCTAATCTTTTCACATTCAATCTTCAAATGTACAATGTACAAACAGCATAAATACATTATATTTAATATTTCTTTAATAGCATCTTTTTTTTATGATTGAAGGCCAGCATCACTGATATCAATACTACTGATGTCTCTCTACAATTGTTTTTCCCCCTAAAATTTAACCATTGACTGTAGCCATTCAGCATTACTGTATAATTGAGAGCTATCAATTTTAACATTTATTAGACTTAACTGTTAATTGTAGTGAGCTTAAAACAATCTTCACATGAACCCATAATAAATGACATATTTACTTACCTGTGCCCTTCAGCAGAAATATACAGAAAATGAACAGTAACCAAACACAAAATTCTAAATTAAATATAGAAGAACCCCTTAAAGCTATACAAGTGATTTATTTCCTATTTTTTCTTTTGTTCTTGGATTAATAGACATCACAGCAGCTGGTTATTAGTTTATGTGCCTGCTATTGTTTAAAAGCTGCTGCTGAACGTGACGCGGATCTGACACACATCTTATTTTCTCACAACTCTCCTTACCTTTTCTGACCCACTTCAGGTCTTACTGTCTCTATTAATGAGCGGACGAATTTAATTGGGTGTTTTAGATGAGGGAGACAGTGCTGTGGTGCCTCAGGACAGTTTTAAAAACATTTCAGAGACATGTTCTTAAATGTGACGAATGTATAACATTGCATGCATATACACAGTTTTATTTTTTTCGCCTTTTTGGTAACTTCATGCCTTAACTGACGGCATAACTAGGACATTGCATGCAAGTGGTTTCTTTCGCTGTTTGATATTAAATGATTCAGGCTACAGCGCTCGACGGCACTTTTGTGCGTGTATTTGAAGAGTGTGCGCTACAAGCAAAGTATCTTTTGCGCGCTCGTTTGACTTGCGCCTGGCGCGGAGACGACTTTAGAGCACGCGTCTGAAACGCCTCCCCTTTAATGTGGCCATAACGACATTCTGCATCTAAATAAACGCAATCCTTTTCAAGAAAAAAGAGATGGAGGCAGCAGTTGTGAATGGAGTGGCCAACCCTAGCCCCGCCCCAGCGTTAAATATTTTCAACGCGTTAATCTAAAAAAAAAATTATCTCCTGCGTTAACGCGCTAATTTTGTCACCACTCAATTGTATATGTGAATATACATTTCTCATTCTCCTCAGGCTTTAACCCCACGTGGGATTGCTCCTTTAAGTTCCAGCTTCATGTGCCAGAGCTGGTATTAGTACGCTTTAAGGTTGAAGACCATGACTATGCCACCAATAATGATTTTCTGGGCCAGTTTACGCTTCCTTTCACAAGCATGCGGACAGGTATGATTTGTTGATTTTTTTTTACTGAACATAAACTGCTCTAGTGGGACTGCACAAGCTCATTCTACAACTTCTGTTCTGCAGGTTACAGACATGTTCATCTGCTGAAGGAAGACGGCTCTAGCATGTCTGCCTCCAGTCTCTTCATCCACGTTAAAATCACACCTGGCTACAGCAGCCCTGCTTGACAAATGGGCTCTCATGGTACCAGAGAATAAAGAAATGAGTTAAATCACCTGGAGTGCCCTTATTTGGAAAATTACATGTTTTATATCAAATTTGAGACCCAAAATTGCCACTACTGAGTGTGAGACATTATAATTTATTTAAAAGGGATGCAGAGGCCATTTCACACAGTGGAAAATAATATGTCTTGTTTTCCAGTAAAAATAAGTAAATATCCTCAATATTTTCATTTTACAGGAAAACGAAATGACAAGACTAAATACAGTGTAAAATTGCAAGGCATGTTATGTGTCTTGAATTAAGTTAAGGCTTATATTTGAATTGTGAAAATTTATGTATCTCATTATTTTAATGGAAAACAAGAAGATATGTTCAAGAATATAATTATTATTATTACTTTATGTATAAATATATATATATATTTGCAGATGTAAGCATATGCGATGTCTTAAAATGGCAATGCAATGCACCAGCCCATGTTATACAAATATGTGACCCTGGACCACAAAACCAGTCTTAAGTCGTTCGGATATATTTGTAGCAATAGCCAAAAATACATTGTATAGGTCAAAATTATCATTTTTTTCTTTTATGCCAAAAATCATTAAGATATTAATCAAAGATCATGTTCTATGAAGATATGTTGTACATTTCTTATTGTAAATATATATAAAATAATAATTTTTGATTAGTAATATGCATTGCAATGAACTTAATTTACAATGAACTTATTGCAATGAACTTAATAAACAATGAACGACAATTTTGAAGCCGACTTTCTCAATATTTAGAATTTTTTTTGCACCCTCAGATTCCAGGTTTTCAAATAGTTGTATCTTGACCAAATATTATTCCTATCATAACAAGCCATGCAGCAATGGAAAGCTTATTAATTCAACTTTCAGATTATGTATAAACGTCAGACTGATTTTGTGGTCCAGGGTCACATATTATATGTTGCATTTCCTAACTAAACATTTTACTATGCAGTTAAGAGTGCAATTGAGTCAGAAATGAAGCATACATGTTGTGTTGACAATCGCTGAGTCCAGCCAACGTAATCCTTATGAACTTGGTACAATAAGAACTCTCTAACACTTAGATGTCAACACAAATACAAGTAAAGAAAGAAAAAGTGATTTTATTTGTTTCTTAGATGTTAGATTGCCAAGTTAACTCTACAATCTTTTGAACTTTTATGTTAAAGTATTTACAGCATTTAACTTGTGTAGCAGTCAGTTTCTCACATTTTATCGTGTATTTATAGAATAGTTATCTTTAAGTTATTTCTCTCAAAGTGCAGTTTTGGCTTCAGTAGTTTTAGTCTAATTATAAATGCTTGAAAATGATATGATCTGTTTGTTTTGATATGTTTTGATGTTACATGATTTGCCCATATGATATTAATATTAATTAACAGAGTCATTGACAAGTATTCTGTCATGTAGCCATTTAAAAAAAGCCATGGTAAAAGAGTCATGAAATGGAGAATCAAAATATTCTTGATATTTAGACATACAAGAGATTACTCTACATTAAAAGCATAATGCAAGTTTCAGAACTCAAACTAACTCCCTCGTTTTAAAATATGAATTATTTTCAACCCTTCTGAAATGCCCAGATTTAAAATCTTAACAATCGTGACATCACAATTCTCATTGAAACGCCCCTTAACATGTGTCATCATCATATGAAATTAAGAAGGTGTTTTCTGAACAACTCACATCTGTCCATCAATCAATTACAATATTGCTGTTAGGTAAAGAAGGACTTGTTTGGTGCAATATAAGGTGCATTATGTAAACTAACCTAGAAAAAAATAAAAAATAACTCTAAAACTGTATTTCATGACCATCATGACCTGTGATCAGTGTAATATGTAAGGCTCATGTACAGACATTCTTTGACACAAAGTGGTTTACTGCTGTTTATGCATTAGAAAAATCAGACCAATAACAAAAAATTCACCTTCACACTGTTCCTGTTCGTAGCATGAAAACATACTTTATTTTTGTAGTTCCACTAGATGACACCCGTAGTACAGAAATGGCCTACCCTACCTTTAATCTTGGTAGCTGTGTAATAACCAGTTTGTCTGTTGCGAACTGTGCTTTTGTTGTAAATTCTGTTTGACAAAACACAATATCCTGCATAACATGTCCAAGTACCTGTATGTGTGTAAAAAAACTACAAATGTATTAGAAATTAAATGTATTATTTTTATTATATTACAAATGTATTACATTCCCATACAGAAATGTAATGCATGATATATATCCATAATCGCAAGTGCTGTTGTCATTTGTTTTTTTTTAAAGACAATATATTATTATAACATATATACAGCCTCAGGATACGTGAAGCTGAAGCTATGTGTTCATACCGTATATTAAATACCCATATTAAAATTTGTTTAAATACATATAATAAAATATTTAAAGTTATAGTCAAAGTTTGACAACAACAGTATGGTTTTGAGATCCATCTTTTCACAACGAGGGGACTCATATGCAGTGTTGGGGAGTAACTAGTTAAATGTAATGGAATTAAGTAATTTAATTACAAAATAAAAGTAACTGTAATTAGTTACAGTTACTGAGAAAAATTTATAATTAAATTACAGTTACTTATGAAAATGTTAAGGATTACCAAGGGGTAATCCCTTGGTAATCATACACTCCCACATACATATTTAACTGATTTCTTTCATAAATTTCAGTTTTATGAGTGCTCTAAAATATGAAACACCAATGTTTCAGGAGTTTATTACATGCTTATTTGATAACTCTTTATTTCCTATATGGGTTTATGTAAATGCTTTATTTTTTTATGATTAACTGTTTTTTTTTCTCCAAAGGCAATGTTAGATTCCAGTGTTTCCTGTCATAGCTATGCAAAGATTTGATTTCAAAAACAGTATCATAGCTATTAAATTATTTATTGTTACGATTTTAAATATGCATTTAACCTCAGAAATTCGGAGTCAGAATGATCTCAAAGTAAGTCTGATTCTGTGGTGGCTGTGCTTCAAAGGGGATATCGAATGCCCACTTTCCACAAGTTGATTTGATTTAGGGTCTTTTTGAAATGCCCTGTCATGTAAAACAACGCCCATTTTACCTTGTCAAAAACAGCTCCATTAACAGCGACTCATTTCGGTGCATACCTCTTTACATATACAGTATACTGTAAAGTGTGAGACTTACTACTTTTGGAAGTGCATCTGGATCACGAACAATGGGTTCTGATCCATCGTTGAGTTTTAACTTTTTAACAAAACCTGCCTTGAATATTCCCTCATTCAGAAAGCAAAGGAGTAAAATGAATTGCGCAGACATAAACTAATTTAGCTGTATTAGTTGTCGCATTACCATCATAATAAAATGCTAATACACTGCGTCCTCAGTGGCTCTGATGTTTGGAGAAAACTAGGACTCTTATATTCTCCTACATCTAACAACAAAACATCTGCATTGCTTACAAGACATTGTTGTTGCTACAGCTACGGAAATATGCTAATACGGGACAGTACGTCAGTGGGCGTGGGAGTGGCCTGAGCAATATGACATCATATTGTCTTGATAAGTGTTTAGGTTTTTGGGGGATTAAAAAAAAGGAGTTAATGGATGTTTTATCATTGAGTGATAAAGGGTAGTTGTGTCTACGGACTACCAAGACACATGCATATGCAAATTAAGATATTTTGCCAGTTGAAAACACTGACATTTCAAAAAGTAATCAAATGTAATCAGTTACATTACTTTAATAAAGTAATTGAAAAGTTACACTACTTATTACATATTAAGTAGGGTAACTTGTAATATGTAATTTATTACATTTTCAAAGTAACTTGTAATATGTAATTTATTACATTTTCAACCTATTACATTTTCAAAGTAACCTTCCCAGCACTACTAATATGCAACTATTGCAGGAGGTTCAAATGCTCACTGATGCTCCAGAAGAAAAAACAATCTCAAAATCCTACAGTCATTATTATTATTATTCAACTTTATTTCCAGACTCAAGGTCCATTAGCGAGAAACAGACAATACAAACAAAAGCAGTACACATTAAAAAAGACAATTATGCCAATACTTCCTCATAGAGGATTGATATCGCACTTCAGTAAGCCTAGGATTTGTCAACAACATTATAATAGTATTACGTGAATTGTCCAGCCGACAAATAAATGTATACATCAAATTTCTCATTAAAGCAGGGAATGATTGTACTCTTGCTTTACAAAATAAATCACTTGCACTGCACCATCTTGGTTTTTTCAGCAGGATCCTCATACAATCATTGTATGCAACCTGAAGCTTACATAGGCTCTCTTTCTTAAACTTAAACCACAAAGGAGCAGTATAAAAAGAAGTACAATATGCTCTAAAAAGGTTTATCTTTACCTCATCTGAACATATATAAAACTTTCTCAAAACCAACACTATTAGCTTGAGCATATACATATAGTGATTAACTGTGGTGTTACTATACATATCATCATCATCACTCATTTCATTGTTAATGAAATGACCTAAACATATTTTACAGTAGTACATACATTTAAAACTTGCCCTGATAAATAAAAATCTGGTTAATTCAAATCTCTATGATCTTTGGTTCTACATATCATGGCAACACTCTTTAGTATTGTATTGCACATCATATCTAATCCCATAATCAGAACATATATTAAGCAACTGTTGAAAACCAGCACTACTTGGGGAAAAACAACTAGATCATCAGCATACATATAGTGATTAACTGTGGTGTTACCAAGCATACATCCAGTCCTACAGTCACTTAGTTCTTCTGACAATTCATTCATACCAAACTGATTAAAAGAGCTGGTGAAAGATAAACTTCCTAATCGATCTAATATGATTACTTAATCCAAATGAATCAGAAACACAATTGCCCCACTAAAGCAATTGGTCTATAGTTATCCAAACTACCTACCTTGCCAGCCTTATCTTTAATAACAGGCAACAAGGTTACTGACAACATAGACTCTGGCAGCAGCCCATGTATCATAAAACCAGTGAAGCAAATTGCGAGAAGGACCACAAGCCTAAAGCTCGCAAATTTTAGGTGTTCAGCAGTAATTTGATCTAAACCACCAGTTTTCAGTTCCTTAAGCTGAATTATTGCTTGATAAACCTCATTTGTTGTAATACTTCCTGTATCCATACTAGAAACTACTTCCACTTTACCTGGCTCACTCTTTACACAATTAAACAGAGTAGTATAATGCTGTCTCCACAGCTCTGCTATATTCTCAGCTCCAGAGACACCCTCAATAGAGCATGGTAATGTCACATTACTCCTATGTATTGATCTTACATCCTTCCAGAAAGCATTCATATTATTACATAGTAGATTTTCCGCCATTAAATCAGCTCTCATCACTTGTTCATGTTTACAAATATAACGCACTGCATATTTATACTTGGCATTAGTTAACTTTTTCTGGTCCAAAAGCTGGCCTTGTCTGGGCCTACCAGCAATATCCCATGCCTTAAAAGCTTCCTTTGCTTTTTTATGATATGCTGATACATACTTTCTCCACCCTGGCTTACTATGATATTTCTTGTCAGGGCAAGTAAGATATGGTCTACTAGCCTCATGCAGAGATCTCACAATATCATCATACATATCACAAAAGGCTGTACCATGGGAAATATCATTACAATTCACATCTGAACACAAGATTGCATCTCTGGGTAATACTACCTTATTCAACAGACTGTCCATTTTCCCAGAATAAGTTTTAAGATCTTCATCTGTAATTTTAGACCAATCTACTTTTACCAAAACAGCCCTCTTACACTCATAATTAATCTTGGGCAGACTTTCAAAATCAATAATCATTAAAAATGGTACATGATCAGATATAGATTCCCCGTATTAAAATTGTCATTGACTTTATAATATCATGAGCCTCAGCTGTACTAATACAATGATCAAGCCATGAAGTTGTATGCCAGGCTTCACTTATATAGGTATAACTGTCCTTAGGTAACAACATTTTACTTGATATCTTAAAATTATTATCAACACAAAAATGCAGCATATGCTTAGCAAACATAGAAGAATTGTCAGTAAGATCTGCATTCAAATCCCCAACCACAAAAACACTTGCAGAATTATTTTCATTAATAAAAGAGCCAATAAAAGCAAGTCTACTTAAATATTCGTGATGACATTCATAAGGTGCATAGACATTAAGGATAATTAACTCTTTACTAGAGCAACTTATCCGTACAGCAAAACACCAGTCAACATCAACCTTAATGATATTTATCACTGAGTCCAACTTTTTGTGCCACAAAGTAGCCACACCTCCCGATATCCTTCCTCTCACTATACCCATAGTAAGATCAGTTGTGGACGTGCCAGCACCGTGAAAATTGTCATTAAAAGAGTTCAATTTTCCCAAATCCTGTTTAGATAAAAATGTTTCTTGCAAGCACAGGATATCACAATTTTGCATTAATTTATCTACTACTGTGCGTCGGGCCCTATCCCCAACGCTATCACCGACTCGCAGGCCACGGCAGTTATAGGATATAATCTGCATATTCAGATCAAGTTCATTGATCGGCAGTAGCCCCCTCCGTCACAGACGCACCTGACGTGGAGGCAGCTACATTAGCCCCCAACGCTCTCACTTTGCGTTGCTCATAATAACGACGAACAACTGAGCCTTCAGGCCACAGCTCCGGGCTGTACATCTCCGTCACATTGATACACTCAGCACTCACTTTAAATGAACTGTATCTATTGTTCATAGTGGCAATGCGTTGGCAATTCACATCTCGGCCAAGCTTTTCTTTAAGGTAGTTTGACAAAGTTTCAGCGTTAAGATCTAGAGTAAATTTGGTAGCAAACACACTTACCAACTTTGTTCGCACCACACTTATGTTCCCTCGTGCCCCTGTACCAATAATAGGCTTAGGCATCCTTTGTTTAGCTTTACCAGCTCGCTGTTTAATCTGAGATTTTTGGCCATCCACATAATTCCTCCTGCGTCTGCCATGTTTCACTACCAGACTCCATTCTGATGATTTCCGTTGCTCCTCCGATGTCATGAAAGTAACGTTAGACTCCTCAGCCGCCGAAGATCCCACGCCACTTGCAATCCCCTCCAGGCCCACATCACATTCCACAGAGGGGGCACCTGCCATTTCTCCCTCACAGGCATTTTTAAGCTCACACAGTGAATCCAAACCATGCCCTCCTTCACGACTTATTTCTAGCTGCCTCTCCATATTGGACACTCTGTTATCGATGATCGTAGTAGCAGCTCGTAGATCTTCCCCAATATCCGCCTGTAGTTTCACTGCATGCCGTAGCGCGTTCACCTCACTGTGCAGGCGCTCCATCCTACAGAGCAGGCTTGAAACATCCACGTTGTTAAATGTTACAGGTGGTAACTCGTCCAAAAAGTGCGACACAAATCGTGGAATGTTTTCGCCACACTCATTAAGCACTTTTAAGCAACTTTTTATATTATTTACATCTTTCTGACTGCCTTTACATGCCACGCACCGTTGCTTAGTGCCCGGACAGAGCTCAAACAGCAGTTTTTTCGACGACTCAATCCATTCAGAATCAAAAGTATTCGAAGCAACCAGAATTATTTGATCCTGGCTCATCGTTCTTATTTTAACCGAGAGGAAATTAAGAAATTCATCCTCTACGATTATTTTACCATCCACAGTCTCATAGATTGTAGGTTTTAATCTAGGTTTGATTCTAGGTCGACTAAGCTCAGAGGCAGCTGAGCCGCGACCCACTCGATCTGCCATTTTTTTCAATATTTTTTTCATTGTTGGAAAGGGTTCAAATACACAAAAAATCCTGGAAAACCAAAACATTTTTGGGACCTGAAGGATTTTTTTCTGAAGAACAGCAGGCAATGTAACTGTTCAAGGGCAAACAAGGGACTCATGAACAATTATCACTAAAAATGTATTTGTATAAAAAAAAAAAAAAATGTAATTCATTTTTTTTTTTTATAAATTCCAACTATTATTTTGTCTTGTGGACTAAATAAAAAAATATTTTATGTGTAATATCTTATTCAGGTCAGTACTAAATAAAGAATAACATGCATTTTGTATGATCCCTCTTATTTTGCAAAAATAATTAACATTTTTCAGATTCTGCAAGGTGTGTGCAAACTTTTGATCTCAACTGTATATGATGATTTTTTTATATGATAATGCATGTTAAGGCCATACATGTAAATATATATATATATATGTTTAACTGATATATGTAAGTTTACAACATATATGCAACTATTTGGTATTCTTATACATGATTTTATATAGGATTATACCACATATGAAATACACATAGTAAAATGGGTATAGACATATATAAAAATATTTATATGAGTATTTAAATTATAATTAATGTCAAGACCATATATGTTAACAATGTATGTGTAATTTATATATGCAAGTGTATTTAGACATTATACAGTATATGCAAAGAATCATTACGCTTATATGGGATGTTATATAGGTTTTTACAATATATGAAATACACATAGTAAAATTAGTGTATAGACTTACATAAAAAAAATATATGATGCATTTTATACATGATAATGCATGTTAAGACCATATATGTGAACAATATATGTCTAATTTGCATATGCCAGTTCATTTAAACAGCATATGTAAACATTTGGTGTGCTTATATAGGATTGTATACAGGTTTACACTATATATGTGTAGGGACTCCTAAAATATACCTTGGGTTTAATATGCTTTGTAATAAATAATACACAGTATTAAAATATATTTTATTTTATTTCTCTTTATTTCGAAATATGATGCAACAACGATATGCTTGCTTATATTCAATGATAAAGCGTGTTCAATACAGGTGTACTATTGCAAGCCAGTTACTGTTGAGCTTGAGGTTGCGTCATAACGTAAGTCGCGTAATGATGTAATAAATCTATAAAGCTTTTATTTCAGCCTCTGGGAATCATTTATTGAAGATTCAATATTGCTTTGATTAAAGTGATATTAATATTTAACTTATGATTTATACTTTATTAACGACTCGTCCAGCGACCATTAACATCAGTATAGCTTTAATAATATCGTTTATCTTGCTTCATGGCCAACGATAAGACAAAATAAAGGGCTTTATCCAATTTGAGCTAGGTAACATAATCTATGGCAAGTAGTTTGAACTTGAGAATCACATCCACAAGACATGGATTCTTTATCAATGAAACAAAGTTTATTTGCTAACTGTTATTCTACAATACATGGACTAAACTTAATAAAAACACATAAACAACACACAACATACACACACACATTTTGGAGTTTTGCGGGTAACATTGGAAGAAAGTTTAAAACGAGCACTCTTTTCTATCTTGTAACTTTACGAGAGGAAGATCACAAACAGAGACTTGGTTGTCTTTCTGCGTACCGATCAATTTGTCAGGTCAGTAAGATTAAAGATGTGTTTGGTCTACTTGCATTAGGTTGAGCTGGCCGCAGATCTTTCCATTCCACGTGTTTCCTTCGGATGGCTGAGGGAATCCCGGCCGCTGATTTCGTCATTGTGTGATGTCACTGGGAAAACCCTCTTGCGATTGGCGGTCTGCCTGGTTTCTTTGTTGAGCTGCTTGCTTAAAGTTGTTACGGCTTTGACAAAGTTTTTAATTCTTTTAGATGGTAAGCTTCAGCCTGATGGTAAGGTGGTGGTCAGTGAAGATGAAATCAAAGCTTCCGGTTCGTCAGCGAGCAGCAAGTAAAAGCAGACTGACTTAAGAGCTGTAGTGTCCATTTTTAAACAGCTAGGTTTAGGCCCACCCACAGGCGTCTGTCCCAATCAGATTGTTCTTGTGCGGAGCCCGCCCGGCTTCCTTTTGCCGCATCTACATCATCTGATATTTAATTCATCACATGAAGGAAGATATGCTTACAGACCTCTATACATGCTGTAATCATACATTATGATGCTAAGAATCAACATATTGTTCACACCAAATTGTTGCAATTATCGTGACCATTTGTATGAATCTAAACTAAGTTTAGTTTCATACGCAAAAGAGGAGCGAAAGAGGAGCTGTCTGGGGTCATGAGAAAGTCACGTCTTTAGGGATCTGGTGAGCATCAGTCCAGTATATCCCTTGTTGGTTGATTAAATCATAAATTTAGGCATTAACCGATCAGGGGATCCTGGGAGTGTCTGTAGACCCTGTCCCATTTTTCAAGATAAGAAGTTAGAAATTCCGTTCCTAAGAGGATCTGGGAGCAAAGGTCAGTTCTATAAATCTCCCCCTTCCTGTGTCTTCTACAGAGATTAGCAAAGGGGGTACTCCAGACGGAGAGGCCTTTCGGTCGTAGTAGGCTTTCCGACCTTCCGCGCTTTGTTGTAGTTGTTGTTGGGCGAAGGCGAAAGTCGTTCTTAGGTGCTGATGTAACTCTTCCAGGTACTGGTGAGTGGTATAGGTGGTGACAAGGTTCAGGTCACCAGGTTGGTACAGCAGGTGTAGCGGTAGCGTCATGTTTCTCCCTGTCATCAATGTGAACGGGGGTACTCCGGTAGACTGGTGAGGGGTGGCTCGAGCAGCCATCAGTACCAGAGGAAGTTTAACATCCCAATCCCTTTGATTGGTGGCTACATACTTCTTCAACATGCTGACCACTGTCCTGTTAGTCCGTTCAACTTGACCTGAGGAAATTGGGTGATTGCTTATATGGCACTTGGCCTGTATTCCCAGGAGTTTCCACACTTCCTGAGTGGCTCAGGGACATATGTGAGAACACCGTCTCTTAGATGCAGCATGTGCTTGATAGAGTGGAGCATGCGGAGCTCGGAGGACATGTTTAGGTCCGTGGTGGAAATGGGATGTGTTAATGGGTCGGACATGTGAGCTGCCATGGTTCGTAGTGACGAATCCGCAGTTTGGTGCGTAAGGAGATCGTCCGCAGCGAACTGAGGTGATAGGGCAACGTGGGGGGAGGCAGGGGTGTTCGCACCAGTGGCATGCTGGCGGCAGGTTACTGCTGCCATTGAAGGGTTGGGTGGGAGGGCATGAAATGTCCAGGACTCTCCATGTAATGCACCTGCTTTGTGAGGGCATCGGTTTGGTCATTTAAGTCTTTGTCTTGTCCTGGTTTATGACCTCTGACTTTTTTCCAATAAACGATCATGTCATGTTCAGTGACGATGGTGTCGCTTACTTGGAAGAGTTCCTGGTGCTTGACAGGCTTGTTGTTAGCTGTCTTGAATCCATTCCGTTTCCATCCAGTTAAATGGCATGTGAAGCTTAGACGGGCATAGTTCGAATCGGTACAGATGAGGAGTTCTTTGATATTGTGGGATGCAGCCAGTTGTAGGGTGATGAGGATGGCTGCTATTTCCGCATATTGCGATGATTGAGGCCTAATTTGAGTTGTTGCGGTGGGCACGGGTGATTGTTGAGCCAGACCACACCCGCTCCAGCTTGTAAATTAACCTTGCGATTGTAGGAGCAGCCATCGACACATGCTGTGGGCATTCCTTCACACACATTCTCCTCGAAGTACCTGTGATTTGTCATTTGCGGTTGTGGCAGTTCTTTCGGTTCTGCTGAGGTGTGCAGCGAGTCCGTTGAACAGTTTTGGCAGGCCGCAAGCCTGTTTTCAAGTGAGGATTTGTAGTTTTGGGCATTGTGACGAGTGGGGTGGGGCCGAGAGCCGTGGGAACGGAGCGAGGCCAGTGGAGTAATTGGTAATGAACGACACCTGCACCACTCACCGGTCTCGAGTCCCACGGAGGAGCTTCGGAAGGGTTAAATGAGGAGTGACAACAGTGGAAGCTGAGAGAGGACCAGGCCTGGATTTTAGTTTGTGTTTTGTGTGCGGCAGTCGTCCGTGAGGGGCTGCCGCTTTTCATTTGTGTTTGTTTATTTTATTATTAAAATGTGTTAAATGTTCGCCGGTTCCCGCCTCCTTCTTCCCGTATCTATCAACTTCGTTACATTGGTACCCGAAACCCGGGAGGAAGGAGGGACACGCTGTCAGAGAGCCCTCGCTGCTGAGGGGGATCGCGGTGCTGAGAAGATCGGGCAGCAGGAAGAAGCGGAGACCGCCAGTGGCTGCCCGAAGCGGTGGTGCTGGAGCAATGGAAGAGCAGGTGGGACGGAAGGCTCGCTGCCGTGCTCCTGGGACGAGGAGGGGTGGCTGCCATCCGAGAGGGAGCGGAGGAGTCGGCGCCGTTCGCCAGTGGGCCGGAGCCTGCTGCCATCCGCCAGGTTGGTGGAAGAGCAGGGAACGGGGGACTCGCTTCCGGCTGCCCTCGACCGGAGGAGCCATCGCCATCCGCCAGGAGGCGGAGGAGCATCGGACCGTCCACCAAAGAGGTCCAGTACCATCGCATGGCACCGCGAGTGAGCCGCTCAGTTGGTTGAGGACTGAGTGGCAGTGTGTCCGGGAACCGGACCGAGATTTTTTTTTTTTCTCTCTCCCCTCTCTCTTCTCTGTCACTCCTCATCCTTCCGTCTCCTTTTCGCTCGCCTCGTCTGTCCTTACCCCCAGGTATGCCGCGGCCGCCCTGACGGGCTCCCCCCGGGAGAGGGGGGAGGGGGGGAGTAGAGCGCAGTCTCGGGAGTACCCCCCGGCCTGCGAGGGGCGATGGGGGTATGTGACGAGTGGGGCGGGGCCGAGAGCCGTGGGAACGGAGCGAGGCCGGTGGAGTAATTGGTAATGAACAACACCTGCACCACTCACCGGTCTCGAGTCCCACGGAGGAGCTTCGGAAGGGTTAAATGAGGAGTGACAACAGTGGAAGACGAGAAAGGAGTGTGTGTTTTGTGTGCGGCAGTCGTCCGTGAGGTGCTGCCGCTTTTCATTTGTGTTTGTTTATTTTATTATTAAATGTGTTAATGTTTGCCGGTTCCCACCTCCTTCTTCCCGTATCTATCAACTTCATTACAGGCATATCTTGCCTCAACGTCCCGTCCTTGGAGTGTCATTAGCCAGGTAGCTATGCGTGCGTTGGTCACCACGCCATCTCTGATTCGTTGACTGTTGAGGAAAGTGACTGGCTGGTGACAAGTCTCGATGATGACTTTCTGTGCACCGATGTAATTAGAGAAACACTGAATGGCCCACACAGTGCAAAGCAAAGCTTTTTCGCAGTATGAATACTTGCATTCTGGGGGAAGCAGCGTTTTGCTGGCATAAGCGACCACTCGCTTGTCTTTGTCATGGAGCTGGTATAGACCTGTGCTGAGGCACTGATGAGAGAAACCAGCGTCCAAATAGAATTATTTCCCTGGGTCTGGGTAGGCAAGGCACTGATCAGAGCACAGGCACTGTTTGAGCTGGCTCAAAGCTGTGTCCAGGTCTTTCGTCCAAACGAAGGTTTCATCCTTTTTCAGGAGGGAAGTTAGTGGTCGTGCGATGTCAGCGTAGTTTTCAATGAACTGTCGTGAGTAATTGCACACTCCCAGAAAGCTTCGCAGTTCAGAGACGTTAGTTGGTGTCTATATGCTTTGGATTGCTTGAGATTGTGGCTCGATGACGTTTCTTCCGACAAGCAGTCCGACATAGTTCACCTTGGTTTTGCACCATTGTCCTTTGTGAAGGGCGATTTTAGCTCCTGCTGTTGTCAGCTGGTTTAGAACGTGATCGATTTCCTTGAGGTGGTCTTCCTCACTTGAGCATTTCATTAAGACATCGTCTACGTAGACGAGGTTGCCTCGGACTCTGGCATCAGGGCATGCTATGCTTGAGGGGTTTCATCAGCAGGTGTTTGTTGGATGCTGCTGTGATCAGGATCGGCAAACTCTTTAATGAGGACTTTTGAAGCAGTTTATAATCAGTCTTTGTACTGGCAGGCTACCAGTCAAGGAAGCTCTGAACTTCAGGACTGGATGTCGTTCGGAGTAAATAGAGTTTATCTTTGTCCGTAACATAACGTTAGGTCGCATTTACAGATGGAAATCGATATCTTGAAGATAAGCTTGGACATTTTGGCTATTCGGCATGCTGGGGTTGAATTTGCCAAAGACTCGAAAACATTAAGACCATTTCTGCCACAAGTTGTTCCTATAGCTATGTTAAATCCATGGTGAATGTAGTTTTCCTGGTTTCAACAGCAATAGCGTTTGTTCTGATATCTGTACTTTTTACAGAATTCTGCGCTGAATTTGAATGCTTCTCAACCGATTTGACAGAGATATGTTATTGATTTTGCGGCGAATTCGACTACTTCACTGTATCTCCCAGCGCTGTGTATAACGGTGTTGCGTAATCGAGAGCAGCCCGCGGCTCCGGCCCGAGCAGATAATCGGTCTGTAGCCCAAACGAATACATTTACATTTTTACATTTATGCATTTAGCAGATGCTTTTATCCGCTGAGTAGTGTGGCGTCGTTCCACTTTCGGTTCGTTTGTCCAATGTAGCTCTTGTAAATCGGGCATGATGAGAACGCAGGCTGTTCATTGCATTTGTTATACTGAGAAACAACCTTTCTTTGACTGACTGCGCGTTGCGATGACGTCACGGGACGGGTCTAAGCCCAAAATCTGCTGAACATTTGCGGTAATTATGAAAATTTGCGAGCTCTTGCGAATATTGCAGAGTTTGCTTGATTTTGCGATAAATTGAGCGATCGTGGAATCGTAAGATCCTGGAGGGACTGTTCAAGGGACTTCGCTGGACTGGACTCGTTGTGTGCCAGGGACTGTTCAAGATTAGAAGTAGTGAGGCTGTGCCGTGAGTGATTTCAATATTGCCTCATTATCATCGGAAGAACGTAAGTGGATTCATTTTCGTGACTCATTGACTGTAAGCGATTACTTTCAATTCATCATCTGATTAATGTGCACCAATGAACTGAGCCCCAACGATACCGATCGATCGCACATTTGAATTGTTTGACTGACTCAAATACATTTGAACTGATCGACTGACTCACATATATTTGAGTTCGGTAAAGTTGGCAAGATATTCACAGATTCGACATTTCCGGATCAATAACTCGCGAGCAAAACGTTTTTACGGCACAAATGACGCCTCTTTTCATTCAGAGATGTAGTAAACAAGCTACAAGCGTGTTTTCCTCAAAACAAGCTTTCCTCCTCTCTGTACAAAATACATTGATCTCAATGCGCTGGCTGAGAGACAAGTACTATATTTTTATGATTATTTATTAATGAAAAAAGTTAATAACTTTACAGTAACACACTGTACTTTCATCCAAATTTAGTTCACACGTCACTGCTCTCCTGCTGGTTATACTACAACAGTTATTTGTAAAATTATTGTTTTTACATATTTTTTATGATTTTTTATTATGAAAAATAGTTAATAACTTTACTGTAACACACTGTACTTTCACCAAATTCACTTCACACATCACTGCTCTCCTGCTGGTTATACTACAACATTCATTTTGAAAACAATTGCTTTGGCATATTTTTTATGATTATTTATTATGAAATAAAGTTAATAACTTTACTGTAACACACTGTACTTTCACCAAATTCACTTCACACATCACTGCTCTCCTGCGGGTTATACTACAACATTAATTTTGAAAACAATTGCTTTGGCATATTTTTTATGATTATTTATTATGAAACAAAGTTAATAACTTTACTGTAACACACTGTACTTTCACCAAATTCACTTCACACATCACTGATCTTATGTTGGTCATACTACAACATTCATTTTGAAAATAATTGCTTTGGCATATTTTTTATGATTATTTATTTTGAAACAAAGTTAATAACTTTACTGTAACACACTGTACTTTCACAAATTCACTTCACACATCACTGATCTTATGCTGGTTATACTACAACATTCATTTTGAAAACAATTGCTTTGGCAAATTTGTATGATTATTTATTATGAAACAAAGTTAATAACTTTACTGTAACACACTGTACTTTCACCAAATTCAGCTTACACACCACTGCCTTCCTGGTGGTTATACTACAACACTTAATTTGAAAAGAATTTATTTGGCATATTTTTATGATTATTTATTACAAAACAAATGTTATAACTTTACTGTAACACACTGTAATTTCACCAAATTCGGCTCACATATCACTGCTCTCCTGCTGGTTATACTAAAACACTTATCTTGAAAATAATTGCTTTGGCACATTTTTTATGAATTTCTATTATGAAAAATAGTCATTAACTTCACTGTTATTGGACATAATATGTAATAACCTTTACTGTAACACACTGTAGTCTCACCAAATTCACTTCACACATCAATGTCTCCTGTTGGTTATACTACAACACTTATCTTGAAATAATTGCTTTGGCATATTTTTTATGAATTTTTATTATGAAATATTGTTAATAACCTTACTGTATCACACTGAACTTTCACCAAATTCACTTCACACATCACTGATCTTATGCTGGTTATACTACAACATTCATTTTGAAATCAATTGGTTTGGCATATTTTTTATGATTATTTATTATGAAACAAAGTTAATAACTTTACTGTAACACACTTTACTTTCACCAAAAACACTTCACACATAACTGCTCTCTTGCTGGTTATACTACAACACTTATTTTGAAAAAAAAATGCTTTGGCATATTTTTTATGATGATCTATTTTGAAACAAAGTTAATAACTTTACTGTAACACACTGAACTTTCACCAAATTCACTTCACACATCGCTGATCTTATGCTGGTTATACTACAACATTAATTTTGAAATCAGTTGCTTTGGCATAATTTTTATGATTATTTATTATGAAACAAACTTAATAACTTTACTGTAACACACTGTACTTTCACCAAAATCCCTTCACACATCACTGCTCTCTTGCTGGTTATACTAAAACACTTATTTTGAAAATAATTCCTTTAGCATATTTTTTATGATTATTTATTATGAAACAAAGTTAATAACTTTACTGTAACACACTGTACTTTCACCAAAATCACTTCACACATAACTGCTCTCATGCTGGTTATACTACAACACTTATTTTGAAAATAATTGCTTTGGCATATTTTTTAAGATTATTTATTATGAAACAAAGTTAATAACTTTACTGTAACACACTGTACTTTAACCAAATTCACTACACACATCACTGATCTAATGCTGGTTATACTAAAACACTTATTTTGAAAATAATTGCTTTGGCAAATTTGTTATGATAATGTATTACAATTTTTTTAACAACTTTACTGTAACACACTGTACTTTGACCAAATTCACTTCACACATCACTGATTTCCTGCTGGTTATACTACAACACTAATTTAGAAAGTAATTGCTTTGGCACACTTTTTATTAATTTTTATTAAGAAATATTGTTAATAACTTTACTGTAACACACTGTACTTTCACCAAATTCACTTCACACATCACTGATCTTATGCCGGTTATACTACAATATTCATTTTGAAGACAATTGCTTTGGCATATTTTTTATGATTATTTATTATGAAACAAAGTTATTAACTTTACTGTAACACACTGTACTTTAACCAAATTCACTTCACACATCACTGATATAATGCTGGTTATACTACAACACTTATTTTGAAAATAATTGCTTTGGCTTATTTTTTATGATTATTTATAAAAAAAAAATTTTTTTTACTTTAACACACCGTACTTTCACCAAATTGACTTCACACATCCCTGATCTCCTGCTGGTTATACTACAACACTAATTTTGAAAGTAATTGCTTTGGCACACTGTTTATGAATTTTTATTATGAAATATTGTTAATAACTTTACTGTAACACACTGTACTTTCACCAAATTATCTTCACACATCACTGCTCTCCTGCTGGTTATACTACAACACTTATTTAGGAAATAACTGCTTTTACACACTTTTTATGAATTTTTATTATGAAAAATAGTTATAAACTTCACTGTTATTGGACATAATAGGTAATAACTTTACTGTAACACACTGTAGTCTCACCAAATTCACTTCACACATCAATGGTCTCCTGTTGGTTATATTACAACACTTATCTTGAAAATAATTGCTTTGGCATATTTTTTATGAACTTTTATTATTAAAAACATTTATTAACTTCACTGTTATTGGACATAATAGGTAATAACTTTACTGTACCGCACTGTAGTCTCACCAGATAATCATAATAACCATCTTAATTATACTACAAGACTTACTTTGAAAATAATTGCTTTTACACATTTTTTATGATTATTTGGTGGGACTACAGTTTGTTACAGTAAAGTTATTAACTTTGTTTCATAATAAATAATCATAAAAAAACATGCAAAAAAGGAATTATTTTCAAAATGAATGTTGTAGTATGACCAGCATAAGATCACTGATGTGTGAAGTGAATTTGGTGAAAGTGCAGTGTGTTACAGTAAAGTTATTAACTTTGTTTCATAATAAATAATCAAAAAATATGCCAAAGCAATTGTCTTCAAAATGAATGTTGTAGTATAACCAGCATAAGATCAGTGATGTGTTAAGTGAATTTGGTGAATTTACAGTGTGTTACAGTAAAGTTATTAACAATAATTCATAATAAAAATTTATAAAAATTGTGCCAAAGCAATTACTTTCAAAATTAGTATTGTAGTATAACCAACAGGAGATCAGTGATGTTTGAAGTGAATTTGGTGAAAGTATAGTGTGTTACAGTAAAGTTATTAACAATATTTCATAATAAAAATTCATAAAAAATATGCCAAAACAATTATTTTCAAGATAACTGTTGTAGTATAACCAGCAGGAGAGCAGTGATGTGTGAAGTGATTTTTGTGAAAGTACAGTGTGTTACAGTAAAGTTATTAACTTTGTTTCATAATAAATAATCATAAAAATATGCCAAAGGTATTATTTTCAAAATAAGTGTTGTAGTATAACCGGCCACGATCAGTGATGTGTGAAGTGAATGGTGAAAGTACAGTGTGTTACAGTAAAGTTATTAACTTTGTTTCATAATAAATAATCATAAAAATATGCCAAAGCAATTATTCAAAATGAATGTTGTAGTATGACCAGCATAAGATCAGTGATGTGTGAAGTGAATTTGGTGAAAGTACAGTGTGTTACAGTAAAGTTATTAACTTTGTTTCAAAATAAATAATCATAAAATATTTTTTAAAGCGGTTGTTTTCAGGCTACATGATTTAGTATAACCAGGCGGGAAGGCAGTGATGTGTGAAGTGATTTGGTGAAAGTACAGTGTGTTACAGTAAAGTTATTAACTTTGTTTCATAATAAATAATCATAAAAATATTCCAAAGCAATTGTCTTCAAAATGAATGTTGTAGTTTAACCAGCATAAGATCAGTGATGTGAAGTGAATTTGGTCAGTACAGTGTGTTACACAAAGTTATTAACTTTGTTTCATAATAAATAATCATAAGAAATATGCCAAAGGAATTATTTTCAAAATACGTGTTGTAGTATAACCAGCAAGAGATAAGTGATGTGTGAAGTGAATTTGGTGAAAGTACAGTGTGTTACAGTAAAGTTATTAACAATATTTAATAATACAAATTCTTAAAAAATATGTAAAAGCAATTATTTTCAAGATAAGTGTTATAGTATAACCAGCAGGAGAGCAGTGATGTGTAAAGGAATTTTGGTGAAAGTACAATGTGTTACAGTAAAGTTATTAACTTTGTTTCATAATAAATAATCATAAAAAAATGCCAAAGCAATTGTCTTCAAAATGAATGTTGTAGTATAGCCAGCATAAGATCACTGATGTGTGAAGTGAATTTGGTGAAAGTACAGTGTGTTACAGTAAAGTTATTAATATTTCATAATAAATAATTCATAAAAATATGCCAAAGCAATTATTTTCAAGATAACTGTTGTAGTATAACCAGCAGGAGAGCAGTGATGTGAAGTGATTTGTGAAAGTACAGTGTGTTATAGTAAAGTTATTAACTTTGTTTCATAATAAATAATCATAAAAAATATGCCAAAGCAATTATTTTCAAAATAAGTGTTGTAGTATAACCAGCAGAAGATCAGTGATGTGTGAAGTGAATTTGGTGAAATTACAGTGTGTTACAGTAAAGTTATTAACAATATTTCATAATAACAATTCATAAAAAAATGTGTAAAAGCAATTATTTTCAAAATAAGTATTGTAGTATAACCAGCAGGAGATCAGTGATGTGTGAAGTGAATTTGGTGAAAGTACAGTGTGTTACAGTAAAGTTATTAACAATATTTCATAATAAAAATTCATAAAAATATGCCAAAACAATTATTTTCAAGATATGTTGTAGTATAACCAACAGGAGACATTGATGTGAAGTGATTTTGGTGAAAGTACAGTGTGTTACAGTAAATTTATTAACTTTGTTTCATAAATAATCATAAAAAATATGCCAAAGGAATTATTTTCAAAATAAGTGTTGTAGTATAACCAGCAAGAGAGCAGTTATGTGAAGTGATTTTGGTGAAAGTACAGTGTGTTACAGTAAATTTATTAACTTTGTTTCATAATAAATAATCATAAAAATATGCCAAAGAAATTACTTTTCAAAATAAGTGTTGTAGTATAACCAGCAGAGAGCAGTGATGTGTGAAGTGAATTTGGTGAAAGTACAGTGTGTTACAGTAAAGTTATTAACTTTGTTTCATAATAAATAATCATAAAAAATATGCCAAAGCAATTATTTTCAAAATAAGTGTTGTAGTATAACCAGCATAAGATCAGTGATGTGTGAAGTGAATTTGGTGAATTTACAGTGTGTTACAGTAAAGTTATTAACTTTGTTTCATAATAAATAATCATACAAAATATGCCAAAGGAATTATTTTCAAAATAAGTGTTGTAGTATAACCAGCAAGAGAGCAGTTATGTGTGAAGTGTTTTTGGTGAAAGTACAGTGTGTTACAGTAAAGTTATTAACTTTGTTTCATAATAAATAATCATAAAAAATATGCCAAAGCAATTGTCTTCAAAATGAATGTTGTAGTATAACCAGCATAAGATCAGTGATGTGTGAAGTGAATTTGGTGAATTTACAGTGTGTTACAGTAAAGTTATTAACTTTGTTTCAAAATAAATAATCATAAAATATTTTTTAAAGCAGTTATTTTCAAACTACATGATTTACTATAACCAGCAGGAGAGCAGTGATGTCTGAAGTGATTTTGGTGAAAGTACAGTGTGTTACAGTAAAGTTATTAACTTTGTTTCATAATAAATAATCATAAAAAATATTCCAAAGCAATTGTCTTCAAAATGAATGTTGTAGTTTAACCAGCATAAGATCAGTGATGTGTGAAGTGATTTTGGTCAAAGTACAGTGTGTTACAGTAAAGTTATTAACTTTGTTTCATAATAAATAATCATAAGAAATATGCCAAAGGAATTATTTTCAAAATAAGTGTTGTAGTATAACCAGCAAGAGATAAGTGATGTGTGAAGTGAATTTGGTGAAAGTACAATGTGTTACAGTAAAGTTATTAACAATATTTAATAATACAAATTCTTAAAAAAATATGTAAAAGCAATTATTTTCAAGATAAGTGTTATAGTATAACCAGCAGGAGAGCAGTGATGTGTAAAGGAATTTTGGTGAAAGTACAGTGTGTTACAGTAAAGTTATTAACTTTGTTTCATAATAAATAATCATAAAGAAATGCCAAAGCAATTGTCTTCAAAATGAATGTTGTAGTATAGCCAGCATAAGATCACTGATGTGTGAAGTGAATTTGGTGAAAGTATAGTGTGTTACAGTAAAGTTATTAACAATATTTCATAATACAAATTCATAAAAAATATGCCAAAACAATTATTTTCAAGATAACTGTTGTAGTATAACCAGCAGGAGAGCAGTGATGTGTGAAGTGATTTTTGTGAAAGTACAGTGTGTTATAGTAAAGTTATTAACTTTGTTTCATAATAAATAATCATAAAAAATATGCCAAAGCAATTATTTTTAAAATAAGTATTGTAGTATAACCAGCAAGAGATCAGTGATGTGTGAAGTGAATTTGGTGAAATTACAGTGTGTTACAGTAAAGTTATTAACAATATTTCATAATAAAAATTCATAAAAATTGTGCCAAAGAAATTACTTTCAAAATAAGTGTTGTAGTATAACCAGCAGGAGATCGGTGATGTTTGAAGTGAATTTGGTGAAAGTACAGTGTGTTACAGTAAAGTTATTAACAATATTTCATAATAAAAATTCATAAAAAATATGCCAAAGCAATTATTTTCAAGATAAGTGTTGTAGTATAACCAACAGGAGACATTGATGTGTGAAGTGATTTTGGTGAAAGTACAGTGTGTTACAGTAAATTTATTAACTTTGTTTCATAATAAATAATCATACAAAATATGCCAAAGGAATTATTTTCAAAATAAGTGTTGTAGTATAGCCAGCATACGATCAGTGATGTGTGAAGTGAATTTGGTGAAAGTACAGTGTGTTACAGTAAAGTTATTAACTTTGTTTCATAATAAATAATCATAAAAAATATGCCAAAGCAATTATTTTCAAAATGAATGTTGTAGTATGACCAGCATAAGATCAGTGATGTGTGAAGTGAATTTGGTGAAAGTACAGTGTGTTACAGTAAAGTTATTAACTTTGTTTCAAAATAAATAATCATAAAATATTTTTAAAGCAGTTATTTTCAAACTATGTGATGTAGTATAACCAGCAGGAGAGCAGTGATGTGTGAAGTGATTTTGGTGAAAGTACAGTGTGTTACAGTAAAGTTATTAACTTTGTTTCATAATAAATAATCATAAAAAATATTCCAAAGCAATTGTCTTCAAAATGAATGTTGTAGTTTAACCAGCAAGAGATCAGTGATGTGTGAAGTGAATTTGGTCAAAGTACAGTGTGTTACAGTAAAGTTATTAACTTTGTTTCATAATAAATAATCATAAGAAATATGCCAAAGGAATTATTTTCAAAATAAGTGTTGTAGTAAAACCAGCAAGAGATAAGTGATGTGAGAAGTGAATTTGGTGAAAGTACAGTGTGTTACAGTAAAGTTATTAACAATATTTCATAATAAAAATTCATAAAAAATATGCCAAAGCAATTATTTTCAAGATAAGTGTTGTAGTATAACCAGCAGGAGAGCAGTGATGTGTGAAGTGATTTTGGTGAAAGTACAGTGTGTTACAGTAAATTTATTAACTTTGTTTCATAATAAATAATCATACAAAATATGCCAAAGGAATTATTTTCAAAATAAGTGTTGTAGTATAACCAGCATACGATCAGTGATGTGTGAAGTGAATTTGGTGAAAGTACAGTGTGTTACAGTAAAGTTATTAACTTTGTTTCATAATAAATAATCATAAAAAATATGCCAAAGCAATTATTTTCAAAATGAATGTTGTAGTATGACCAGCATAAGATCAGTGATGTGTGAAGTGAATTTGGTGAAAGTACAGTGTGTTACAGTAAAGTTATTAACTTTGTTTCAAAATAAATAATCATAAAATATTTGTAAAGCAGTTATTTTCAAACTATGTGATGTTGTATAACCAGCAGGAGAGCAGTGATGTGTGAAGTGATTTTGGTGAAAGTACAGTGTGTTACAGTAAAGTTATTAACTTTGTTTCATAATAAATAATCATAAAAATATTCCAAAGCAATTTCTTCAAAATGAATGTTGTAGTTTAACCAGCAAGAGATCAGTGATGTGTGAAGTGAATTTGGTCAAAGTACAGTGTGTTACAGTAAAGTTATTAACTTTGTTTCATAATAAATAATCATAAGAAATATGCCAAAGGAATTATTTTCAAAATAAGTGTTGTAGTATAACCAGCAAGAGATAAGTGATGTGAGAAGTGAATTTGGTGAAAGTACAGTGTGTTACAGTAAAGTTATTAACAATATTTATTAATACAAATTCTTAAAAAATATGTAAAAGCAATTATTTTCAAGATAAGTGTTGTAGTATAACCAGCAGGAGAGCAGTGATGTGTAAAGTGATTTTGGTGAAAGTACAGTGTGTTACAGTACAGTTATTAACTTTGTTTCATAATAAATAATCATAAAAAAATGCCAAAGCAATAGTCTTCAAAATTAATGTTGTAGTATAGCCAGCATAAGATCACTGATGTGTGAAGTGAATTTGGTGAAAGTACAGTGTGTTACAGTAAACTTATTAACTTTGTTTCATAATAAATAATCATAAAAAATATGCCAAAGCAATTATTTTCAAAATGAAGTGTTGTAGTATAACCAGCAGGAGAGATCAGTGATGTGTGAAGTGAATTTGGTGAAAGTACAGTGTGTTACAGTAAAGTTATTAACTTTGTTTCATAATAAATAATCATAAAAATATTTGTAAAGCAATTATTTTCAAAATAAGTGTTGTAGTATAACCAGCAGGAGAGCAGTGATGTGTGAAGTGAATTTTGGTGAAAGTACAGTGTGTTACAGTAAAGTTATTAACTTTGTTTCATAATAAATAATCATAAAAATATGCCAAAGCAATTATTTTCAAAAATGTTGTAGTATAACCAGCAAGAGATCAGTGATGTGTGAAGTGAATTTGGTGAAAGTACAGTGTGTGTTACAGTAAAGTTATTAACTTTGTTTCATAATAAATAATCATAAAAATATGCCAAAGCAATTATTTTCAAAATAAGTGTTGTAGTATAACCAGCAGGAGAGCAGTGATGTGCAGAAGTGAATTTGGTGAAAGTACAGTGTGTTACAGTAAAGTTATTAACTTTGTTTCATAATAAATAATTCATAAAAATATGTAAAGCAATTATTTTCAAAATAAGTGTTGTAGTATAACCAGCAGGAGAGCAGTGATGTGTGAAGTGATTTTGGTGAAAGTACAGTGTGTTACAGTAAAGTTATTAACTTTGTTTCATAATAAATAATCATAAAAATATGCCAAAGCAATTGTTTTCAAAATGAATGTTGTAGTATAACCAGCATAAGATCAGTGATGTGTGAAGTGAATTTGGTGAAAGTACAGTGTGTTACAGTAAAGTTATTAACTTTGTTTCATAATAAATAATCATAAAAAATATGCCAAAGCAATTATTTTCAAAATAAGTGTTGTAGTATAACCAGCAGGAGAGCAGTGATGTGTGAAGTGATTTTGGTGAAAGTACAGTGTGTTAAAGTAAAGTTATTAACAATATTTCATAATAAATAATCATCAAAAATATGGCAAAGCAATTATTTTCAAAATAAGTATTGTAGTATAACCAGCAGAAGATCAGTGATGTGTGAAGTGAATTTGGTGAAATTACAGTGTGTTACAGTAAAGTTATTAACTTTGTTTCATAATAAATAATCATAAAAAATATGCCAAAGCAATTATTTTCAAAATAAGTGTTGTAGTATAACCAGCAGGAGAGCAGTGATGTGTGAAGTGAATTTGGTGAAAGTACAGTGTGTTACAGTAAAGTTATTAACTTTGTTTCATAATAAATAATCATAAAAAATATGCCAAAGCAATTGTTTTCAAAATTAATGTTGTAGTATAACCAGCAGGAGAGCAGTGATGTGTGAAGTGAATTTGGTGAGACTACAGTGTGTTACAGTAAAGTTATTACTAGTGGTGGGCATAGATAATTTTTTTTAATCTAGATTAATCTTGGAATTAATCTAGATTAAAATGGCTCATTTGAATTCTGCCGAAGGCATTCAGAATATGTGTGCTACCCAAATAATGACTAAAAGTAAGTCTTTGAGAACGGGTTTCTCAAGCCAGGTGGCGCATTAGACCAGGGGCTCATCTCCTGTTTCCAAAATGCATCACAAACTTTAATCTCTTCCCGTCCCAATCCACGAAAAAACTGGAGGAAAATCCGTTCCACTCCCGGAAGAATGACTCCCATTCCCTCCCACTCCCGTGTTGTTTTTTTTTTTTTTGCCGATAACTGTCAATTACAGTAAAAATATAGTACAGATCACTGGCGTGCCCACCTTATTAGTTGAATAAAAACCCAAAATGTCGTTTTTGTTATTATATTGAACTGAAAGCCATCTTATGCACAGTGTTGCACAGATTAAATTTCATGTAAATCATCCATGCTAACACGTCTTCTATTTTATTTTTAGACATTTCACTCTCTATAGATATATTTTTCAAAGACGGAGTTTCTAAGTTTCTCGCTCAAGTTCACATGAGACCTAAAGCGCATCCTGTTTGCTTAAAAGCATAGCGTTTCGTTGTTATTCTGAGTGCACACAAATAAGCGTAGAGTCTTTACAGATTCGAAAGATGTATTAGGCTACTTTTATCTGTATGACCAAAAATAGCGGAATTTTAAGAGCAAGTGGCGCACGAACCTGTCCTGCAGCAAGCTTCCACACAAACTTCTTCAATAGCGCACAGGTTAACATCATATTGAGCCATGTAAAGTTGTACTACATACATCTTTCAGATGAAAAGCCATATTTGAGGTTGATGAATGATAGGTGAGCGTTTGGATGTCCTGCCCGATTGTATTACCACATAGACCAGCCGTTAACAATCTGTCCATCACGGACTGCGAGCCTCTAGTTCGAAGACTCGTTCTCGCCCCCTACAGTGCAATTCGGCCAGGTATACATCCGCGCTAAAATATCAGGGTGAAAGTCATCATAGCTTGCGTAGTATAGACCCAGCTCCCAACCCAACTTTGAGACTAGATTAACGGCGATATTTTTTTTATCGCCGATAAGAGTCTCACGTTAACGCAGCACGTTAACACCGATAACGGCCCACCACTAGTTATTACCTATTGTGTCCAATAACAGTGAAGTTAATAACTATTTTTCATAATAAAAAATCATAAAAAACGTGTAAAAGCAATAATTTTACAAATAACTGTTGTAATATAACCAGCAGGAGAGCAGTGACGTGTGAACTACATTTGGTGACACTACAATGTGTTACTGTGAAGGTATTGAGTATTTTATTAGTAACGTTTTTCGCGTTTCGCACTTTGCAGACGGTCTCTTAGGACTTGTCTCTCAGACACCAGCGCATTGAGATCAATGTATTTTGTACAGAGCGGATGAAAGCTTGTTTTGAGGAAAACACGCTTGTAGCTTGTTTACTACATCTCTACGAATGAAAAGAGGCGTCATTTGTGCCGTAAAAACTTTTTGCTCACGAGTTATTGATCCGGAAATGTCGAATCTGTGAATATCTTGCCAACTTTACCGAACTATATATTTGAACTTATCGTAAGATATGTAATTAATGTGGATACAATACTGAAAGACAGTGTATGATGTGAAATGCAAGTTTTCTCAAGTGTATAACTGATCTTAAAAGAGATATTGTTGTTTTTCATTATTGTATTACGGAGTTCTGGAGGAAACTGAATGTTTTACCAAAATAGGGTTCTAAATTGACATCATATAGCTCAATTGAGTTACAGTATTCTAAAAAATAGGAACAAAGCTAAGGTTAAGAAGGAGAAGGTAATAAGTGTGAAAGAACAAGAACCGTTCTGAGACTACAAAAGAGGTAATATTTTATTTAAAATAAAAGAATCAACTTGCATATTATCAGGGGGAATTGTTTACCTGCTTTCTTTAAAAAAGGAGGTTATTGATTTCTTTATTTACTGTTTTCTTTAAGAAAACAGGAGTTATTACATTAATGTCAAAATAAATCTTTGTTATTCTTCTCTTTAGCATCTGTACGTCGGTATTTCATGGAGTCTGGCAAGTTAATTAATTTACAAAGTTACTGAATTCCTGTGAATTGCAAAAAATAATGGTTTAATTGATCTTGAGTAAAATTGGTACAGGAGAAAATGTTCGTTTACAATTGTTTTTTTGTAAACACCAAAAGAAAAAAACAGTCTAATTCACCATCCAACTGCTGGGGATCCAGGATTTATGTAAGATAAATAATTAAATTAACCCCATGGGTTAAGAAAAGGGTTACATTTTTGGAGGCACCGCTGGGATACTTTTTTTTTTTCTTCTGTTACCAGCGTTTTTCCTTTTATAATTTATTATAGCAGTGACAGTCGAATTGAAAACAGTCTATTTCACCCCAGTACTAGTTACTTGCCTTGAGTTTAAAAATTATGGACCTGGCAAAGACTGTTGAGTGGAGCAAAGAGAGAATGCAAATCTCTCACGTGCCATTGTATTAAACAACGTTCCTTTAGGCACTAGTGACGACACTATTGAAAAAGTGTTAAACACAGTAAAAGTTTTGGCCGCACTACAATACATGGTCGCCGTGGTGCCGTAGCTGGCATATGGTTGTTTATTTTAGTGGAGGCCAGTGCTGATCTAGAACCTGATGTATAGAAAATGAAGTTGGACCCTGGAGTGACAATTTAGTGGGCAGTCTAGTAGCTCATGGTCCTGCCTCTGAAGGTGATACCTTCCAGCTCAAGCTGCAAGCATTGTTGCAGCAGGAGGGCAAGTCTATGAATGAAGCGAAGGCCCTGATTATGGGAAAGCAGTCTCCCAAATCTGATGTCAGTGTGGACCTCGTTGATGCAATAGGCAAATTAGTAGATCAGTGCTACCAAGTTTCCAGTGATGGTCCTGGATACAGAAAGCTGAGGTTGTTTTCAGGGCTGAAACTTGTCCATCCAGGTGAAGAAGAATATGAAATCTGGATGGAGCAGGCAGTTCAAATGACAAGTGAATTGCAGTGCACCGAAGCTGCAAAGAAACAATGCATCGTCGAGAGTTTGCAAGGTCCTGCTGCTGATATTGTCAGGTTTTTAAAAGGGAGTAATCCATCTGCGACTGCAATTGAGTACTTAGCTGCCCTTGAGACTGCATATGGAACTACTGAGAGTGGGCCTGACCTTATGGCTATATTTTGTCACACCTACCAGGAAACTGGAGAGAAACTTTCAGCTTTCTGGTACCGCCTAGACAAACTTCTCCACAGAGCCTTGTTAAAGGGTGGGATTGATGCAGTCGGCGTAAATAGAGCCAGAATGGATCAGCTAATTAAGGGAGCACTTACCAATGATATGGTTGCTTTGCGAATCAGAATGACTCACACTTTGCAGAGTCCTCCATCTTTTTCAAAGTTAATGAAGGAGATACATGAGGAAGAACACTGGGTAGCTTCAAGGGAAAATGTTAAAGTCTCTGTTGCCACTGTTGTCTCTCCCCAGGCATCTGTGCCTTCTGAATTAAAAAACCCAAAGGAGGTTAAAGAACCATCTACCCAGGTGAGTCAACTGTTGAATGTGGCTTGTGCTTCAGATTGTACTTTTCAGAAAACACCCAGTAAAAAATGTTGAGAGTGTGAACAGAGACAACTCCCAAAAAGCTAAACCCACGCAGCCACCAATGCCTGTGATCTTTTGCTACAAATGCGGTGAAAACGGACATAAATGGGAGTACAAAGCACCTGAGGACCTCAGAAAAGTGAATCTGAAGCTGATAAAGATGCAGCGCCTGCAGGGAAACTGGGCAGGAGCTCAGTAAAGGAATGGCACGGGGCTCCTGAGACAACACGTTTAACTTGTGGTTCATTCATGCTTGATGTCGATAAGCCAAAATTGCCTGAGGGGTTAGTAGGACCTGTCTCTGAAGTGCCTGTCCAGATAGAAGGTATCTACACCAAAGCTCTTCTTGACAGCGGTTCGCAGGTTACTCTATTATACCACAGTTTTTATGGCACTTATCTGAAACATTTGGATCTTCAACCTGTGGAAAACCATGAGATTTGGGGTCTAAGCTCTCACAAATACCCCTATGATAGATACTTGCCCCTTAGACTTAAGTTTACGGAAAGTGTAGCTGGAGTGCATCAAGTGATCGACACGCTTGCTATTGTATGCCCTGATCCTGTGAAACAGGTAGGAATAGCTATTTTGCTTGGGACCAACACTAGCTTAGTGAAGAAGAGTCTTGTCGTGAACAAGCTGGTGAGAAATTCTTGAATGTGCTGACCATACCTCCTGTAATCAGAGAGGTGTATGAGACTATTCAACAAACATATGTTTCAGAGGATGACCCAGACAAGCATGGAACAGTTTGGTTTGTGAAGCAAAATCCTGTTGTCCTGACACCAAATAAATTTTGCAATGTCTGTTCTAGGGCTGTAGTCAAGTCCACCTTTGCCGAGTCCAAGACAAGTCCAAGTCCAAAGAGGTTCGAGTCCGAGTCAAGACCGAGTCCAAAGAGGTTCGAGTCCGAGTCCAAAGAGGTTCGAGTCCAAGTCCAAGTCCAAGTCCAAATGAGACGGTCAAAACAGAGAATGAAAAAAATCTTCTTCAAAACCACATACTTAATTATTGATAATTTATGTGATACGAGAGACGGCATATCTTCTATTCTAATATAATAATTTTGCATTATTGTTTGTAATGATCTAAAAGAATGTGCAGCAACACTGTAGGATCAAATTAGGCTATTGTATGTATCCTCCTGAGACCCAGCGATGGAGTTTTTGCCTCTGTAGTGGACATTCTATTTTAGTGTATTTCTCTGAGACCTCACATGTCACAGTTATAAGCCTGGATGTCCTGCACAGAGCTCATTCAGGGCTTTATAGAGATACTAAATGTTTTTTAAACCCTCTCCTATGCCTTTAAAGATGGCAATATTTAATTTAGTGAAAAATTGTACATCCTTATGGAAATATGATTATATTCTGTAATGTCTTTTAAATCTGAATAATTGTCAGATTGTTTGTCATAAAGCAACATATCAGGAAAATGTTATGGGTTTTCAAATTCAAATATAACTTCCTGTTATGAAAAAGGACATAATTTCATACATGCTCAATGTAGAGGACACCAGGACTAAAAGCATGTTTATTATGCATTTTGGGAGACAACAATTGAATAGGGAAATAAATTATATATCAGTTTGCTTATGAAATATTATATATTATTATGAAAATCTGGCCATGACTCCCATTATGAAAATAATTTTTCAACATTCTGTCCCAACAGCAACACATTAATATGCAAATTAGATACAGTGAATATATACACTGTAGATGCAACTTTTTCTTTATTAAACCTCTAGTTAAAGAAAAGTATATTCTAAGTGCACCACACATGACGTTGTCTTCATGATGTAAATGTGAAACAAATCACTAAATATATTTGCAGAAAAGATGCATGAACTACAACTACATATTGTACACACTTTTATTATGCATATTAGGCTATATGTTCTGAAATAATACAAGACAACTGCTCAAAAAAACTCAAGTAATTCAAATTAAAAAAACTGAAGGTATAACACCTAGAGTGCTATTATTAACTATAAAGGCTCTGTAAAACAATGAACAGCAGTTCTCAGCCTGTCACCCTGATGCAAACCTGAAATATCAGATATACAGTACATGTACAGTAAGTTTCTTCACGGGTTTTGTATTCAATTACGCTGCTTTTCCATTGTTTTTCTATGTAAACATGGACGCGTTTGACGGTTGCGCTCGCGTCTCTTGCAGCGTCTCGTGCATGAAACTGCTTTCTAAAAACTCGGTGCTCTAGTTATTAAAAGATGTTTAACTCACACCTTCTTGTATTTGTCCTATTTCACTGCCCGCGTCAACACAAAAACACACTCTGTGTGAATGGCACCTAGAGAGCATCACACGTGAGCGGTTAATCATGTGCATCGACATGCGGTTGGATTATTCTTTTCTCTTTACTGTTATTATCAAAGTGTCTAATTCTAGAGTTTGGTAATATTTCTATTCAAAATCGCAATTGACCTGAAATGAAAGTGAAACAAAATGCGCACGGGCATTGATAAGGTATTTAAAAGCGAAGGAAAGTGAGAGGGAAAACTCCAACGAACTTTGTAAAACCAAACTGTATTATGCAACTTGCCGACAGCGTGTCTGTGGCCAAAATAAAAATTATTTATGCCTCCACGCAGCGCGCACAATCATATGACGCAGCTGTGCATTTAACAGGCGACCAATGACAATGCCCGTTCTAGATGGAGTTAAACCAGTTACGTTACCCGTTTGCGGAACAAGCGAGCCAGATTAATGGTTTTGTTTTGAAAGAGAAAAAAAGCATATATTGCTGGACTCGGTCGAGACCAACTTGAACATTTGGCGAGTCCAATGACCAAGTCCGAGACAAGTCCGAGTCCAAATACCAACGAGTCCAAGACAAGTCCGAGACGATAGAAAAACGTCTCGAGTCCGGACTCGAGTCCGAGACCGGACTCGAGTACTACAGCCCTAGTCTGTTCAAGTTTCCTAGTCAAATGACTGAATATCTAGTGTTAGTAGACAAAGCAGCAGCTGGTGATACAAGCTCTGATGATCTAGAGGTGAGGCCTGAACTTCATTCAGCATCCATTGTATCCAGTCGCCAGGTCACAGTGACCGTCAGCTCATGAGAGTTCCTTACAGACTACTGCTCCTACTGATAATGAAACTCAGTCAGAGGTTGTACCTCCTGAACTATGTAGATCAAGTAGGGAGAGGAGGCCTAATACCAGATTTGCCTATGATAAGCAGGGTGTGCCATACATACAGTCTGTATCATCTCAACGCTGTGTCATTAATGTAGCAGCTACTGAAACACTGAATGTTCCTGGGGGTTACAACAGTTCACATGCTTGGTGGTGTAATCCTAATGCCTTGTGTGAAATATGTAACAACCAACCTGTACTTGTTCCCTGTAAACATAATAATAATTTGTTACATTTTATGTAGCGCTTTTGTGGAACGGGGGAATCTCCTCAACCACCACCAGTGTACATCATCCACCCGGATGTAAGGATGCAACGATTATAGATTTAGTTGGTACGATTATAGTCTTATATAGAGGAATAATCACGGTTTCACGATTATTATGCATTTATTTATTTCACAACATAAAATCACATAAACACTCTTTAGATATTAAAGTGTTATTTATTGCTGACTTTTGAAACAGAAATAACAGTAAGCAATAATACAGCACAAAATAATAATAACGGAAAAAAAGTCCATCTCTAGTATTGGAATTAAAAAAGGTAACCTCTGCTCTATAAACATCAGTATTCAGTATTTCCCTTTTGAAAATAACAAATGGAAATAGATCACAAATGTATTTGGTGTTTTCATTTAGTATATTCTTTCTACATTTCCTTTGGACCAGCACAGAAATTGGAACGATGGTGAATTTTTATTTTATTTTTTACTTATGAATAATACCATTACAGGGATGATAAATCACAATGTTAATTAAGTATATTAGGGGTGACCCCGACTAGTGATTCGACTCCCAATCTCAGTCGAATATTCGCGGGATGTTATGATAATGACATTTTGGCTTTATGGGGGTGATCAAATGTCTGATTTCACATAGAACTGCAGGTTTTCTCCCAATAAGTTAATATAAAACCTATTATGATAATGCTGTAAATAAGGAAAGAAGAAGCTTGAAATACACAGTTTAATGTGCGTGAATAAAGCCTATTATGTTTCACTTTCCATAACCCATGACCGACAGAGGAGCATCTTGGTGGCAGGGATATAAATCTTTAACACGACTCAAACTGACACAGGCAGAGTGAAAGACTGGATTTTTCTATCAGGTAGGGTACAAGTTATTTCAAAACATGTTGCCCGGTTTATATATGTGACCCTGGACCACAAAACCAGTCATAAGGGTATTTTTTTAGATATTGAAATGTATACATCATCTGAAAGCTGAATAAATAAGCTTTCCATTGATGTAAGATTTGTTAGGACAGGATAATATTTGAAATATCTATTTGAAAATCTGTTATCTGAGGGAGCAAAAAATCGAAGTATTGATAACATCGCCTTTAAAGTTGTCCAAATTAAGTTCTTAGCAATGCATATTACTAATCAAGAATAAAGTTGTAATATATTTACAGTAGTAAATTTACAAAATATTTTCATGAAACATGATCTTTACTTTTGGCATAAAATTAGATAATTTTGACCCATGCAATGTATTTTTGGCTATTGCTACAAATATACTCTAGCGATTTAAGACTACATGGTTTTGTGGTCCAGAGTCACATATATCATGTATAGAGGCTATTTTTTTATATCATATAAAATGCATTTGGTTGAGTTGCGCTGCAGTAAAGCGCTTCATTAGTACTACGGTGATTATCTCTTCAGTGGGCAATGTAAGCAGGACAAACAACAATAATATTAATAATGACTACGACTGGGATTATACATAACATTATAATGAGAACACTATTAGCCCTATAATAAAACGCTGTGAATTTTTAGAGTTTAGTTGCTGTGTTTCTGCACGTTGTTGCGTGAAGAACGCATCCACAAAAAGAGTTCATTCAGAGCCGAGCAGACATGTTCACTTCTGCATTCAGGGCATTTTGTGCCGATATCCTCTAAGTCGTAATATTAACTTTATGTTTAAGGATTTAAGGATTTTTTATTGTCATTCCATAGATGGGCACATGAAGGAAAGAAACTTGGTACTGAGGTCCCGATCAAAGCAAAAAATAAAACATAACAGATAAAAACACATACATCTAAGAAGCATCATTCTCAATAAATAGCATAGTAAACCATAATCTATAATTATACTATTATTTAAAAACATTAAAACTGTGTTACACATACGAATATATACTGTATATCATTGCACGCAAGGTAGAAGAACAAGATTTAATCATTTGAACAGCCTCTGGAAAAAAGCTGTTCCTAAGCCTAACTGTTCTTGCACGGATGGAGCGCAACCTTCTACCTGAGGGAAGCGGGGGAAACAGTCGATGGGCAGGATGGAGAGAGTCCTTGATAATACTAGCCGCTCTGTCCCTACAACTCTTACTGTAAATATCCTCAATAGTTGTAAAACTGCTGCCAGTAATCCTCTGCGCCGATTTCACCACCCGCTGCAGAGCCTTCCTGTCTGCAGCAGAACAATTTCCAAACCATACAGTAGCACATGATGTAAGGATACTCCACCACACCCCTATAGAAGAATGTAAGGACCGCAGTGCTCAGACCAGCCCGCTTGAGCCTCCTCAAGAAATACAGTCATTGATTGGCCTTCTTTGTTATACTCATTGCATTAGTATGCCAAGTTAGGTTATGGTCAATGTGTATCCCCAGATATTTGAAGCTAGTGTTGTGAACTTGGTTCTTCTAAAGTGTAGAAAACTCAGAAGAGAAGACCAGGAGACTTCGGATTGGATCGTCAGCAGGATTCTTTTATTGAGAACACAAGCTGTTGGTATCTGTAGTCATCGAAATCTCAATCTCAAGTAATTTACAGGGTGTCTTATAGGTATTTTTGGAGGAGGGACTTTTGGAGGTGGAAAACTTTCTGTGGCAACATTATAGTTATTCAAATGCATAGACACTAATCCAATCAACCTAACGAATCCACGTCTGGGCCAGGGGATCCGAAAGCCATAATCCAATCAACCAAACGAATCCACGTCTGGGCCAGGGGATCCGAAAGCCATTTGCAGAGAGCCTCAGTGGTCTGACTCATTTAACTTAACATTATCATAGAGACAAAGGCACAGCTGTATCTCACGCTCAATGGTCAGGAAGCAATCTCATGGCTAGACAATCTTAGTCAGGAAGTGAATAATAAGAATCTAAATTAAACATTTAAATAAAATTTGTAATCTCACAATTCCCCGTTTGAGAGTTCTAATAACTCTCACAAAATACAAATTTAGACACTTAAAAGTTAATTCTTGTAACTTGTGATCGTTACAGGCACATTGTACATGTTCTGTGTTGCTTATATGTAATTGCATGCTGACACAGAAACAAAACATGCAATTAGGGTCCGTGAAGTTCTTACGAGTAATAATCTTTTCTGGTTGGAACTGTCATTTCCTCGTGAGAGGCGGGCGTCATTTGCTGAACGAAACACTTGATACTGTGGATGCATAGATAGTACGCAAGTAGGAGAAACAACAGCAGAATTGCTATTTCCTTGATCCACAGCCAGGGTTTACCTAACAAGTTTCCGAACCATGAAGAATTATCTTCAGTCATCTGGTGTAATTTTGCTGAAAGACCAAGAATGTCTTGTTGGATTTTGTTCAAGTTCTCTGTTGGATCCATTAACCCGGTGCAGCATTCAGGACCGATAATGGTACAGGCTCCCCCTTGTGTTGCAAGAATGTAATCCAAGGCCACTCTGTTCTGTAAGATCATCATCTTGTGCGAGGCGAGAGTGTCCTTGATGTTGCCCAGGGCCAAAACCGTATCATTGGCCAATTTCTGTACAGAATCCGACAGGCTTCTGACTTGATCGAGAGCCTGCATGACACCATACGATGGGATTAATGCTCCAAGAGTTCTTGACCACCACGTTTGTACACAAGTGAGTCCTGGAATGCAGCCATCTTTGTTGGTAGAAGCTGAATTTTGTAGATGTGGAGAACTTGAGGTGGAGTGTGTATTTTCTCTGATGGCTGGTAGGACATAAACCAGGGTGCACCTGCCATTGAATTGGCTGGGTAGGATGCTGTAGACAGAAGTCCCACATAACCACAAAGTGCCAGTCGGTGGAGGAATCATACACCACTGATTTATGGCAAAAGTTTCGGTAGGGATGGGTTCCCGTAGAGACAATCTTTTAATTCATTCTCCTCTTCGTATCTGATGTAGTAACGTACACATTGAATTCGGTTCTTCTTTCAATCACAAAGCTGCAACGCTTCACGAGGAATTTCACCCAGTGTAGTCGATGCTGGAGCATAATTTTCCATGCACCAATAGAACATCCTTGGCATGAGTAGATCTGTCATGATGGGAGTAGCTGAAGTTAGGTTGCAGGATGGTAGTCCAGGAATGCAACACGAAGAAGCTGGAGGAATTGTTACGTTGTGACATGTATCCTTGTTGTATAATCCACTGGTATGATGATCGAATAAGGTACACGATCACATTTGGAGATAGGGTGTGCCACCCATGGGATTCCTGCTCCTACTGAAGGCGTGCGGCATGCAAGCGTTCTTTCCAGCAAACAAGGCATTTCTTGACATATTCATCAGCTCTAAGAATATGTTGTTTCTGGGGTCTACACTTTGCGTGATGTCCATGATGGTTAATAGTACGAAAATCTTGATCATGTTGATGGATGACTGAAGTTCCCGTATGTGAGTCTCTGCGTTGTGTATTTTTTTTCTTTCTTCTTTCTTTTCTCTTTCTTGTGTGATAGTTGGCTCGGCAATGGGTCTAGTTGTTTTCTAGAGGTTGTGGCTTCATCCGCAGGTGAGAAGGGCGGTGCATATGGATCTCAGGACAGCCATCAAGTGGTATCTGCACAGAGGAAGAAAGAAACAAAAACAAGAGAGACCAACGGCACAGAGCAGTATTTGTTGTAGAGTCTGCAAACATTAGGGTTGTATCCTCTGTTCAAATATAGTCTGCTATTGTTGTTCCTTCTTTCCCTATTTCTCAATTCCTGCGACACCTAAAGAACAGTGAGGAAAGGATGGACTATTGGATGGGGAAAGGCCTATGAGGAAATCTTCACCGCAGGGTTGGCCCCGAAGCCTGTTGCTGGTTCTTCCTGGGCTCCTCACTGGTTCTTGTGTCTGTCCATCCTATCCCTGCAGGGGAGGAACAACTTTACAGTGTGACACATGAGTAGCTGAACCATCAACAAACAACTCCAATTCTGCATTCTCTATGGGAGTTTCTGCTATTTCACTTGTCGCTGCATATGTAAGCGTAACACAATCATGAGTCATTTCGCCTTCACCCTCTAACACAACTTCAGTCATTGCAGACATCATACATGAGGATGGGTTCGTGACTGGTGCACGCTGTATAACAATATTCGGGGCTGTGAGAGTTGCTAACCAATTTCCCCAACGGAGGAGGTGAAGTGACTTTTGCTTGATTCATTAGTGCGGACACTGCGTGAGGGCATTTTACGTTTACAGTCTGACCTAACACCATTCCTGATGAAGCCTGAAGCGCTAGATGAACTGCCTGTACTGCTCTGAGGCATGGGCCCATACCTTGAGCGACTATGTCAAGTTTACCGGAATAGTAATGAATTGGGCGTAAGCTGCCCCCATGATCTTGCATTAGACATGCAGTCATAAAGCCTAAGTGTTCATGGACATAAAGCACAAAGGGTCTATCAGATTGGGCAATTCCTAATGCTGGTGCTTGACATAGTGCTCTCTTCAAATCATTAAAAGCTTTGATATGAAGTTCTTCCATATAAACAGTATCTGAATCTTTACCATGGCCTTTCAACAAATCATAGAGAGGCTGAGCAATCGAGGCATAGTCTTCAATCCAAGGTCTACAATAACCGGTTGTTCCTAAAAATGAGCGGAGTGTTTTAATGGTAGTAGGCGGAGGTATGGCTTTGACTGAAGCCGCTCGATCCTGTGTAATGGATCTATTTCCTGCACCAATTGTTTGACCCAGAAATGTGACTTGCTTTTTAGCGATTTGAGCTTTGTGAAAGCTGCATTTGTGTCCTTTTTTATGCAAATAGTCCAACAATGATGCCAATTCAGTTCGATGTACCTCATGATCTGTTGAGGCAATCAAAATATCATCGACATATTGGATCATAGTGGACTGTTTTACCGGACATTCTGGGTCACACAAATCACGTCTGACAGCCTGATGATATATGGTTGGGGAGTTTTGAAATCCCTGTGGCAATCGTGTCCACTGGTATTGTTCATAGTCAACTGTGAAAGCTAACCATGGCTGGCTGTCAGAGTGCAACGGTACAGAAAAGAATCCATTAGACATATCAATTACTGAAAAAATCTTACAATCTAATGGTAAGCCATTACAAATTGTAGATGGATCTGCCACTAGGGGGGGTGATTTTATCAGTATGTTTATTGGCTACTCTGTAGTCTATTGTAAGTCTCCATGTCCCATTAGATTTCTTGATGGGCCATATGGGTGAATTACATGGACTGTTGGTTTTAACTAGCACTCCTTGCGTCAGCAAATTTTCTACAATAAGTTTGATTCCCTGTATAGCTTGCTTATTAATCGGATATTGTTTGGTGACCGGAGGTGGAATTCCTGTCAATTTAACTGGTTCTACACCTGTCAACAACCCACAATCATCCTTGTCTTTAGCCCAAATTGGATGATTCTGTAAGAAAGCATACTCGGGAGGGGTTGCATTATTGGTAGAAATCTAGAGTTTTTGAGCCAAATTGTACCTCTATGGGCGGAGTTTCATACAAAACAGAATCTTCACCTATTACACCAGTTAAACAAAGTTTGGTTTTCTTATATGGGATGTTTAAACCTTGTGCCAATTTTGTAGGAATTACTGTAATTTCTGCACCTGTATCAAGCAAAAATCAATCTCTTTCTCTTTATGCTACCTTTCACAAAATTCTTTGGTCATTGTGTTGGATTACAGGGGAAAGGTAGCTACTCACAGCCCCAACAATCAGTTTTTTTCCTGGTCTTGTTGTGCTCTTAGAAGAGCCTGAACTAGCTGACCTACAGTTTCAGTGGTCACTGGCGGAACTACTTCAGGGTTGTCGGCAGGCTGAAAAGGAGCAGATTTATGCATAGCATTTCTTTTACTATCTTGAAACTTCTTCCTACACTCTTTCTCCCAATGTCCTAATTTTTCACAGTATTTGCATTTGCTTTCTCTTTTAAACCATCTATTGTCTTGTTTCGTTGTGTTAAACGTAGCTGCTGCTACTCTTACTTTTGCCTTGACATCAGCATCTCTTTCCCATGTAGCTAACCTGTCTAGGTTACTTCTGAGAGTTCTGTTAGACCAAGTTAGATCTAAGAATGGTAAAGCTTTTCTGTATTCGGCTACAAGGCCATCTGACCAGATACGAACCAGGGGTCCCTTGTCATCTAGCACACTTTCAGGGTCATCAACAATTCCACTGTAAATTACAGCTGACTGACAAAATCTCTCAGTATATTCACTCACAGTTTCTTCTTTCCTTTGCACACAGGTAGTAATTCTAGACCAATCTATTTTGGGTCCTAAGATATTCTTTAGGATTTTCAAAATACCTTCTCTTAAATCACCCTTACTGGCATTTTGCAGTTCAGAAGTAACAGCAGATTCAAAACTGTTGAATTCAGATTCAGTTAAAATTTGTGACATCAGCTGTGACTTCTGCCAACGACATGTCATAAAGACGCATTTTACTGATCAATGTTCTTCTAAATTCAGAAAAATATCTTTAGGACATAAAGCTTTGGCAACAGTTTGTATTTGCACAACAGAAGAATTGAGAGGAACACTATCAGTTTCCTCAATTCCCTGAGATCTTCTCCTCGCACCACACACATTGACCGAATTTACAGGCACATCAGTTACTGATTGGAGAGCTACATCTGTTTCAAAGAATGCTTGTAACTCAGGGTAAATGTTATCAGGCTGACTAACTTCCACATCAGTTTTTGCTGCAGCTTTCTTGAGGTTCAATTTCTTAGTCAAAGTGGATACTCTAGCACGGAGTTCATTGTTCTGTTTCTCTAGCTCTGAGTTACGCTGAGACTGTTGTGTAGCTAGTGTTACACTGAATTCTCTGTGACAACAGATAATGCCTTTCACATTGTTCTTACGAATACTTGCTCCTAGTACCTTTTTACACTCATCTACCGACCAAGTCTTGTCTGGATGAATCTCATATTTCATGTTAGTTCTTGTCTAACTTTTTCAGTGACTATTAGGTCCATTTGTTCCCCTAACAGCGTTTTGAATTCACTATCTGATCACAAAGGAGTCGCAAGACCACTCTTTTCTGTGGTTGGAATCAGCCTAGCATTCCTTCTAACCATTTTGTAAGTTTCTTCTGTACCCCACAAACAAACACAAAAAAAAAAAAAACTTCTCTGATCAACAGAGGGTACACTTGTAAAAAAAAAGCTTAACTATTGTTAACTTTCCAAATTACCAACATTTCACACTTAACTTCCCTGCCTGAAACAGAGGATAACCTATTTTTAGCACGTAATGCCAAAATCTTCCCTGCCTGAAACAGAGGATAACCAATTATTAGCACGTAATGCCAAATCTTCCCTGCCTGAAACAGAGGATAACTTATTATTAGCACGTAATGCTAACCTTCCCTGCCTGAAACAGAGGATAACCAATTATTAGCACGAAATGCCAACCTTCCCTGCCTGAAACAGAGGATAACCACTTTTTAGCACGTAATCTTCCTGCCTGAAACAGAGGATAACTTTCATCTCTAAAAGAAAAACTTTAGAGGATAACTTAGTTATACAAACCCTACAGATGTATGTTAACTCTTCTCTGACGGCACAGAGGATACAATATTTGTACTGGTCTTAGGTTCTTTTGGATTAGAGACAGCACTCACCACCACCCTTGGTTGAGAGAAAAATTCAGTCTGGGAATCTTTGTTCAGCTGGAAGTTTCGCTGGATTCCAAAAGATGCAGATCTTTGTTTGAGCTTGAAGTTTTCAGGTGAGGAAGCTGGAACTCTATCCGGGCCACGGCACCATCTGTTGTGAACTTGGTTCTTCTAAAGTGTAGAAAACTCAGAAGAGAAGACCAGGAGACTTCGGATTGGATCCTCAGCAGGATTCTTTTATTGAGAACACAAGCTGTTGGTATCTGTAGTCATCGAAATCTCAATCTCAAGTAATTTACAGGGTGTCTTATAGGTATTTTTGGAGGAGGGACTTTTGGAGGTGGAAAACTTTCCGTGGCAACATTATAGTTATTCAAATGCATAGACACTAATCCAATCAACCTAACGAATCCACGTCTGGGCCAGGGGATCCGAAAGCCATAATCCAATCAACCTAACGAATCCACGTCTGGGCCAAGGGATCCGAAAGCCATTTGCAGAGAGCCTCAGTGGTCTGACTCATTTAACTTAACATTATCATAGAGACAAAGGCACAGCTGTATCTCACGCTCAATGGTCAGGAAGCAATCTCATGGCTAGACAATCTTAGTCAGGAAGTGAATAATAAGAATCTAAATTAAACATTTAAATAAAATTTGTAATCTCACACTAGGTACGACCTTAACAGATGTTCCTCCGATGCAGAAAGGAGTAGGAAGGCTCCTAACACCTCTCCTAAAATCCACAATAATTTCCTTTGTTTTCTTAGCATTAATGCAGAGGTTGTTAGCTTTGCACCAAGCCTCCAGTTGCTCAACCTCTGCTCTGTAATTAGTCTCATCGTTGCTGGAGATTAGCCCCACCACTGCTATGTCATCCGCAAATTTCACAACGTGGTTGCTTGAAAATGTAGCGGAGCAGTCATAGGTCAGTAAAGAGTAAAGCAGTGGACTAAATACACATCCCTGTGGAGAGCCAGTATTGAGGATAATGGGAGAGGAAGTGATACTGTGGATTCTAACAGTCTGTCTTCTATTTGTTAAGAAGTCCAATACCCAGTTGCATAATGCTGTATTGAGCCCGAGTGCCTCTAACTTGTGCACCAGTGTTTGTGGTATGATTGTGTTAAAAGCAGAGCTAAAATCAAGAAAGAGCAGTCTCACATAAGAGTCCCTATTTTCTAGGTGGATAAGGGCCATGTGCACAACATACAAGATGGCATCTGCAGTACATCTGTTCCTCTTATATGCATACTGGTGGGGATCAATGCTTAAGTCAATTCCCTTTTTTATTTGGTCCAAGACCAACCGCTCAAAGCACTTCATGAGTATCGGCGTTAATGCTACTGGATGATACAGAAAGGAGCACAGTTGAGCAGACACTACTTTTTCTAATATTTTCGACATAAACGGAAGATTTGAAATGGGCCTGTAATTTGCCAGTTCACAAGGAACTAATTTTTGTTTCTTAATAAGAGGCTTAATAACTGCCAGCTTAAATGGTTTTGGGACGTGACCTAAAGATAACGAGGAGTTAATAATATTGAGAAGCGGTTGTTCTGCAACAGGTAACAACTCTTTCAATAGTTTAGTTGGTACAGGATCTAATAAACATGTTGTTGGTTTAGATGCAGTGATAAGTTTATTTAGCTCTTCCTGTCCTATAGTTGTAAAGCACTGCAGTTTTTCTTTGGGTGCGATGAATGAAGCTGAAGTACTAGACGCTGTAGAATCTACGTTTGTTATTGTATTTATGATATTATCTATTTTATCATCAGTAAAGAAATTCATAAAGTCATTACTATTAAACTGTGAGGAATATTTAGATCGGGTGACATCTGTTTATTTGTTAATCTAGCCACTGTGCTAAATAAAACCTTGGATTGTTTTGGTGATTATCTATGAGTTTGCGGATATACTCGGTTCTTGCAGTTTTTAGAGCCTGTCTATAGCTGGACATAATGTTTTTCCACGCAATTCTAAAGACTTCCAAGTTACTTTTTCTCCATTTGCGCTCAAGAATACGAGTTTCTTTCTTGAGAGAATGGGTATAACTGTTGTGCCATGGCGCAGCACGTTTTTCTCTAACCTTTTTTAATTTGATGGGTGCAACAGTTTCTAGTGTATTGGAGAAGATAGTTCCCATGTTGCTAGTAATTGTGTCTAGTTCATCTGTATTTATGGGTACACAGAGCAGTTGAGATAAATCAGGCAGGTTATTTGTGAATCTGTCGTTTGTGGCTGGAATAATAATTCTGCCTGGGCGATAACGCGGAGCCATATAGTTAATATCAGTAATATGCAGCATGCATGATACAAGGAAATGGTCAGTAACATCATCACTTTGAGGTATGATATCTATATCAGTTAGATCAATTCCATGCGATATTATTAAATCTAGCGTATGATTAAAACGATGCGTGGGCCCCCGGTAAGGTGTTGCAGACCGGACAGTGCTGATTGATGGCTGTAGAGTTGAGTGCTATGTGTGTGCGCACATAATAAAACATCATCAGTTGAAGCAAGTCGTTGTCCCGTGGCATTAATAACATAACTTGGTGTCAGAAATAGGGACTGGCGAACACCAGAGAGTTGGTGATCAAAACGGCAGCGAGATCAGACCCACGGAGAGAGACCTGCACGGAGAGCGGCCCGGGGAGGAGCGCCCGTGAGCCGAGTATAAAAAAAAGATTAACAGAGCAGGTCGAGAAGACATCATTGAAACAAAGTAAGAGAACGAGTGTTTTTACCGTCATGGAGAAGTTAAATCCACCATCGCCTATGCAGCTCGTTGGTAATCTTGCGGATAACTAGAAACGTTTCAAGCAGAGATTCAACATCTATCTTGCTGCCAGTGGTGCGGGTGGAGACGATGAGAAGTTAAAAGCATCAATCTTTCTGCACGTGATAGGTGAGGATGCACTGGATATATATAATAGCTTTCAACTTGACGAGGCAAATTTAACACTGACTGTTCTCATGACAAAGTTTGAAGAATACTTTGTCCCAAGCAAGAATGTAACGTTTGAGAGATACAAATTTTTCTCTGCTGATCAGAAACAAGGAATGACTTTTGACCAATACCTTGCTGAACTGCACACGCTGAGTAAGACTTGTGACTTCGGAGATTTAAGAGATTCACTAGTGAGAGACAGAATAGTCTGTGGGATTCCCGATAATGGTCTCAGGGAAAGACTGCTACGTGAACCAGCTTTGACACTGGAGAAAGCTGTCAACATGTGTAGAGCTGCTGAAATAACTCATGCTCAAGCCAAAGAGCTGCATAGAGATGGTGCTGCAGTGCATGCAGTAAAAAGAGAGGAGCAGCACACAAAACAACAAACAAAACAAAGACAACAGAGAATGAAAACCCCAAAAAGTAAGTGCAGCAGATGTGGAGGGACACACATACCACGATCATGTCCTGCTTATGGAAAAATCTGTAACAGCTGTGGGAAGAATAATCATTTTGCGAAGTGTTGCAAAGCTGATTTTGCAAAGAACAGTTTGAATACAGTTGAAGAGCAGCCAGAGGAATTCTTTGTTGATTCTGATCAAACAAACATGACAGACGAAGCTGAATGGATTGTACCACTGACTGTAAATGAGACAATAATACCATTCAAACTAGATACAGGTGCACAAGTTAACCTGTTGTCTATGGATGACTACAGAACCCTCAAAGTTAAAAACAAAATACACTCAACAAAAATAAAAGTAACAGGATACACAGGTGAGGATGTTCCTGTCAAAGGAAGCTGCCTGGTGACTCTGAAACACAAGGGACAGCTGTTAAAGACACACCTGCTGATCGTGGAAAAGAGTGTCCAGCCAATTCTAGGACTGAGCACATGTGAAAAACTTGACTTAGTGAGGAGAGTGTTTGTAGTGACATCACAGTTCAAAGCAAATGAAACTTCATTCATGGAGGAGTACAAAGATGTTTTTGAAGGACTCGGATGTCTGCCTGGGGAATACAGAATAAGCATCGATGACACGGTAGCTCCTGTGGTGCATGCATGCAGAAAAGTTCCATTTGCATTGCGAGAAAAACTCAAAGAGGAATTAGCTCTCATGGAGAAGCTGGATGTCATAAAGAGAATTGATGAACCAACAGACTGGGTGAGCTCACTAGTCATTGTGCTCAAGAAAAATGGTTCCCTGAGAATATGTCTTGATCCAAGGGATCTCAACAGAGCCATAAAACATGAACATTTCAAACTGCCAACCAGAGAAGAGATCATGTCTCAGTTTGCTGGAGCGAAATGGTTTAGTAAGCTTGATGCATCGTCTGGCTTTTGGCAGTTGAAGCTTGATGAGGCAAGTTCAAAACTGTGTACCTTCAACACGCCAGAAGGCAGATATCGTTTTCTCCGCTTACCGTATGGTATTCTGTCGGCACCTGAAGTATACCACAAAACAATCCACATGATCTTTGAGCACTTACCAGGGGTAGAGACTATGATGGATGACATAATCGTGTGGGGTTCCAACCGGCAGGAGCACAATGGACGATGGAGGCAGGTCCTGGAGCTAATAAGACAGTCGAATCTGAAATTGAACAAGGAGAAATGTGAGTTCGCAGTCAAGAGCTTAACGTTTGTTGGAGATGTTTTGTCTGAGGAAGGGGTCAGGCCAGACCCAAGAAAAACTTCAGCAATAGTCAACATGGAACGGCCTCAAAATAAAGAAGAAGTGAGGAGATTGCTTGGAATGGTCACTTACTTGGCCAAATTCATTCCCCAGCTGTCAACACATTCTGCTCCACTCAGATGTCTCCTCGAACAAAAGAATGAGTGGATGTGGGCTCACGAGCAGTAAATGTGCTTCCAAAAAATGAAGCGCATCATCACAGAGGAGCCAGTGCTCAGATATTATGACCCACACAAGACCACACGAATCTCAGCAGATGCCTCACGATATGGCCTAGGCACTGTGCTTTTGCAGCAACATGGAGAGAGCTGGCAGCCTGTAGCTTACGCTTCAAGGGCCTTGACGAGTGCAGAAACCAACTATGCACAAATCGAAAAGGAACTTTTGGCTTGTACGTATGCCTGTGAAAGGTTTCACCAGTATGTCTACGGACAGTCCTCTGAAATGAAAACAGACCATAAGCCACAGGTGTCCATAATGTCCAAAGCCTTAAACGACTGCCCCATGAGAATCCAACGAATGCTCATCAGACTTCAAAAATACAACGTCAAAATGATCTACACACCAGGAAAGTTCATGTTTGCAGCTGATACACTCTCTCGGGCTGTCGACAAGCATGAAAACCTTATCAGTGAGAAAGGTGCAGACATACAAGCGAATGTTGACATGATAGTAACCTCTTTTCCTGTGTCCCCAGAGAAAATTGAACAAATTAGAAATGCAACTGATGCAGATGGAACAATGACACAACTTAAAGAGACCATACTGAAAGGTTGGCCAGTGACTGTCCAAAGCAAATTCAAGACTACTGGGCATGCAGAGCTGAACTTTCAGTAGTGAATGACATCATCTTCAAGGGAAACAAGTTTGTCATCCCTGCATCGATGCGCAAGGAACGTTGTGGCCTCTTTGAAAATCTGCCAGTCAGTAGAAGCAAAACAGTCCTGGAGCACCGAGGCAGCATCATTTGGCCACACAGTGATTGTCTTATTTGTTGGTTTCATTTTCTTCAGCACAGGGCTGTAGGAAGGGATGAGCATGATGGAAATATGATCAGAGAGTCCGAGGTGGGGACGAGGGACAGCTCTGTAGGCTCTGCATTTGTTTGTGTATACTCGGTCAAGAGTGTTCTCTCCTCTGGTCGCGGTAGTGACATGCTGGTAAAAACCTGATGTAACATCCGTCAAATTTACATGATTAAAGTCTCCCGCAATCACAAAAAACGCCTCAGGGTGTTTATTTTGGAGAGAACAGATGTTATCATGTAGCTCGCCAAGCGCCTCGTTTGCTTTAGTACTCGGAGGAATGTAAACAGCAATAAAATACACCGCAGTGAACTCCCGTGTTAGATAGTGTGGCCTGCATTTGAGTCCACGAAACCTGTACGATTTGAGTCCCTCTGACCCTTTTAATTGTATTTTATCTATTGGGTCACCAAAATCTATTTTTAAAAACATGACATAGATTTTATATTTATATTAGAAATTATCTTGATTTTTTCCGTTGACACCACCTATTTTGTCATGTCCCTCATAGCCTTCTATGAAAGTGTACTTGGGATATGAATAATTAAATTAGAATAAAATCCATACATTTTGCCATTCTCATAAATATCTATCTGTGCTTTTTTGCTGGTAATAATTTTTTTCTAAGTAAATTCATGATTATTCAGTAAAATTATATTATTTAGTTCTGTACCTCTGTAACCCCTCAACCCCGTTACACAAATCATTCTCCCCCCATGAAAATAATGAACTGATCCATATGTGACATCATTAACAGGAAGTGACATCATAAGTCCTCTGGTCAAGCTGTGGGCAGACACAGGCAGTTTGCCACCTTTTTTTATAACTATAACTTATTAATATTGTGATATTATGATTGTTAAACTTAATGACTCAACCCTGTTACAACAATTAAGCATAGAAAACTATTAATTGTAAAAATTATATTTTTTATTTTAACCATATACATGTTTTTTTTATATCATGCATGCCTTGTGCTCCCCTGGTATTCACTACATTTAGAACAGTGGCCATTTTGATCAAAAAATCACAACCCCGTCACACTCAACCCCGTTACTTATTTGATCATAACGGGGTTGTGAGATTGTAAGGGGGTTGTGTTTTTAGTACCGAAAGTATCCAGTAATTTAAATGAATTATTATATTTGATCAAGAGTCTTATAACACATGCATTTGTTGAATGAAGTAATGTCCATGTTAAAGCTGTGTATGTGTGTGCATGTGTGTTCTGCCTATATTTCCAAATCTCAGGGTTAAGTAAATAGGCCTGAAAGAATATTTGATTTAATGATTTCAATTTAGGGATCCGGAAATGAGTCCGTGATGGCACCGAAAACAGCGGCAGAAAGGCAGAGGCAATATCGTGTGAGCCTAAATGCTGATCCTGAAAAAAGGGAGAAATACCTGGAGAAAGAACACCAGAGAAGGAGAAAAAATGTAGAGGCAGGGAAAAAGAAAGGAATTAATGAGTTAAGTGAAAGACAACAGCAGCTGAAGTGTAGAAAGTGGAGAGCAGCTTACAAAAGAAGCAAGGAGAGGAGAGAAGCACTAAGGAACTTAACCACTCCTCCACAAAGTCCAGATCATGCACCAGAGCAATATACATGTCCAGGATCTTCAAGGTAGAGCAATGAGCAGTTGAGTATAAGAAAATGACAAGGCTGAGTGTTAGAAAGTGTTAGATAATTAAACGTGTAGTTCATAAAAGTTGTTTAGGTTGTATGTGATAGTTTACTGACTGAATGACCATCCGATTGATGGCTGTTCACCGTTTTGATGGCTAACTCCCCTCTTTTCCATCATATCCATTTCTCATCATTACTGACTATTGATTTTGTGTGTAGGCAACATGTGGAGGGGAGAAAAAAAGTAAGAAAAGAAAGATATAGGCTGAAGAAGAAAATAGAACAACTTCAGGAAAGACTAGACAAAGAAAACAGTCAGAAAAATACAAAAAAAGGTGCCAACGTTTAAAGAAACATTCTGATTCACCACGGTCAAAGGTAAAAGAGCTAACAGCAAATTTCCCTGTAAACCCCAGCATCAGGAAGACGTTGCTGTTTCACCAATCCCTGATTAAAGACATCAGTAACAAATATCAGCAGACCACCAAAGAAAGGGAAAGACAACTAATTGCAAAAGTTACAACAGGGAGGATTGTCAAAAAATACAGGTTACAGAGATTTGCTGAGGATTCCCTTGGCTTTTCGAGTAAGCGTTGGCAACATAAGGAGAGCCTTGACTTTGAAAGGAAGAAGACCAACAGGTTCACTGATGAATTCAAGAACAGAGTGAAGACATTCTACATAAGAGATGATGTCAGTAGGATCACAACAGGGACGAAACAAACACTCACAAAGAACAAAGTCAAGATGCAGAAAAGGTTCCTGGTGGATACACTAAAGAATCTCCACAGAAGGTTTTTGTCAGAGAACTCTGATGAAAAGATCTCATATTCTCTGTTTTGCCATCTTCGATCCTTTTTGGGTTGTTAATCCAACAATCTCAGAACGAGACACATGCATGTGTAAATTGCATGAAAATCTGAGTTTTGTGGCTGAGAAGCTCAATCAGCTGAAACTTATAACAATCTTGAAAAATTGGTAGAGAAGGTATGCTGAAACTCATCCAACAAGAGCTGTATGTATGGAGAGTGTGTACACTGCAAGGACAAGAGTGTCCCAATTTCCGGTACATATAGCAGTACAACAAAAGTATCTTTCACCCAGTGGGTAACAGAAGATAATGAGATTGATAAAGAGTTTGACCGGCAGCCATATCACCCTGCAGCCCAAGACCGGTTGCCCACTGAAGCTAAGCAGGGTTGAGCCTGGTCAGTACCTGGATGGGAGACCTCCTGGGAAAAACTAGGTTGCTGCTGGAAGAGGTGTTAGTGAGACCAGCATGGGGTGCTCACCCTGTGGTCTGTGTGGGTCCTAATGCCCCAGTATAGTGAAGGGGACACTATACTGGAAAAAGCACAAATCCCCGGATGAGATGTTAAACCGAGGTCCTGACTCTCTGTGGTCATTAAAAATCCCAGGATGTCCTTCGAAAAGAGTAGGGTGTTACCCGGCATCCTGGCCAAACTAGCCCACTGGCCTCTGACCATCATGGCCTCCTAATCATCCCCATACACTGATTGGCTTCATCACTCTGTCTCCTCTCCACCAATAAGCTGGTGTGTGGTGGGCGTTCTGGCGCACTATGGCTGCCGTCGCATCATCAATGTGGATGCTGCACATTGGTGGTGGATGAGGAGATAGCCCCCTTACTATGTAAAGCGCTTTGAGTGTCTAGAAAAGTGCTATATAAATGTAACAAATTATTATTATTATTATTATTGACAAAAAGAAAGAGGGACAAGAGAGATCAACTGTCAAAGTCACCATCAAGAAATCTGTGGAGGGCACACAGGAGAACCTCACTGAGCTGTTCCACACCTACCTACAGCGGTTCAAACAGCATCACTTCAACATCAAGCAGCAGTTTGCCTTCTGCCGTGAGCTGAAGAAGATCATGTCAGGGGAAGAGGCCTTGATACATATTGACTTTTCAGAAAATTACAGCTGCAAATACAGCTCCCAGATCCAAGCAGTCCACTTTGGGTCTTCACACCAACAGGCCACTCTACATACAGGGATGTTGTATGTTGGTGGAAAATCAGAGCCTATATGCTTCAGCACAATCTCTCCCTGCAGATATAAAGGCCCTACGGCAGTATGGCAACACCTCAATCCAGTGCTGGATTACCTTCAGGCCACATATCCACAAGTGTCTGTGCTGCACTTTTTTAGCGATGGCCCCTGTACACAATACAAACAACGAGGCAACTTCTTTCTTTTTAGCACAGAATTAGACAGAAGAGGATTCAAGGCTGGCTCTTGGAATTTTTTTGAGGCCAGTCATGGCAAAGGAGCCCCAGATGGCGTCGGGGGAGCATTAAAAAGAACCTCTGACATGATGGTGGCAAAGGGACGTGATATCCCGGATGCACACGAATTGTTCAAGGCCTTGACCGAGACAAACACAACAGTGAAACTGTTCTTTGTGAAGAGTGAGGATATTGAGAGTGCAATGAAGAAAATGCCAAAGCAAATACCAGCAGTCCCGGGAACAATGAGAATCCACCAGGTGATTACTCTGGCTCCAGGAGAACTGATACACCGAGATGTCAGCTGCATGTCTACAACACGGCAGCAGTTTAACTGCAAGTGCTTCAACACACAGTGTTTCAGTTTTGGTCAGAAGGTACCAACTGCAGTGCCACAGCCAGCCAGTGAAGGGAATCCACAGCCATCCAGTGAAGGGAATCCACAGCCAGCCATTGAAGAGAATCCACAGTCATCCAGTGAAGGGAATCCACAGCCAGAAAAGGAAATCCAGTGGGGAAGTCCAGAGCTGGATGGGCAGTGGTGCATGCTCAGATATGATCAAGAGCTGTATCCAGGCATCATCCTTAGCACAGATGAAACACACGTGCAAGTGAAATGTATGCATCGTGTTGGGCCAAACCGATTCTTCTGGCCAGCTCGGGATGATATCCTCTGGTACCTGTTTGAGGATGTACTTGAAATCATTACACCCCCAAAGCCTGTGACAAAGCGCCATGTGGAGATCTTGAAAGAGGTGTGGGCCAGATATTAAATTCCAGGAAGTGGCCGCACAAGTTGTTTTATTTTGATGACCTATTCCGTCAGTTTAAAATGTTCTAATGCATATTATGTTACTGTTGTTTTTCTGCAGTTGGGTTAATAAAACTCAGTTCAGTTGCAATTTATATCTGTTGTCTTTCTTGGTTACCTAATGAAATACAGTGTTTATAGGAAATCTTAGAAAATCTTACAGTAAATTTAAGTAATAAACGAGAATTTTTATGTTAAGATGTATTTGTCTCTTCAACCCCGTCACCATCTTCAACCCTGTTACCCTAGTCTCAACCCCGTCACACCCACATTTATATTAATAATTTTTTTAAGTTTATGAAAAAGTAATTTCATTTTTGTTCAATTCAGTCTGAAATGTTCAGAGCAATCATAAGAATATAGATTTTAGTTTTTATTTGAAGTTAAGCCACTTCTGTGATAAAAAAATACGAGGTTGCTGTCACAAAAAGTTCAATTTCAGGCTTTAATATAGCAAAAGTGTGAGATTTTATGTAACTTTTATATTTGCAAATACTGAATTAGTGTGAGGGACATCTGATTAATGGGAAAAGTATGATTTCATAACAAATACATTTTATAATCATATTCAGAGAGCTCCCATAGTGTCCATAATGGGGTTGAAGTCTTATAGTGCCCATATCTTAAAATAATGATCATTAATAATAGGGATTTGATGTCTGAGGTGGGAAAATGTGGTTTTCCAGAAGTTAAATATGTCATTAATGTTGTGGGGTATTCAGAAAAGTAATACATTTTGATAAAAATGTGCAAGTCCAAATCGTACCGGTTTCGTGGAATGACCCATTTAATGATCAGATGTTCAACTGATTCAGAGCAGTGACTGCTTATGATAGAAAAGTTTGTACACCAACCTTTGTTAATAAATACGCAGAGTCCACCTCCCCGAGTTTTCCCCGAAAGGTAATTCCTATCCGCTCTGAGAAATAACATGCTGCTAATCTGAAAGGCTGAATCCGGCATGTTGCTGTTCAGCCATGTTTCAGTCAGTAAAAGTATGCAGCATTTTCTCATCTCCTGGTGTACACTCATACATATTCGCTGTAAGTCAATTTTATTGTCCAGTGCGCGAACATTAGCTAGGAAGATTGACAGAATCACTGGTCTGTTTCCAGTAGCTTTTAGCCTTGCTAGAAGGCCTGCCTGCTTGCCCCGCTTTTGCTTCCTTGTGCACCGCCTTCTCTTGCCTCTCCGCTGCCGTGCATTGCTCCACCATACCGCTGACCTCAATAGCATCATTCTGCCTAGTTTGGATTTAAGATCCGCTGGTAGTGTCGCTGTTTTCTTGTAGTTAATTTCACAAAGTTCGGATGCACTATAACATACGGACTTAGCCGCACATACACCTGATTTCCTCACTCTTTCTATGAGAAACAAAAATTAGATTGGGACCTCGAGAAGCCGCTGCACTCCTGTGCGCCGCCATCAAAAAGTCGAGTTTGATACGATGTTGATATGTTGTATAAATAACGGATCGTATTCTATACGAGATAAATTAGTTAAATACCATTGATTAAAAAACATAATGCTATCATATGCTTCACTCTACTGGTCATCTTGACTTCAGCGCACGCAGTTCAAAACAGAAATGCAGAACATTAATAACTTTCATATACATAATGGTATAACGAGAGCACTATTTTAACAAATGCGAATTCTTATTAGGGGTTTCGCTGACGTTTAATGTTAACTATCTTTTAATCAATACATAAAACATTATTTACCCTGTTTTTATCTGCGAGACGTCCGCACATTGTCCCTGTGTTAACGTCAGTGATTACTGTCGATCCAGATAACATAAGACCAGCGGGCCACTGGCGGCCCACCGGTGGCAGAGTCGGCGGCCCTCCAGCGGACGCCACCCGCGGTTCACTGGCGTTTTGCTCATCATTATTCAAGCGGACCACCGCTGACGAGCTGCTGGTTTATAATTACTGTTTGCTGGCGGTCCACGGTCGGTCCGTGGTTCATAATCAGTTCGATTACGCTAACCAAAATCTCCTTATACACAATAATGGATCAAAAACTTTACTTGTTACTACAGTTATGGTTACTAGTTTTACCATAGTAAAACATGGTTAACTGTTGTAAGGGTACAATGCTTTTCACAATCAAAGCTGCATTAGAAAATGCATATTTTAAGGTTACAATAAAAATAAAAAAATCCTTTAAACAACCAGAGGTGACTGTGACTCAAAGGGGAGCATCTTCTGGCAACAAATAAATGTCCATATATCAATAACTCTAAGATAATGCAAGTTATGTGTTCAAAGTCATGTTCAGTTAAACAGACATTAAAGGTGTTTGGTGAATTTAAATCCACTTCATACTGTCACAAAGTCTGTAATATGTAAATAAACAATATTCGGATAATGCTACACATTATTTGGCTTAGATAAATATTAAACATTGTTCGTTCACATATATTACATCATAGTAACAATACAAAGTGGGTTGAAAATCACTCAACGTATGCTTTAAGGCAATGATAACAATATATAATATTTGTCAGGTTGGTATGTTCATCTACAGTTGCCATCATCTGGAGTCTTCAGTTAAGAATGTTGGCATCATCTGAAGTCACCACAAGTGAGGCCGGATCCAAGATGTAGTAACATTGGGATGGGCAACCTGAGAGACAAGAAAACAAAAGGAAAAGGATTAGCATAGATGCTGTTCATATTATTTCAGGCAAAAGATGATCTTGTGCATTTATTACTAGAGTACAAGGTTATGACATGTGTTATGTGAATGCTTGACAAAAAATATGTATTTTTAATCTAGATTTAAACAGAGTGTCTGAGCTCCAAACATTATCAAAAAGGCTATTCGAGAGTTTAAGAGTAAAGGTCACCTTTAAAGGACGCCTTTACATTGTCAGGATTCACAACCGCATTCAAAGCTGCGCTGAATGAACAGCACGGGACATCGATATGCCTATATAATCATGACGGGTTTAATGCACCCACACAGATGGAGAAGGAGAAATGATTTGCGTTCATCACCAGAGCTGCCGTCAGTGCTCTGTGTGTGTGTGTGTGTGTGTGTGTGTGCGTGATCACTCGAGCTCTCAGAGCTAGGGTTGTGATTAGGGTAATCAACGTGTTGTCACACCGGTTATACCGGTATCACCGTGGTGGAGGTTCGTTTGAGTTGTCCATCTTTTCCTACTTTCCTTTCAATTTAAATACCCTGTAAGCGCCGTGCGCGTTTTACTTTGACTCAATTCGGCAATTCGGCATCAAGCAGTTGTTTGTTTTTAGTTATTTTTCGTTTTCCGTCTTTCCCTAACTTTCCTTTGCTTAAATAGCTTATAAAAGCACCGTGAATTTACCTTCACTTTGAAGTAATTCAATTCAAGCAACAACAAAATACAACGTAGAACATTGAACTTTTATTAACAAAACGAATAAAAATACACCATGGTATATGCCTAATATAAAATTACAAATAACGAGGAACAAACAATTATGAAATGAAGAACGTTTATTAGCAAAAATGAATAAGAAAGTTTGAAGGCATGACGGCATACACCTTGATGAAAAAAAAAACATTATCACTTAGATTAGTGATGCTTAATATATCGATCGCTAAGGCAAAGAAAAAAAAAATCTAAACTACGGTGGGAGACTGTGCCGCAGTGGGCAGGTGATGTAACGGTGTTGAGGCGCACCAAACGCGCTCTCTGCACTGGCCAACAAAGCATTTCATGTCATTGTTAGTTGTTTAACTGTGTGATGGATTGGACAAGCCTTGACTGGGATCATTTATTTAAAAACGGGCTCAGCTGTGATAAAACTTCCCGGTGTTATGACGCAATTTTTGATTCTGTCGCTCTCGTGTCCTGAATGCGGATGTGACTTCACCTGTTCATTCATATACATATATGTATTCAAGCAGATGTTTTAATCTGCTGAATAAATAAAACCTTTCTCTAAATAAAAAAAGTCTTACCTGAAAGCAACTGCTGTCAGTCCCAAACAGAACTTTCTTTCTTTCTTTTTTTTTATTAATTCTTTATAGTAGTAGTAGTAGTAGTAGCCCTTTATTGTCACTAGTCATTAAAACCAGTGAAATTAGCCATCAACCTGTCCATACATACACAACATACATATACAAGGGGGTAGACAGGACAGGAAGACAGGGAATTGAAGAAAAATACAGCATAACATGAGGAAGGAGAGGAGAAAAAAAATAACCCCCAGACTATGCTCCTTGGGGAGTACAGTGTGAGAACAGGAAAAACACCTCAGCAACAAAAAGCACATAAACCATAGGCACACGACTTTGCAACAGGGGAAGTAATCCAGCTCCAGCAGGCAGCCATCCGGTCCCGCAGCCATTTTCGGCGCTGGCCACAGACCCGCCTGTCAGGCTGGCGGTTCAAAGCGAACGGAGGCGAGGGATCGGGGGAGGGGAAGTGAGTGCATATGTGTGTGTGTGTGTGTGTAGTAGTTTATAATCAATGTCTGTATAATGGGGGAGGAAGCAAGAGCATCTCACTGCAGTGCCCTTCCCAGGGGTAATTTTTCCAGCAGCGACCTTGCCAAGACCACTGTGCGAGGGAGCCAAAACAGATAAGCGATTGTTTTGTCTTAGGGCGAGTAACCGCATTCCAATTCCACAGCTACTCTCTTTGTCCATTCTGGTCTCCAATACCGTCAATTTTCCTCTGCAAAGCCGTGAGCTTCTCCATGATAGAATCCATATTGCGGTTTATAGTCTCAGTCTCAATGCTGACCACTCTTCCCACAGCTTCAATCATGATGGGCAGCCTTGTGAGGCTTTGGACAGCTGTTCCCGTTTTCTGAATTCTTCGATAACCCAGGGCAAAGCCTAATCCAATCAGCAAAATACCTGTTATCATGGTTCCGAATAGGTAGATATCTTCAATTTCCTCCATGGAAAGAGCCGCTAGACATACGATTCGCCACCTCTCCCACGCGTCCATCGTATAGCCAGCTGCGAACGTTCCGTCAGGGCAGTCAGGTTCCCCAGCACCCAGGCTTCTCGACGAGAAGATGGTGTCAATTGCATTGAGAGACCAGTTGATCAAATCCATAATCTTTCAGTTCGGAGAGCCGTGCAGAGAGAGTCTCTCAATAGATGAGACGAGACAAGAAAGCAAGCAGGGAAAATAAGGGGAGGACGGGGAGTGAAAAAATGCGACCGCCTCCGTTGAGTGCCAAAGAAGAAGTGGCATTTATTGTTATTATTAAAATTTTTCTCTCTGTTCTTATTTTGTATTTATTTTTATTTTCTTTCTTTCGTTTTTATTTTTCATTGATTATTTATTGTTACTTCCTTTTCTCTCTTGTTATTATCTATCTTTATTCATTATTTATTTCTTTTTTAATAATTTATTGTTATTTTTCTCTCTTTTCTTATTTTTATTTATTTATTGTTAATTCCTTTTTCTCTATTTTCCAGTTATTATCTTTTTATTGTTGTTTTCTTTCTTTCTTTCTTGTTGTTATTATGACTTTTTTGTGAAGTATTAATTATGAGAAAACGTTTGAATAAAGTTAAAGATTAATAGCAGAAGTTACTGTTATTATTTATTGATAGTTTAACTAAAGAATTCATCAACTGGAGAAAATAATAGATACATTGAAAAATAATCAATAGATTAGTCGATGCGTGTTTCGCATCCGTAGCAAGCATTTTGAGAGGTGTTTTGAGCCATCGTACAAGCGAACACCAAAATCCAGAATGGCGATTGTCAAGTTCATCCTCTTCATCTTGCAGCACAAAACACTGGATCCTTGCACATGGAGTTCACAGAAATTGGTGGAATTTTTTTATATGTGGCTCTAGTATCACTAGCAAAGCATCAAAATGAGCTACTGATATCCTGAAGTAAACTTTGAATTAGGGATGTCAATTTTCAACAATTTCCATAATCGATCATCGTTTAAATTAACGATCAATTAATCGATTAATCTTTAACCATAACTACTGCAAAATGCGTCTATTGCAGTGGCATATAGTCACCGGCATGACAGGATGTGAAAATGCCTCTCAAAACGCCAGCTTCCTCACCCGAATGAAAAGGGTTTTTAGTCTAAATAAAAGGCTAGTGGCAGGATGGTCAAATGAATGGATGTGATTATAATCATTTGATAAAAGGAAGAGAGTGCCGTAGTTACGCACGGGATCATCATACTTTGTGTGCTGTTTCATATCCTGCCACGAAGACCACTGAATGCGCCTTTTTAAATGGTTTCATGGTGCTCGTTTTTAATTTTTTTAAACATAATAGCAATGTTTTCAATTGACATTATCGGGATTTAAAATAAAATGATCCCAAACACAAGGTACGGCGCATGGGGCTGTGACGTGCGGTCAGTGATCCGCTTCCAAAACCACCGGCATTGCTACAGCAAAACACAGTTACCCATTTGAAACATTTTAATGTGAGTATTATGGGTCAACCCGGTATCATGCCAAAGCGTGTAATAGACACGCTGGTCCACTCGAGGATGCATGTGAGTGTCACGCTTTGCCTCTTCTAGGCGTGAAAATGTCACGCATGAATGAAGTTGGAGTTACCACTGGAGAACCAGCAGGGGCGATCATTTCCCCAATGACAACAACTCCACACGGACCAAAGACAAGCGATATAGTGCGTTAAAAGATGGGTTTGGATGAATTCAAAACGCATACATGTAAGGTTTCCAGCCGTCTCGTAAAATAGTCGATCGTCCCGTATTTATGAATGAAATTATTAATTTTATATTTGCCTGTCGTAGGAAAGGGATCATTATAAAGTCCACATATTTACCATATTTTTTACCATAGTGACTGTCGCTCGACAATGTCACGTGTAGTCAATCCCTTACGGAAATGAACCATGGTTTTATTTTAGTAAAAGTGAAGTAATGTTTTTTTGGCGTGTTTATTTCCATTTGTATAATCACAGTTTTACAACAAATACCATGGTTAAACTGTGGTTAGTGTAGTAAAGCCATGGTTAATTTGTGGTTACCATGGTTTAACTATAGCAGCCATGTTTTTTTTATTTAATTTGTAGCCATGCCCACATACAAAAAAAATACTATAGTAATTTATAGTAAATACTAGTGTTTTTTTTAACCATACTATAGTAAAGTACTTGAAATAATTTGTTGCTGTAATTCTATAGTTTCTGTGGTAATATAACAATTACAGTAGTATACACAAATTACTTTATCCAATACTGTACTAAGTTTTCTACAACTATAGGGTATATTACTCTACAGTTTACTGTAGTAAAAATGTAAGTGTACTAAAGTATTTATTACAGTTTCAGTTCACTATGCAGTATGCTGTAGCATTCATTAACAAAGTGTTGTAAATGCTATAATATACATAATACACTTTACTATAGTGGTTCAAAAACACTATTTACTATAAATTACTATAGTAGTTTTTCATGTGGGCAATTTTCATAAGGGTTGCACAGTAACCACAACATTACATTTACATTTAATAATTTAGCAGACGCTTTTATCCAAAGCGACGTACAAATGAGAACAATCGAAGCAATTATCAGCAACATATGCTACGCATATGTTCATCAGACATCAGCAACATATGCTACGCTTCACCTTAAATGTAGTTTTACTGCGGTATTTGTATGTATGGTAACCACAGCACAGCACTGTCTATTTTTGGTAAGTGCTGTGTTAAACTGTGCTTTCAATACAATGGTTTACCACAGTGAATATATTTTGAATGTGGTGTTTGTAGTTAAAGCAGAGTAACAACAATAATTACCTTGCTTTTACCACAGTAACTGTGTTTTTACTGTATACTAATCGTTTACTAAGCACAGTAACCACAATGCTTTTTGTGAAGTGATTGTAATTCAATATTTTTTTCTGTCTTGCAGTTACGTCAGATTACATACTCCACAACAACCTGTAATCCAGCAGCTCTTTTAAGAAGCCATTTCTTGTAGTCCTCTCCCTCTCTCTCTCACACAGCTTTTCCTTTCCTATTTTTACAAGCTGTAATCCATGATTAATTTACACATAGTTTGGCTCTCTCTCTTTCTGTGTGTCACAGTTTGTCTTCCTCTGCCTTTGTCTCCTCACCCTTATATGGTCCTTCCTGTTTCCCAGTCATTATTAGTTCAGTCAGTGTCAGCCTTGTCTTGATTATGTCCCAGGTGTCTCCAGTTATGTCTCCCTATATAAGTCTGTTCTACCCCATGTTACCTGTGGATTATTGTTAATGTCAGCGTGTAAACCTGTGTAGATGTCCTTACCTGTGTTCCTGTGTCTCCTCCGTTTGTCATTCATTAAATACCCCGTTTGTCACAATCCTCGTCTCCTCGTTCCTGGATCCCCGTGTGCAGCACCGTGACAGAATAATCCACCATACAAGAGCTACTCATCTTCCTTCACGGCGATGGAGTTCGCCGCCTGCGTCCTCGCCCTTAGCCGGCGGAATCTCTCCTTCATGGAGTTCGCCGGAGAATTCTGCAAGCTTCGCCCGCGGTGGCGGAGCTCCACGACGGCAATCCTCCATCTGTTTCGGCTCGGGGCAAATTACCAGCGCCCTATGGATCTCCCAGACACCACAGGATTGTGTTGGAGAGGGATCTACCGGTGTCTGGGAAGTTACCGGTCCCAGTCGAAACCAGCCCACTGAGTGTCTCCGCTGGCCCCGCCGAGCTCTTCTTCGTCTTCGCTGGTTCTGCCAAGCTCTTCTTCGCTGGTCCCGCCCAGCTCGTCTTCGTCTCTGCTGGTTCCCGGCGCCGAGCCCGCGCTTCAGCGCCGCCGCGAGCCGCGCTTCAGCGCCGCCACGAGCCAGTGCCTGTGCCAGTGCCTGCTCCGAGACTGCGCCTCCAGTGCCTGCTCCGAGACAGCGCCTCCAGTGCCTGCACCTTGCCAGTGCCCTCCAGTGCCTGCACCTTGCCAGTGCCCTCCAGTTCTCCAGTGCCTGCACCTAGCGCCCTCAGTGCCTGCACCTCGCCAGCGCCCTCCAGTGCCTGCACCGCCTCCTCCAGTGCCGGCTCCTCGCCGGCCTCCTCCAGTGCCGGCTCCTCGCCGGCCTCCTCAGTGCCGGCCTGCCTCCTCAGTGCCGGCTCCGCCCGTCTCTCCAGAGCCCCAGCCGGCCCGTCCGCTCACCAGAGCCCCAGCCGGCCCGTCCGGCTCAGCCCCCAGCTGCCCCCGTCCGGCTCACCAGAGCCCCAGCCGGCCCGTCCGGCTCACGGACCCAGCCGGCCCGTCCGGCTCTCCGCCCTGCTGGTTCCGTCCAGCTCTCCGGAGCCCCTGCTGGTTCCGTCCAGCTCTCCGGAGCCCCTGCTGGTTCCGTCCAGCTCTCCGGAGCGCTGGTTCCGTCCAGCTCTCCGAGCCCCTGCTGGTTCCGTCCAGCTCTCCGGAGCCCCTGCTGGTTCCGTCCAGTTCTCCGGGCCCTGCTGGTTCCTTCCAGCTCTCCGAGCCCGGCTGGCTACATCCAGCTCTCCAGTTCGCCCGGCCTCCTCCAGTGCCGGCTCGCGCCTCCTCCAGTGCCGGCTCCTCGCCTCCTCCAGTGCGGCTCCTGGCCTCCTCCAGTGCCGGCTCCGCCCGTCTCCAGAGCCCCTGCCGGCCCCGTCCGCTCACAGAGCCCCAGCCGGCCCGTCCGGCTCACCAGAGCCCCAGCCGGCCCCGTCCGGCTCACCAGAGCCCAGCCGGCCCGTCCGGCTCACCAGAGCCCCTGCCGGCCCGTCCGGCTCACCAAACCCCTGCCGGCCACGTCCGGCTCACCAGAACCCCGAGTGACGGCTCCTCCTGAGCACCCCTGAGAAGAGGTTCCCCAAGAGAATTTTGGGGCTACCCTCCATGGCCTCCCAAGCTTCCTGCTCTGCCACGGAGGCATCTCAAGCTCCTGCTCCGCCATGGAGGCATCTCAAGCTCCCGGATCCGCCGTGGCTGCCTGAGTCCCGGATCCGCCGTGGCTGCCTGAGTCCCCGGATCCGCCCGTGGCTGCCTGAGTCCCCGGATCCGCCGTGGCTGCCTGAGTCCCCGGATCCGCCCGTGGCTGCCTGAGTCCCCGGATCCGCCGTGGCTGCCTGAGTCCCCGGATCCGCCGTGGCTGCCTGAGTCCCCGGATCCGCCGTGGCTGCCTGAGTCCCGGATCCGCCGTGGCTGCCTGAGTCCCGGATCCGCCGTGGCTGAGTCCCCGGATCCGCCCGTGGCCGCCTGAGTCCCCGGATCCGCCATGTGTCCCGGAACGGGCACCGCCCTGAGGCCACCTGTCCGGTCTCCTAGAACCTTGAGGCCTCCAGGCGCCCACCCCTCCCCTTTCGATGTCACGTGCGCGGGACGCGCTATTGGAAGGGGGTAATGGTTGTCTTCCTCTGCCTTTGTCTCCTCACCCTTATATGGTCCTTCCTGTTTCCCAGTCATTATTAGTTCAGTCAGTGTCAGCCTTGTCTTGATTATGTCCCAGGTGTCTCCAGTTATGTCTCCCTATATAAGTCTGTTCTACCCCATGTTACCTGTGGATTATTGTTAATGTCAGCGTGTAAACCTGTGTAGATGTCCTTACCTGTGTTCCTGTGTCTCCTCCGTTTGTCATTCATTAAATACCCCGTTTGTCACAATCCTCGTCTCCTCGTTCCTGGATCCCCGTGTGCAGCACCGTGACAGAGTGGTTCATCATTGCCTATTTTTAAAGCTCAGAATCAAATTCTGACCAGTTCTGTCAGAAAGCTGCTAGAACTTGAACTCGAAGCAGCTGACGAGGCTGGAGGAAGAACCCCCAGAAAAGTCTCATGTTGAATTAGTAATAATTCATACAATTTACCAAGTCAGCAAATTCATATGACATTGTACGAGCATACTCATACAAAATTCTACGACTTTTAAATTATACGACTGCTGACATTGGCCGTTGCCTCAACTCTCATGCAGATTGTGCTCATAGTAAGTAGTCAGAGTGCTTATATCATAGTTTATTTTAAGTCCATTATAGTCTTTATTAACCTTTACAAATTGGCACGGCGTCTTCCTGTTCCAACAGTACATGATATCTGTCCACACCTCACAGTCTGCCTTTCTGTCCATGTTGATCTGTCTAAAAGCAAGAGTCTGGAAATGCTAGTTTAACTTGTCACGTGACAAATCACATCTGCAATTAATTTGGCCAAATCAGATCACTTAAAGCTGTTTACACCAAGAACAAGAAATATAATGGTAAATATTTTAGCATCCACATCAACAGACAGTAATATTCTGTTTATTATAAGCGTGCGTTGCGGTTATGTTGTCTGCCATTTAATTGCTCAAGCTCTTTAAAATCTGGTGGATTCTGAAATTGTTCTGAAAGAGATTCCAACGATATTGTTTCTCTGTGTCATTAAATGTTAAATAGCTGCGATATAGACTCATCCTTGGTGTGAAGATGCCTTTAAATTGCTTACTACAATACCGACAGCATGTAATCACATTTCAAATTATTCATATTAATATAGCTTGTATTTAAGAATACAGCTTTTTCCAATGCTTTTTTCCACTCATTCTGTTAAACTTACACACAAAAGTATGCCTTTCTCTGCCTATTTCTCTTCATCTTATTCCTTTACCCCCTCACTCACTTACACATTATTTTATACTCTGTTGTAAGGTAGAAACTGAGTTTGCATGATGGCCTTTTCTCAGACTCTGAATCTGATGTATACAGATGAATTCAGGAGCCCGATAGCGTTGCCAGGGAACTTGAGCTTAAAGTTTATTATTATAACTGCTTAATTTAATCTTAATATATATAGAGAGAGATCTCACCCACCCAACACTCAACAAACACAGCCCCCCCCACAGAAACAGAGTGACATCAGATGTCTGATAGTTTTTAATGTTCTGCTATCCATAGTGTATTGTATATTAATGAAATTAATCACATTTCCTCAGAATGACTTGTTCTGTGTATGTAATTTTTTAATGAAGTGTTTGGAAGCTGCACTTTGCCAGCTTCAAATAAATGACAAATACACTTCTGCAATTTCATAGAAAATAAATACAATTAAATTGTACATTTTTACTGTTAAATTTTTTTGCATCTTAAAACAAATATGTCTGAATCCCTCTGTGTTGTGTTTGTTTATTTTTTTCTATTAGGAAGATAAATAAGGATGAATCCCAATTCTCTGTCTTACCCTTCCCCTACCCCTTCGTCTTACCCCTAGCCCTTGTCCCTCGAAACCGAGAGGTAAGCGCTATGGGTGAAAACATACCCCTATGAATTGAGACACCACTTGGTTACTGTTACGTCATCATACATCATCGCTAACTGGCTGCTACGTCACCAGAGGCGACAAGTGTTGATCACAAACTTGCCATCTGCAAGTGTGTGTATGTCGATTGCGTGGGTTTTAGTGAAGTTTTCTCTAGTCAGAGAAATGCGGGACTGTTGTGCAAATCAGCAATGTAATGTTAGCGTGGAGAATTTAAACGTTTTTAAAAATCGATCTGGTCGCAGTGTGTTCTGGGTACCCCTTGGTTTCAAGTAAGCTTGCGAAAATTCTTGGTTTTAAGGGGTATCTACCCCTTCCACTTAGCCCTACCCCTCGATCAAAACCAGAATTGGGACAAAACTAAGGGAAAGGGGTAAGACAGAGAATTGGGATTCACCCTAAACCTTCAAATCTGCTTTGTAATAGACATGCTTATATTTAAAGAACAAGGCATGCATAGCTGTATTTATAAACTGCTTACTAATAACTCTTAATGTTGGTATAATGCTTTATTAAGTATGAACTGACTATTTACCAATACTTACCTAATGATTCATATTGTGCAGTTATTGTAAAGTTTTTCCAAATTATGTTGTCAGTGCCCTATAAATTAACTGGTTCTATTACTTTTTTTTGTCCCTAAAACTGATAAGGCCTAAGACATTTCTTAAGCTGTAATGCTAAATAACATTCTCTCTCTCTCTCTCTATCTCTCTCTCTCTCTCTCTTCTCTTTCTCTCTCTCTCTCTCTCTCGGGGCACAGCGACCACATGCATTTACAGTAACCCTCTGGCAGTCTGGTTTTAAGGGATACAGCAATTAAAGGGTTAATCCAAACCATCAAGTCTGTGAAACACACACACACACACAGAACAACATATACAACTTTAGTAACACTTTCGAAAAGGTTTCAGTTATTAACATTAACTATATTAATTAACATGAACAATACTTATAAAGCATCTATTAATGTTAGTTAATAATCAAAACTTAAACATTATTAACATTTAAAGTCTTATCTGTTAACATTAGTTAATGCACTGTGGATTAACATCAACATTTTGATTAACATCAACAAACATTAATAAATGCTGTGAAAATATATTTTTCATTGTTAGTTCATGTTAGTTAAAGCATTTACTAATGTTTACAAATGAGACATTATTATAGTGTTACGAACCTTTTAATGATTTATAAGCAGTTTTTTAACAATTTACTTTTCCATGAACTAACATGATTAATGTTTTCTAACACAAATAAATACATTAAATATATATTTTTCATACTTAGTTGATGTAGTTTACGTACTGTGAATTAATACAAACATGACAATTTTTACTAACTAACATTAAAAAGATTAATAAATGCTGTAAAAATATATTCAACAATATGTTCATTGTTAGTTAATGCATTAACTAATTCAACCAAATTTATTGTAAATTGTTACAAACTCATTTTCTGATCTGTAACCATTTTTTTTAAATATTTAAATAATCTATAAGCACTTGTGAAATAATTATATAAAATATATTAACAGTAAAGTACATAGCCTATTTCATGCAGTGTTGCCAACTTAGCGACTTTGTCGCTAGATTTAGCGACTTTTCAGACCCCTTTAGCAACTTTTTTTTTTTAAAGCGCCTAGCGACAAATCTAGCGACTTTTGGAAAAACCTTAGCAACTTTACAAATGTCGCCAGTACTGTCCTGCGAGCGCGAGATCTTGAGTTCCAGTGAGCACATTCCAGTGACTGCACGGCAGCTGACATAGATGTGAATCAGCTGCGCATGTACACACGGTGTTGCCACGGACCAATTACTTGCCTGCTTCTCCTTTGTTTGAAATAAAAACTATTTAATTTGACCGTTTTTTCTTCTTTCTTTTTTTGTTGTTAATTCTTCTCATGCACTTATATTACTCACTGTCACTCACAGAGCTTTAGTTCATTCCAGTTTCTGAACTCCTCTGAGAATACATAATACAAATATAAAAAACCTATACATAATACAAATATATATACAAATACACAAAGCTAGAATATTACACACGTTTAAAATAGTTAAAATGTCACACTCTAAAATATATAATAGGACATGATTACGTCATTAATATGCAAATTTACGCATGACGTCTTCTAGCGACATTTAGCGACTTTTCGAGCAGACTTTAGCTACTTTCCATTGAAAATAGTTGGCAACACTGATTTCATGTATTTGTTTCTTATTATAATTAATTGAACTGAGCAGTAAAGGGTCAGTCTTAAAATATGCCTTAACCTATCAGTGAGAGGGAAGGATTATATCAAACTTAATGATTTTTCTTTTAAAGATAAAAAAATGAATGCTCTATAAGCATTTCTACAATAAATATTTAAACCTATACTGGCAGTACAAGATATATTAACTGATTTCATGCATTATTTTTTAAACATATTTAAATGACTGATAATTTTTTTCTGGTGATTTAAAGATATGTTTAAAAGTCTCTCTGTCTCTCTCTCTCTCTCTGTCTCTCTCTCCCTCTCTCTCTGTCTCTCTGTCTCTCTCTCAATTCAATTTCAATTCAATTTAAGTGTGCTTTATTGGCATGACAAAAACTACACATTTGTATTGCCAAAGCAATTGCAGCTGGGCTGCTTACAAATAGTGCATGTTTGAATTAACAGAAAGAAAAATAATAATAGTCATAGAAATAATACAAATATTTAAAAAGTATTAAGCATTCAGTGCAAAATCCTCTCTCTCTCTCTGTCTGTCTCTCTTATCAATCCCTGTCACACTGAACAGACAGCCCCACCCACTTCACACATATACAGGGCTGGCCCTGCACACACACACACACACACACACACACATAGAAGAGAGAGTTGATTGTGATCAAATGCCTGATAGTTTTTTAATTTCCTCTCTGCACACACACACACACACACACACACATAGAAGAGAGAGTAGATTGTGATCAAATGCCTGATAGTTTTTTAATTTCCTCTCATCCATAGAGTTTTGTAAAGTAATGAAACTAACCATACTTCCTCAGAATGACTTTTTCCCTGCATGTAAAAAGTTTTGAAGTTTTTGGAAACTGCACTTTAAAGATAAAAGAAAATGTCTGCTATCTTTTTTTACCCTCACTTTAATAAACCACTATTTCATCACCGTCCAAGCTATCCACAAGCCATTCGCAATTTAGCATCTTCAGTGTCTTGGCATCATGTTGACAAAGTTTGGTGTGAACTACTTGTTTCTTCTTGGAGGAGTATGAATTAGTTTGCAGCTTGATTATTCCAGAAATTAACATTAAAACTAAAATATCCGGCTTCCTGTTGGTCGTTGCTAATGAGTGTAAATTAGAAAGTTGTCTGGCTTGATTAGAACAATATATATACTGAGTTTGGTGACTGTAGCTAAAACTAACCCCCCATGTTTTGACAAAAGGTGGCGCTATAGAGTGCCTCCTCCACGCCCGTTTATGAACTTTTGCCAGTGTCTATCTATAATTAATACTGATGTGTGTGTTGAGTTTTATGCAATTCTAAACATGTTAAGTGCCTCAAAATCACCAGAAAATAATATTGAGGTTTGACACGTTGCCATGGCAACAGTATTTTAGATATCAATATTCCCTTGACAGTTTCACATCGGCCGTGTTTTTACATTATTCTGATGAAGTTTGAAGCAAATTGGGTAAAAGTTAGATGGTGAATTCAAAGCATTTTAAAAATGACACACTTCCTGCTGCCAGTTGGTGGCGCTATAACTTTGCCTCATAATTGTCACATCGATGCGATCGGCTTCATCGGCTTCATCGGCTTCACCGAACAAACCACTGAAGTGTGATCAAAATCAGACAATGTATGTGGACTTTATTAGACACTTCCTGTATCTCAATTCTCGCCATAACTTCATCGCCTCACCACGGGCAAACCGTTCGAGATATGAAAAATCCCTCCGCAATTTAGCATCCCCAATTCTTGAGATCACATTCACCGAGTTTGGTGCTCGTCTGTTGAAAATCCTGGGAGGAGTATTTCAAATTACAGAGCATGTGCTTTTTAAACAGCCCTGAATAGCCGACTTCCTGTTGGGCGTAGCCCATGACATGCAGCAAAAAAAAAAAAAAAAAATCCTAATGAATCAATAGGGCCCTGCGCCTTTCTGGCTTGGGCCCAAATTAAACATGGGGTCAATAGATATTTTCTTGTTTTACAGCTAAAGACCAAAAACGCTAAGAAAATCAGTCACAGCAAGCCGATCAAAACCAGTCCTGATTAATGAGGAATGAACATCAACTTTGCCATCATCTCTGAAATTTGGACAGGAGATGACTGAATATGGTCAGTTCTGACACCAGCACCTGTATTCACCAACACTATTTCTCTAGAGTTATTGTTTTTTTCTGTTTGTTTGAAGGAGAATGAAGCCAGTTGATGAAGATATCAATTCAATGGCCACCAAGTGCTGCACTGCTGCCTTGACCCATCAGATATCTGCTGTGAAGACTGCATTCATGAACAGCTCTACTGCGACAGCTCAGATGTTATGGCCCATAAAAGTAAACTTCACAACTAAACAATTGCAAGATAGTAGTGGAGGGATTCTTTTAGCACATACCTTCAACAACCTCCAACAAGAATCAATGCTAAGTCCAGTGCAACGATTATAAATAAAAATACTATAATATGTTTATTAATTTACCACACCCTAAATAAATATTTTTTCCCTCCAGGACATCTACACCAGGTGTTGTGTGAGGAGGACCGTCAGAGACTCCTGAGCCATGAACTGCTCTCACCGTTACCATCAGGCAAATGTTATCGCAGAACTTTCACCAGCTGGCTGCAAGACAAGTTCTTTCCACAGACAATCAGACTGAACTGAACTTTTACCAGTAACACCACACACAACACACCAACCTCATATGTACTGCACTCTATCAGTTACACTGACTGGACTCTGACTCAATATTACTCTGCACCCTGACCTTCTGTTTGCACTAATCCATACCGTACTGCACTGCAAAGGTATAGGTGTACTGTGATTATTGTGTTTATTATTGTTTTCATTTCATGCTCTCTGTATAGTATAATATTTACCATATGTTGTTCTCTGCCTGTATTGAGTCCCTTACACATATGTTTTGCATATATATTCAATACTTGTCATCCATACTGTCATTCTGCAGTTTGCACAAAAGACTTTCACCACCAGTACACTTGCGTTTATGGTATTGTGACAATAAAGTGATTTGATTTGAATTGGTCACATGTCTTTTGTTCATCATACTGTACGGTGCTGTATTAAAAACTTCAAACTGTTTAAGTCATTGAAGATATTTATGATAGGGTCATGGACAAGCAAGCAAGAGGAAGAAAACCAGGGGAGCTCTGATGGGAATGAAACTGAATGTGATTCTATGATGCTCAGGACATTTCACCATATATACTTGTGGGTGGCTTCATCTGATTAAAATAATATGGTTTAATATAACTAATTTATATAACTCAGCTGTCTTTATGCTGTATTCTCCAGTAAAGTATTGCACATGGTGTTGGATAAAGTATGGTGAATATTCTCTATTCGGGATGGGATTTGGTAAATACACCATTTCATTTAGTAAACAATACAAATAATTACTATGATTGTTTTAATTAAGACATGAACATTTGGCCATAATGACTCCGTTACATGAAGGGAATGCTGAAATATGTATTAGAAGAGACTGCATGAACTATATTGCTATAGAGGCACTTCATGCACAACTGAGGGTGATGCACCAGGTAAAGATCAACATGAATCCTGTACTGTATTATAAGCAAGATGAGCATGCACATTACTGATGTTTAGCACCTGAAGAGAACAAAGATGAGACCTTTTTGGCACTGAGATATTTTATATTATGATTATCTGCATTGCATGAATTGTATGGCTTTTGCATCATAAACCACACACACTGTACCTTGTCTTGCTGAATGACACATTGACCTTGTGTAATAGTACAATAGGGGTCTATTCTTATTCTAAGATAACTATGACTTGCAACTCAGATATTAACAAGTTGTTGAAAAGACAATCTTACAAATGTGACTCAGCACAATTAGTTGTGATAATGAGAATAGATCTGTGTATGTTGTACTGCCCTTCCATCGCCAGGGGCCCAGTAGAGTCCCATAGAAGAGAAAAAAAATTAACATTTCAAATGGCTGTAACTCAAAATCTGATTATAGTTTTAAGGAGAAATTTGGCAGGACAACTACTTCTATTATGTTCATTAGACATATTTGGAAAGGTGGTATAAAGGTGTTTAAAAAGTGCTCTTAGTAAAATACCAAATTTCAGCCTGCCTCTTAAATAAGCCATAAATGTTTGCACAATGAACATGTTTAGATATACCTTTGTTCAAAAAAAGATTGTATCTTCTTCTCCCATTTTAATATTAAAAATGTTAAACCACATTGCCCATAAGCCTCTGCCTTTCAAACGCGAAAACATGGTGATGGTATTTGTAGTTCAGTTAAAGTTATGCTCAGGGTTAGGGTTATGATCTCGGTAAAGTGGCAATTTCTCATGACATAGCAACACTGCATTGTTAATTTAAGGCATTACTGGTGTAATGATAACAGCAAAACATACTTTGCAACATTAAGTGTTTTTTAATTTGGGTTAAAAGATAGTCCAATCACAGCGAGTTCTGCGAGTGCCAAGGGAACTTCAAAGCCAATGGCAACTTAGTTGAGCAGATGCATCACACTTACTTGTCCATATATGGTCATCTATGACAGGATTTTCCGGGTTCTTGTGGTGAATGGACAGATGAGATTTATTTGTCTCCACTCAATATAAAACTGCAACAACAGATTGCATCCGTGGTTAACCTGACGCAGCAATAGATTTTGTTGATTACAGTGTTTTTGTTTGTTAGTTTTTCAAAACAAGGGTGTAATAGTTCCCACTGTATACATTGTTTACACTAATAATAATGAATGTACAATATTTAAACTCAAAAGTGTGCATATATTGTGTGAAAAATAAACAATAAATGTCAAAATGTTTCATTTTCTAACAAAAACAACACATCAGATAATTACTCAAACATGCAGTATTTTTCTAAAAAAATTAATAAAATTAATACAAATAAATAAAAAAGCTGTTATAGTGAAATATAACAACTTAAAACAATTACCGATTTATAAAGTAATTAATGGCTACATGGAAATAAATATGTAACTAAAAATATGCAAGAAAAACCCTGTAGAAAAGCAAAATATTTTACAAACCGGGAGTTTTGAGGCTTTTTCTTTCCTTTAATGAACAAATATTCAAAAAAAGATTAAGAACAACATTTTACAATTATGATTCTCCAGTAATCATTGTTTGCTTCTATTGTGACTAAATGCAGGACCAATTAAAATGGTTAAAAATTATAATTATATATATATATATAGTGTCAGGAGTGCTCAAAGTAGAGATGGGAGTGGAACTGTTGACTGTAAAGGAGAAATTAAAACAAGTAGACATGTTAAGACTAGAAGTTGGCAGTAAATGGTTGAGAGCAGATGCGCCACAAGAGAGAGAGTGATGTAGAAGCTTTTGGAAGGGCAGATATTGTGGAGAGCTGACGGAGAAGGACTAAGTAGTCAGTGAGGAATCCTGCAGGACAGGAACAAAGAGAATGTATCACACGATGAACAATAAATACTTGACAACAACAAATAGCAAACATACTGTACAACATACTGTAACTGCTTCATGTATAACAGTAAACAGATCATTTTCATCTTTGGTGTAGATGCTAAAATATTTACCATTATATTTCTTGTTCTTGGTGTAAACAGCTTTAAGTGATCTGATTTGGCCAAATTAATTGCAGATGTGATTTGTCACGTGACAAGTTAAACTAGCATTTCCAGACTCTTGCTTTTAGACAGATCAACATGGAAAGAAAGGCAGACTGTTAGGTGTGGACAGATATCATGTATTGTTGGAACAGGAAGACGCCGTGCCAATTTGTAAAAGTTAATAAATAATGGACTTAAAATAATGGACTTAAAATAAACTATGATATAAGCACTCTGACTACTTACTATGAGCACAATCTGCATGAGAGTTGAGGCAAAGGCCAATGTCAGCAGTCGTAGAATTTAAAAGTCGTAGAATTTTGTATGAGCACGCTTGTACAATGTCATATGAATTTGCTGACTTGGTAAATTGTATGAATTATTACTAATTCAACATGAGACTTTTCTGGGGGTTCTTCCTGATGGGGCCATGGGATATGTAAAGCAAATTTAATAAATATCACATGCTGTGCAAAATGCAGTCTGGGTGCTCAGACCAACACAGACGTACCATTGGATGTGTTTGCCTTTGCAGCTTTTGGTCTTCTGTGTACACACAAGATGGCCAAATTCAAATCCCATGACAGGCCTTCCTTTGGTCTTCCTTTTCAGCTGAAATGAAAAGAAATATACACATGATGAGACCGTGTGTTAAAATGATCTGTGACCAAAGTATTTGAGAGGAAGGACTGTAAGGAAACTTATTGATAACACATAAAATAAGAATGGGTTAATTAAAGCAAATTGGTTATAACTAAATGTGTTCAAAATTACCTGTGAAGGGTTGAACCTTTGAAGGACTTGTTCTGCCTCGTCAGCTGCTTCGAGTTCAAGTTCTAGCAGCTTTCTGACAGAACTGGTCAGAATTTGATTCTGAGTTTTAAAATATATATATATATATATATATATATATATATATAGAGAGAGAGAGAGAGAGAGAGAGAGAGAGAGAGAGAGAGAGAGGACTACAAGAAATGGCTTCTGAAAAGAGCTGTTGGATTACAGGTTTTTGTGGAGTATGTGATCTGACGTAAATGCAAGACAGAAAAAAATATTGAATCACAATCACTTCACAAAAAGCAGTAACACAGTTACTGTGGTAAAAGCAAGGTAATTATTGTTGTTACTCTGCTTTAACTACAAATACCACATTCAAAATATATTCACTGTGGTAAACCATGGTAAGTGCTGTGTTATATTGTGCTTTCAATACAAAGAGTAGACAGTAAACAGCAACTATGGTAAAATGACAAGTGCTGTGGTTACCATACATACAAATACCACAGTAAAACTACATTTAAGGTGAAGTGTGGTATATGTTGCAGATGTCTGATTGCTTCGATTGTTCTCATTTGTACGTCGCTTTGGATAAAAGTGTCTGCTAAATTTTTAAATGTAAATGTAATGTGGTGGTTACTGTGCATCCCTTACGAAAATTACCCACATGAAAAAATACTATAGTAATTTATAGTAAATAGTGTTTTTGAGCCACTATAGTAAAGTGTATTATGTATATTATAGTATTTACAACACTAGGTTAATGAATGCTACAGCATACTGTATAGTGAACTGATAAACTGTAATAAATACTTTAGTATACTTTCATTTGTACTACAGTAAACTGTAGTGTATTGTAGTGTAATATACCCTATAGTTGTAGAAAACTTAGTACAATATTGGATAAAGTAATTTGTGTATATTACCACAGAAACTATAGAATTACAGCAACAAATTATTTCAAGTACTTTACTATAGTATGGTTAAAAAACACTGGAATTTACTATAAATTACTATAGTATTTTTTTCGAATTAAATAAAAAAACATGGCTGCTATAATTAAACCAAGGTAACCACAAATTAACCATGGTTTTGCTAGACTAACCATAGTTTAACCATGGTATTTGTAGTAAAACTGTGATTATACAAATGGAAATTATCACGCAAAAAAAAAAACATTACTTCACTTTTACTAAAATAAAACCATGGTTCATTTCCGTAAGGGATTGACTACACGTGACATTGTCGAGCGACAGTAACTAAGGTAAAAAATATGGTAAATGTGTGGACTTTTTAAATGATCCCTTTCCAATGACAGGCAAATATCAAATTAATAATTTCATTCATAAATACGGGACAATCGACTATTTTACGAGACCGCTGGAAACCTTACCTGTATGCATTTTGAATTCATCCAAACCCATCTTTTAATGCACTATATCGCTGGTCTTTGGTCCGTGTGGAGTTGTTGTCATTGGGGAAATGATCGCCCCTGCTGGTTCTCCAGTGGTGACTCCAACTTCATTCATGCGTGACATTTTCACGCCTAGTGGAGGCAAAGCGTGACACTCACACGCATCCTCGAGTGGACCAGCATGTCTATTACACGCTTTGGCGTTATACCGGGTTGGCAGGTGTGATACTGCTTCTTTTATTTTCTCCAAATACCGTAGATAAGCAAATGTACACGGTATGATATATTGTGATATACCGTCATAGCAGTATATCGTTACAACCCTATACAGAACTCAGAAATATTTATTTCAAGATGCAAAAAAGTGAAATTGTACAATTTAATTTAATTTATTTATTTTCAATGAAATAGTCAAGGTTTATTTTTCATTTTTATCAAGTGTACAGTTTCAGTTTTTGCATCTTGAAAAAATATTTCGGAGTTTTGTAGCCCTCTGTGTTATGTTTGTTTAACTTCTCTGTTTGGGAGATAAATGACCCTTTATATCTGCTTTATTAATGCTTTATAATGTATAAATAGTCCTCACTTTAGATGAGCTCACACAAATAAATGGCTGGCAACTGCTACATGTTTTATAACTACCTGACTTCATCATGAATTACAGCAGGAATATGTTAATAAAGTATTTATTAAAACAAAAAAAATTATTATCATGTGTCTAAATAATATTTATAAATGTACATTTAAATAGTTTATTAATAATGTACTTACACTTTCTATGATTATGTATCATAAAATTGTTGGCAACAATTTACAATAAGGTCATTCAAATTAATTTTTTTAAATAGTTATAGATCATAAAAAGTGTTGGCAGCAATTTACATTAAGGTATCTCTGGTTAACATTAGTTAATGCATTTGGGGGGACTTTTGAGCTACAGTCACCAAACTCATTATATATATTGTTCTCATCAACTTTCTAATTTACACTCATTAGCTACGACCAACAGGAAGCCGGCTATTTTATTTGTGTGTGGAGTTTTGGAGAAAAAATGCTGTGACGTATTGCATACTGCTCAGAGGAGAATTGTATATGCACACCAAACTTTGTCTGCGTGATGTCAAAACATTGAGGAACTTAAATTGTGAATGGCTTGTGGATAGCTTGAAAGGTGTTGAAATGGTGATTTATTAGAAGGTAAAAATAGATAGCATTAATTTTCATATATCTTTAAAGTGCAGTTTCCAAACTTTTCAAAACGTTTTATTTACAGAGAAAGAGTCATTCTGAGGAAACATGCTTAGTTAAAAAAAAAATTATCATGCTCAGAGACAACAACAAAAAATGTAAACTATCACTGTTAATATGTGAAAGGTGAATACTGTAATACCAAGGATGACCACAAGATGAAAGCATAACCTTAACCCTGAAGAACTACATGATCTGTTTCTCTGTGTATTTGTCATGGTGCACAGGGGAGCCAGGAACGAGGAGGCGAGGAACTTCTCTTAAACAATTTATTTTCAACACAGAGATCGCTGGAGACAAGTACACACACCCAATGACGTTAAGACTGAAGACAGAGGCAGGGAAACACAGGGCTCTTAAAGGGGAGACTAAACTAGATAATTAATAACACAGGGCTGGGGACTAATTAACTAAAGACACAGGGCTGGGAACTGATAATCACAAATGAGGACAGGAACAGGAACTAACCAAATATGGGCACGAGAGGAGGGGAAACACAAGACACGGAGAGACACAGTCTGACATTACTCCCCCCTCCCGAACGGTGCGTCCCGCACCATACACCATCCAACGGGGAGGGGGGGTGGGCGCTCTGGAGGCCTCAAGGGACACGGAGACAGGACAGGACAGGAGGCCTCCAGGGCACCCGTTCTGGGAGCCATGGCGGGTCAGTGGACTCGGGCGGCCATGGCGGAGTGGGGAGCTCGGGCGGCCATGGCGGGTCAGGGGACTCGGGAGGCCATGGAGGATCGGGGAGCTTGGGTGGCCATGGTGGATCCGGGGACTCAGGAGGCCATGGTGGAGCGGGGAGCTTGGGAGGCCTCCATGGCGGGTAGCCCCCCCAAAAAAAATTTCTTGGGGAGACTCTTCATCTCAGGGGGGCGCTCTGGAGGCGTGGTCGCTAGGGGCTCTGGGGAGCAGGACGGAACCAGCAGGGGCTCTGGGGAGCCGGACGGAACCAGCAGGGGCTCTGGGGAGCCGGACGGAACCAGCAGGGACTCTGGGTTGCCGGACGGAACCAGCAGGGGCTCTGGGGAGCCGGACGGAACCAGCAGGGGCACTGGAGGACGCTGGCGAGGAGCCGGCACTGGAGGGCGCTCGGGAAGCACAGCGTCTCGGGGGCACTCGGGAAGCGCAAACTCTCGGGGGCGCTCTGGCAGCGCAAACTCTCGGGGGCGCTCTGGCAGCGCAAACTCTCGGGGCGCTAGCGGGAACGACGGAGAACGATGGAGAGCTGGACGGGACCAGCGGAGAAGCAGGAGAGAGCTTGCGAGGAGCGGCCACAGGAGGGTGCTGTCTTGGAACTGGCACAGGAGGGGGCTGTCTTGGAGCCGGCATAGGAGGGCGCTGTCTAGGAGCAGCCACAGGAGGGCACTGTCTTGGAGCCGGCACAGGAGGGCGCTGTCTTGGAGCCGGCACAGGAGGGCGCTGTCTTGGAGCTGGCACAGGAGGGCGCTGTCTAGGAGCCGGCACAGGAGGGCGCTGTCTAGGAGCCGGCACAGGAGGCGCTGTCTAGGAGCCGGTTCGGGAGGGCACTTGCGAGGAGTGGGCACTGGGGCGCGCTCAGGTAGCGCGGAATCGGACAGAACCGGCTGAGACGAAGGTGAGCTGGACGGGGCCAGCGGAGACGAAGGTGAGCCACTGAGCCATGATCATCTAGACCACCCCAGAATGATCATCTAGACCACCCCAGAAGATGGTTTTCTGGGTTTCTTCCCTCCATGTAACTCCCTCGGCTAGAGCTAGAAACTCCTCCACGTAGTCTTCAATAGATCGACCATCCTGAACAATTGTGAGGAGTGCATTCTCTGGATTCAAGGTGAAGATGTCCATGCTGGTGTTCGGTAAAGGGGTTCAGTCTTCTGTCACGGTGCACAGGGGAGCCAGGAACGAGGAGGCGAGGAACTTCTCTTAAACACTTTATTTTCAATACAGAGATCGCTGGAGACAAGTACACACACCCAATGACGTTAAGACTGAACACAGAGGCAGGGAAACACAGGGCTCTTAAAGGGGAGACTAAACTAGATATGTATAATACAGGGCTGGGGACTAATTAACTAAAGACACAGGGCTGGGAACTGATAATCACAAATGAGGACAGGAACAGGAACTAACCAAATATGGGCACGAGAGGAGGGGAAACACAAGACACGGAGAGACACAATCTGACAGTATTAGAATGAAAAAAAATGCATTTAATCAGTTGAAATGTTCTGCACTGTCAATATACTTTTACATAATTATTGTAGAGCCAATGGAGAATTAAAAACGTTTTTTTTTTTTTATCTTTAAGGAAAAATTATTACAACATCTATATATTCTAACTTGTTTCACTTATAGGATAAGAATATTTTATGTCCCTTTACTGCTCAGTTCAGTTAAACAGAATAAGAAACATATACATAAAATAAGTTAATATGTATTTTACTGGTAATATAGTTGTATATTATTGTTTCACAAATGCTTATAGATAATTTTAAATGGTTATAGATCATAACACTTTTGGCAACTGTTGTAATTTATAGAGCACTGACAACATAATTTGGTAACACTAAATAATAACTGCACACTATGAGTCATTAGGTAAGCATTAGTAAATAGTCAGTTCATCCTATATAAAGCATTGTCTCAACATTAAGAGTTATTAGTAAGCAGTTTATGAATACAGCTATAAATGCCTTGTTCTTTATTTATAAGCATGTCTATTACAAAGCAGATTTAAAGGCTCAGTTATCTTCCTAACAGTAAAAAAAATAAGCAAACACAACACAGAGGGATTCAGAACTCAGAAATATGTATTTCAAGATGCAAAAAAATGAAACTGTAAAACTGTACAATTTAATTTAATTTAATTATCTTCAATGAAATTGTCAAGGTTTATTTGTCATTTTTGCATTTATAAATGTACATTTAAATAGTTTATTAATAATTTACTTACAATTTCTAAATGATCTTATGAACCACTGTTATTTAATTTAGTTTAGAACTTAATATGAACTGACATTAATAAATGCTATATAATAAATGCTAACATGCTCCAGGGCAACCACAAAATTAAATGTATCACACTTTACAGGACACAGGTGAAGACTGTAAAACCAAGGATGACCACTTGATAGAGTCAGATGATTAAATATCTTTAAAAGCAATGCATGAAATCAGTTAATATGTCTTATAGTGCCAGTATAGGTTTAAATATTTATTGTAGAAACACTTATAGGACATTCATTTTTTTATCTTTAAAAGAAAAATCAAGTTTGTTATAATCCTTCCCTCTCACTGATAGGATAAGGCATATTTTAAGCCTGACACTTTACTGCTCAGTTCAATTAATTAGAATAAGAAACAAATACATGAAATAGGCTATTATGTATTTTACTGGTAATATATTTGATATAATTATTTCACAAGTACTTATAAATTAAAATATTTAAATATGTAACCCGTGACAACCGAATATCATGCAAGCTACTTTATCAATGGACCAGTAAGCTCAGAAGTCTAGATTCGTCCGAGGAGAGAGATGGTGCGACAGTAGTGAACAACTCAGAGACGGGGGTTGAGGTAAGAATAAGAAAACATTATTTAAAAAAATAAATACAATTTTGTATATCATACAAATGACCCCAGTTTAGTTTACATTCAATAGTAAGGATTTGTATCGTTTTTTCTTTCCTTCTTTAACTGTTTTGATCTTAAATTGGATCTTGGTTTAGTTATTCAACACTTTGAATATTTACCAATAAACCTCAAACAAATTTCTGAAAGAATAAACACCCAATAAAACAAAATTACATTCAGTCTGAACACTTCAAATTTAACCAAGAGTTAAATGCTTGTAATGAACACTCAAAATGATTCTTTGAAAAAAAAAAACAGTCAGTTAATAAATTTAGTCCAGGAATGGATGAAATCTGCAGTCTCTAAAGTCTATGCCGAAATAGGAAGAAGGATACGAAATTCCACTCCTACCGTTTGCAGATGAATAAATTCAATTTCTGTATTCTTTCTTAACAGGAATGTTCACAGGCTCCAGTTAACACACACAGAAGAGAGTTGAGACAATTCACAATCCAAGAAAGGTTCACACTTCACTCGATTCGCATCCAGAGCAGGCCACATTCAGCAGATGAACATCAACAGAACATCACACAGGACCAAAAAATAAAAATTACCTGGCCTTGAAAACAAGGCCCAAAAAAATAACAATTAGCACTTTGCAATGTATTTTAGCACAATTTCAAATAAACAACAATATCCATTCATATACCTTGGTGTATTGAATTCCTTTGTATGATTTCCATTCCCTTATTGGGCATTCCCTTTTTAATAATAAAAGCATTCCGCTTTAATTCTATGCAATCACTTGTATAATTACCTTGTTCGACACAAAGCATGTTAATTATTGGTATTTCATAAGTAATTACCATTACTTTTGTCTCTATTTTACTCTCAGGTCTGTTTTCATCATTTATACTACACTAAATAAATGGTTAATTTATGAAACACATTTTTAACAAGACTTTGAAACATATTTTAACGAAAATAAAATAAACCACATCAACTCACCAAGGAAACTCATTCAAATGTACATATGAAGCTGCAGGAAAACTCCCGATGGTACACGTTTGAAGATAATCACACTCAGACACACTGCTTTTCTCTCAATCCTTCGTTAGAAATATATATACACAACACAAATCGTATTAGCATCATACGAATGCAAAAATTCCGTTATTAACGTGTTTAGAACATTACACGAGATCAATCAAATGGTTTCTGCGGTTATTTGATTGCTCTATTATTATGTCTATGCTACTACCCACTAGTAACATGGGTTACATTATTTAAATGGGTTACATTGGTTATGGGTTACATTTCACACACGCATACACACATTTAACATTGTTTCACTGTTACTTGCTTAAATGGCAGATTCGTGTCTACCTTTGTGTGCAGGTGAGGACACGTTCGAGCTGCATTCGGCGCAGCTGGAGCTGGAGGCCGTGGAGACACGGATCCACGAGCTGCTTGGGAAACAGGCCCAGCTGAGGAAACGGATAGCAACGCTGGAAACATCTCGGGCTGACGCTCATAAGTCCGGGGTAAGTATGCAACGCGCTGCTAACGCTCCCACCACCTCTACTCCGTGTGTTTCTCTGCACAGGCCCCGTGCACCCGGGACGCGATCGTCACAGATGGCCTTCACTCCGGCGCCGGGAAACCACGGACCCTGGGTGCAGCAGCGGAAGACGCGATCCAGGCCCCGGGCGACGACTTCTCCCCGGTCTTGACATCTCATCCCGGAACCGCCGCCTCTCTGCGAGACTGATCGTGACGCTGTGGTCATCGGAGACTCAATCGTCCGGCATGTCCGTGCTACATTAGCTGAAGGTAAAGTGCACACTCATTGTCTCCCTGGTGCTCGTGTTCTTGATGTTTCTGTGCAGATACCGCGATCCTGAAGGATGGCGAGGCGTTGCAGCTGTTGTGATTCACGCGGGGCTAACGACACCAAGCTGCGGCAGACGGAGACACTGAAGAGGGACTTCAGGAGCCTGATCGAGACAGTCGCAGCACATCGCCAGCGGCGGCGATCATCGTGTCAGGACCTCTTCCCGCGTGTCGGCGAGGACACGAACGGTTCAGTAGACTGTTTGCTTTAAATGAATGGTTGTTTTCATGGTGTACAGAGCAGAAAATTCTCTTTGTCAATAATTGGAATCTTTTCTGGGAGCGTCCTAGGCTATTTCGTGCTGATGGCCTGCACCCAGCAGAGTCGGTGCGGAACTCCTGTCGGACAACATCACCAGGACGCCACGCTCCATCTGACTAGTAAGCCAATTCTCCAATAACAGCTATGATGACTTTTGTTCTACCCACTTAAAAGATAAAGGTACTTGTAGTGTCCAATCTATACAGACTGTGTCTGTTCCCGAATATTGAGTTCAAAATATAAATTTAATGCAGGATCTAGAACAAATCTGATCGTGATTAAACCAGAAAATGCAAAATAAATGAACAAAAACAATTTTTAAAACTTGGGCTCCTAAATATCCGATCACTCACACGAAAGCAGTTATTGTAAATGAAATAATCACAGATAATAGTTTTGATGTACTCTGTCTGACTGAAACCTGGCTTAAAACAAATGATTATTTTGGTCTAAATGAATCTACTCCACCAAGCTACTATAAGCACGAGCCTCGTGAGACTGGTCGTGGCGGCGGTGTCGCAACAATATATAGTGATATTCTCAATGTTACTCAGAAAACAGGATACAGGTTTGACTCATTCGAAATACTTATGCTTAATGTTAAACTGTCAGATAAGCAAAATAAATCTGTCCTATCGCTTGCTCTGGCTACTGTGTATAGACCGCCAGGGCCATATACAGATTTTCTAAAAGAATTTGCAGATTTCCTCTCAGACCTATTGGTTACTGTTGATAAAGCACTAATTGTTGGAGATTTTAACATTCACGTTGACAATACAAATGATGCGTTAGGACTTGCGTTTACTGACCTAATAAACTCTTTTGGTGTCAAGCAAAATGTCACCGGGCCCACGCATCGTTTTAATCATACGCTAGATTTAATAATATCGCATGGAATTGATCTAACTGATATAGATATCATACCTCAAAGTGAAGATGTTACTGACCATTTCCTAGTAGCGTGCATGCTGCATATTACTGATATTAACTATATGGCTCCGCGTTATCGCCCAGGCAGAATTATTATTCCAGCCACTAAAGACAGATTCACAAATAACCTGCCTGATTTATCTCAACTGCTCTGTGTACCCATAAATACAGATGAACTAGACACAATTACTAGCAACATGGGAACTATTTTCTCCAATACGTTAGAAACTGTTGCACCCATCAAATTAAAAAGGTTAGAGAAAACGTGCTGCGCCATGGTACAACAGTTATACCCATTCTCTCAAGAAAGATACTCGTATTCTTGAGCGCAAATGGAGAAAAAGTAACTTGGAAGTCTTTAGAATTGCGTGGAAAAACAGTATGTCCAGCTATAGACAGGCTCTAAAACTGCAAGAACCGAGTATATCCGCAAACTCATAGATAATCACCAAAACAATCCAAGGTTTTTATTTAGCACAGTGGCTAGATTAACAAATAAACAGATGTCACCCGATCTAAATATTCCCTCACAGTTTAATAGTAATGACTTTATGAATTTCTTTACTGATAAAATAGATAATATCAGAAATACAATAACAAACGTAGATTCTACAGCGTCTAGTACTTCAGCATCATTCATCGCACCCAAAGAAAACTGCAGTGCTTTAGAACTATAGGACAGGATGAGCTAAATAAACTTATCACTGCATCTAAACCAACAACATGTTTATTAGATCCTGTACCAACTAAACTATTGAAAGAGTTGTTACCTGTTGCAGAACAACCGCTTCTCAATATTATTAACTCCTCGCTATCTTTAGGTCACGTCCCAAAACCATTTAAGCTGGCAGTTATTAAGCCTCTTATTAAGAAACCAAAATTAGATCCTTGTGAACTGGCAAATTACAGACCCATTTCAAATCTTCCGTTTATGTCGAAAATATTAGAAAAAGTAGTGTCTGCTCAATTGTGTTCCTTTTGCAAAAAAATGATATCTATGAAGAATTTCAGTCAGGTTTCAGGCCCGCCATAGCACAGAAACTGCACTTGTTAAAATTACAAATGACTTGCTTCTTCGTCAGACAAAGGCTGCATCTCGTTGCTAGTTTTACTTGATCTTAGTGCTGCGTTCGACACTATAGATCATGACATACTGATAGATCGATTACAAAACTATACAGGTATTCAAGGGCAGGCTCTAAGATGGTTTAGATCCTACCTGTCCGATCGCTACCACTTTGTTTATTTAAACGGGGAGTCATCTCAATTATCACCAGTAAAGTATGGAGTACCACAAGGATCTGTCCTAGGTCCTCTATTATTTTCATTATATATGCTGCCCCTTGGTAATATTATTAGAAAATACGGGATTAGTTTCCATTGTTATGCTGATGACACTCAACTATATATCTCAACAAAACCAGATGAAACTTGAAACTATCTAAGCTAACAGAGTGTGTTAAAAATATAAAAGATTGGATGACCAGTAATTTTCTCCTATTAAATTCAGATAAGACCGAGATATTACTTGTTGGACCTAAAACAGTACACAGAATCTCTTGGATTACAATCTGCAACTAGACGGATGTACTGTTACTTCCTCTACAGTTAAAAATCTGGGTGTTATATTAGACAGCAACCTATCTTTTGAAAATCATATTTCCAATGTTACAAAAACATTCTTCCATCTTAGAAACATTTCCAAGCTACGGAACATGTTAAGTGTTTCTGATGCAGAAAAGTTAGTTCATGCATTCATGACCTCTAGACTGGACTATTGTAATGCACTGCTAGGTGGTTGTCCTGCATCCTCAATAAACAAGCTACAGATAGTACAAAATGCTGCGGCTAGAGTCCTTACCAGGTCAAGAAAATATGACCATATTACTCCAATTTTACAGTCTCTGCACTGGCTACCTATTAAGTTTCGTATCAGTTACAAAATATTATTACTTGCCTATAAGGCCCTAAATTTACATTTACATTTACATTTATGCATTTAGCAGACGCTTTTATCCAAAGCGACTTACATTGCATTCAAGTTTCATCAGCTCTTGCTTTCCCTGGGAATCGAACCCATGATCTTGGCGTTGCTAACGCCATGCTCTACCAGTTGAGCTACAGGAAAGTTTATAGCTCCTAATCATTTATCATATATAAATGATTTAGCTCCTGCGTACCTAACTAATCTTTTATCACGCTACAATCCAACCCGCTCCCTTAGGTCACAAAACTCTGGACTCTTGGTAGTACCTAGGATAGCAAAGTCCACTAAAGGAGGTAGAACTTTTCATATCTGGCTCCTAAACTATGGAATAGCCTTCCTGAAAACGTTCGGGGTTCAGACACACTCTCTGTTTAAATCTAGATTAAAGACGCATCTCTTTAGCCAAGCATTCATATAATGCATCTCACAATCTTGTACTGCCAGTCCATCTGAACACATGCACATTATTATGCTTTAGCTTGGGTTATACTGATAATTTCATCCAGGGTTATTCCTGGATGGAGCCGCTGCTACGCTAATTGTTTTACTGTTTCTATGTTACTGCCACGGGATTAACATCCCGTGGTAGTTAGGAATTACACAAGCCTCAGTCTGGATCCTACCCTTAAGCGATAGAGATGACCGAACACCTGAGAAGAGACGATGACAACCCCTCCGAGATGAGCCCCAGAGACAGATCTCCAGTGAGGACCTCGTCACCTAGACATCCATCGGGGAAAGACCCCCGGAACCAGTGGACCACTTACACTCTGACTTTGCTGCAGTTGGAACAAACTACTGATTTGTCTGGCCGGAGGGAACTGGCCCCGACTGAGCCTGGTTTCTCCCAAGGTTTTTCTCCATTCTGTCACCGATGGAGTTTTCGTTCCTTGCCGCTGTCGCCTCTGGCTTGCTCAGTTGGGGACACTTCATTTCCAGCACAATCATCGACTTGATTGCACAGATATTATTTAAACTGAACTAAGCTGGACAATGCCACTACTAAATTCAATAATGAAATGCATTCAGCAGATAATTGAGTGTTAAATCCTGTCATTTTACATTATTGACAAATTTGCCTATTTTGATATTGTGCAGTGCTTTGTTACAATTTGTATTGTTAAAGGCGCTATATAAATAAAGGTGACTTGACTTGACTTGACATTAGGTTGACATTAGTTAATGAATTAACTAACAATGAACAATATATTTTTACAGCATTTATTAATCTTTTTAATGTTAGTTAGTAAAAAATAGTAATGTTCGTATTAATTCACAGTACGTAAACTACATTAAATATGAACAATATATTTGTACTTTATTTATTTGTGTTAGTAAAAATTAATCATGTTAGTTCATGGAAAAGTAAATTGTTAAAAAATGCTTATAAATCATTAAAAGGTTTGGTAACACTATAATAATGTCTTATTTGTTAATATTAGTAAATGCATTAACTGACGTGAACTAACAATGAAAAATATATTTTCTCAGCATTTATTAATATTTGTTGATGTTAATCAAAATGTTGATGAACATTTGTTGATGTTAATTCACAGTGCATTAACTAATGTTAACATAAAACTTTAAATGTCATAATGTTTAAATTTAGATTATTAACTAACATTAATAATTGTTCATGTTAATTAATATAGTTAATGTTAATAACTGAAACCTTTTCGAAAGTGTTTCTAAAGTTTTATATGTTGTTCTGTGTGTGTATGTATTTCACAGACTTGATGGTTTGGATTAACCCTTTAATTGCTGTATCCCTTAAAACCAGACTGCCAGAGGGTTACTGTAAATGCATGAGAGAGAGAGAGAGAGAGAGAGAGAGAGAGAGAGAGAGAGAGAGAGAGAGAGAGAGAGAGAGAGAGAGAGAGAGAGAGAGAGATATAGCGTCTGTTTAAACTGTGTGTTTCACAGAGCTGATGGTTTTGGATTGCCATGTCCCTTAAAACCAGACTGCTAGAGGGTTACGAAGAAATGCATGTGCCCTCTGGGCACCACTTGCCTGATGCCACCGGGGTGGCGTTTGCATCGGCTTGGGCCCGCCATCGCTGCTTGCAGCTATATTTATTATTTATTATTATTACTGCAGAACATACAAACTCAGGGAAAGATGGTATAGTATCTTTAACAATGAACAATCACAATGACCAAAAAACAGAAAGCATAACTATAATGGGCATGCATATATCATATAAGACTATTAAAACAGGGGAAAATATTAAATAATAATAATAACCATATTATTATTATTACTTTGAATAAGCATAAAGTGAAAGTGAATAATTGAAAGTGACGTGATATGTGGCCAAGTATGGTGACCCATACTCGGAATTAGTGCTCTGCATTTACCCATCCAAAGTACACACACACAGCAGTGAACACACACCCGGAGCAGTGGGTATATGCTGCGGCGCCTGGGGAGCAGTTGTGGGTTCAGTGCTTTGCTCAAAGGCACCTCAGTTGTGGTATTGAGGGTGGAGAGAGCACTGGTTATTCACTCCCCCACCTACAATTCCTGCCAGTCCTGAGACTCAAATTTGCAACCTTTGGGTTACGAGTCCGACTCCCTAACCATTAGGCCACGACTTCCCGACAAAATTAATTTAAACAATGCATTAAAATGGCATTTGTTTTTGTTATGCATAAGCCTCAGGGATGAAACGAGAGAGACATTCAACAAGAAAAAGAGTAGATTTAAGCCAGTTTTGTGTGTGGATGAACAATTTTGCACATAACATTAAGAAATTAATCACATTTTCAAGATATAACGATTTTGGTTTTCCGTAAAAAAAAGTATTATCTTTATAAAAGGATTAAACTGTGGGTTAAAAATATAATACATATAATATATAATATAAAAACTTAAACAATCCCAATATTTATTGGTTATACAGCACTACAAAAATACAGTAAATTGAAAGACTATTGCCATAAACTGTTTGTCTTATTGTTAGTGGGTTTTGTGTAAAAAAAAACTCTCACAGAACTCTCATCCGCCATGTTCTTTGAATATGAATTAAGTTGTCATCTGTGTGCAAATGATTCTGGGATAGGCTATGGTGTGAACATCCATCAGATGCACACTTATTTTTTGTTCCTGGTTTCTCTTTTCCTGTGTTTATTTCCTGTTTCCTTCTGTTAATGTCCTGATATGTTTCTACGGTTAAGGATTGGTTTCACCCATGACTTTAGTTCCTAATTTAGCCATGACTTTCTATGTATTCAGTTCCCTGTTGCCTGTTCTTGTTGCACAATGGTTTACATTCATGTGTTTTGGTTGTTGCCTCTTCTACATACGCTTATGGGACAAGCTTTGCCTCAAATACTGTACAGTGTGGGCATACCGTGTGTTGTGGGCATTAAACTTTGCCACTTTTCTGACCTGGAGCAGTCTTGCGCACTTACTTCCTGTCCTCTGCACACTCTCAAGTGGCCAAGTAGACAGGCCTGTAAACTCTCGATCAAACCTTAAGTTAACAGAGAATGCTTAGAGAGTGCTATGAACCTGTTTAACCTGATCTAAACCAAGGTGGTTTTTTTTTTGTTCTGAACCTTCTCTGAAACTGTTCTCTAGATTCAAACCATAGTTTGTTCAACTATAGTGGTTTCTTTCCAAGAAAATTGTATTTAAAACTAGAATATAGTGGCTCATATATTGAAAAATAGGGTTATCAATGGTTATGTTTAGGGGTTGTGGTTAGGAGAATAGCTTATCTCAATTAAATTTAAATCATTTCTGAATATCAATAATACAAATACAGCATTAAACAGTTAGTGTTACAAAATATCATATATATAAACAGGGTCCTGACATTGCAGCCACTTGGATTGCAGAATCATGCTCATTTGTAATAGGGGCTTGTATTTGACATATTATAATAAACCTATTTGTTTTACAACAAACTTTTGAATTACAGCATGTTTTAAATATGTTTTAGATATAAAAAATATATTGAAATGTAAAGTAATGATTAGGGGAAACCAATCACTCCAAGTAAACTTACTAAAACTACTTGTAAAATGTGATGAAATTTGAGGGTTATGATTGATGATTTAAACTTCCATGAATGGCTTTGCAGGCCAGCCTAAAATGCTGCACTAAGATAAGTGATCACTGCATGAGGGTGTGGAAGGCAACGGATTGGTGGATGGTCATTATGGAGGCTGGGTGTCTACTTCTTCCCCTCACTGCACATTAAGATAAGCTCCTACACCACAAACACCCACAACTACAGAGCTGAATGTCTATATCACTGTTGCTCTAATACCTGAAAAACATTCATGGCTGAACAGAAATGTCTGTAAGTGATCTAGCTATTCATTGTAGCTTTTGACTCATTTTATTTCTATTTTATTTTACATTGTACTGTTTTTTTATACAGTGAAAAGAGCTTGGAGGAAGACAGGGGAGCTGAAGGCAAGAAGAAGACAAAGAAGCAAAAGGGTGAAACATGGGCTAAAGAGGGGCCACGAGACCCTTTTGAAATGGTAACTGATAATTTATGTGTGTGAACTTTTTTTATGAGAAGTGTGAATATATTTACCGTTTTTAATATTAGTTGAATTTGTTCACAGCTGGACTCTCTTTCTGAGGAGAAGCAACAAGAGATTCAGAAAGCCCTACACCTATTTTCTTTTGGTCATGGGCCTCCAAAGAACCTACAAGAGGCCCGAAGACACACATACCACTTTTGGAATACTCAGCCAGTCCCTAAGATAGGTATGACGCACATTGCACAGGTAGAAACAGCATAAACTGTGTGCATGTCTACAAACAGCATTCATTCTTTTAGATGAGAAAGTGACATCACGAGGACCAGTTGAGTCAGAGAGGCCCAGTGTTCGAGAGGAGCCATTCTTACTGCCACAGGAATTCATTTGGGATACACTCAACCTGGACAACCAAGAGCAGGTGAGTGAGAATTATTTGTGAACCAACACAGTCCCAAAATTATTTATTGTACAAAAGTGAAACAAAATATCCTTGAAATCTGGTGATGGACAATTTACACAAATTCTACTTTTGCTAAAGTATAGATGGCTTGATTAAGTATTATTATATTATGATTAAGTACTTTTTGCATGTTATTTACGCTTGAAAATGGTACAAGAAATTCAAAATGTATTATAGTTTAAATATATAGTAAATGCAATTAGTTGAAATGAAAAATGCTTTATATGTAATTAATATGTAATTAAAAAAATATATATTTTTAAATATGGTTATAATGTACTGTCAAATGTACTGATAAGCTTACATGGTAAACTACAAATTATTTAATGTAATTTCTATTTAAACTTGAATGTCTAAATATTTGTATATATTGTTGTAATTACACATTTGTAATGATGTTACCATTTAGTATATTTAATATATATTAAAATGTAATATTAAATAGCACATAAGATTTAAAATGATAATAAAGTACTTTACATGTTATTTAGTACTAGTTGAAACATCAAAATAAGTGTACTTCTTTAAATCACAAAAATATTATTAAAACAATTTAAAATGTATTAAAATGTAAATCTTTCAATTTGACATTATTTCAAAGGGCACTTTTTAAAGCAAGTGTCTTAAGAAACATTAAAGGGCACCTATTATGCAAAATCCACTTTTACATGGTGTTTGGACATAAACGTGTGTTGGCAATATGTGAACCACCCTACAATGATAAAAATCTACCCACCTCTCATTTTTGTATCACCTTTAAACCACATCAGTCTCACTAGGCAAGCCGTTTTGATTGCAATGCAATGTGACATCACATTGCATAGGGCCAGGCCACGGAGTTTGATTGACAGTTCTGCATTGCTATAGTTTCTGCCCTCAGCGGTTGTATGCTGTCGTACATATATGCTTATGTGTAGGTTCAGTAACTTCACTTTAATGGCAATGAATAGGTGTTTTTTGTTTTTTTAAATGCTCATTTTAGAAGAAAATTTCAGATGACACAGAGTCATTTGCATCTGAACTCTTCAAATATACCTTCATGTACGCTATTTAATAGAATTAACATTTGCATGCTCAAAACACAAATTTACATTTTGAGGGGCCTAATGTCCCAGTCACACATACTAAGTCAAGCTGTGGCTATATGAGTCAATATTTAGTTTTGACTAATCAAAATATGAGTTCCAGATATCTAATCTGCAATTTTAAACTCATCGTAATTGGCATTGATCCCTTCAAAGTGTTTTTTTTTTTAAAAATGGACTACACTGCAATGGACACCAGGACTTAAGTAAACATTCCTCATATTGTGCCTATATTTATGAACTAAAGTTTAAACATATACAGTATTGAACTAGTCTTGAGGAAAATGCACTGTAACAATGAGGAATGCAATAAGAATGTAAAAAAATTGTCTTATGATAAGATGAAAGCTAAAAAAAAGCTAGTTTAAATTTTTGCTCCTTGCAGTCAAGATGCTATACCAAACAGAACCACAAGGAGACGCCAAAGACAACTAAATCTCCGGTCTTTACCTGACTGTACTACTATATGGATCCATTCAGAATTAAAATAATTCAACCACTGTCAAAAACATATTCATCCAGCACCCATTATAAAATACTATTACTTTTAACCCAAATACATGCTGAAAAGAATCATTTACTGACATTTGGACGTAATTCACTCTTCTCTCTGCAATCTCTGATGAAATTGGTCATGTTCCCTTTCATAGGTTCACTAGCTATGATGCAATGGGAACGCCCTCTGTGTGTGCCGATTGTCTGAACCCCATATAAAATCATACCAATTGATTGACTGATGGTGTGAGCGCTGCCAACAATGCTCTTATGTCGCCATCCTTATACTGGCGAATGCGCCATCTGCCCCTCAGATTTTTCTGCCTTTACAAAGCGGCCATTTTAGCCCTTCTGTTGCGGTTCTTCTGGCCCGATATCTGATTGTATTTTGTTGAGATTTCTTCTTTGCACTACGGTGACTGCTATAGTGAAACTCCATTCTTCTTGCGATGAAGTGCCATGGAGTATCATCAATGCCAGCCACCGTGCTCTCACTTCATTGCGAGCGACGATCCACATAGTAAGTGTGTTAAATGTATGGATTTTTTGCATGTGTGCGAGGCGGTTTATGGTGTTTCTAAATGCAAAAATTGTGAAAACCTCTGTCTCAAAACTCTCAGCACTAGGCTAGAGGTTTTTGAGAAGGGGTCATCCATTTTTCCCTGTTACACTCCGGAAGCGAGTGAGGCCCTCCGTGAATCCTGGGGTTTGGATGTGGGGTTCAAGGCAATGGAGAGTGAGCAGATAGGCCTCGACCTTTCTCTCTCTCTCTCTCACCTGAGCCCACATGTGAAGATTCACCGGTTGAATTCACACATGATTATTTATGTCCTAGCCCAAGGGCACGCAATGCGATTTCCTTCAGGCTAGAGAACATTTTGTTTATGGCAGAGTCAGAATCAGAGGATTTCGGGCCTCTTTCAGCCGGCGCTCTCCCACCTAGTGGCCAGGAAGCACGGCCTTCCGCAGCCTACCCAGAACTCGTGGACGTGCTAGTGCGCACCACAGAGAAGCTCTCTATCGATTGGCCCAACGAGCTCCGTGAATTCCAGTAGTCTAAACTTGACGAGCGGTTTCTCAGCAGCCCAAATTCAAGGCCCATGCAGAGAAAACGGCCCTTTTTCAGTGATCTGCATCACGAGATCTCCAGATCATGGAAGCAGCCCTTCTCTGTCCGCCTTACCTTGTAGGTTCGGTAGAGCAGGGCTATACAGCCATTCCGGCGATCGAAGATTTGCTGGCCATGCATCTCTGGCCATCTTCGGCTCCTTCCTGGAAGTCCCGCCCCCTCCTTCCGACTAAACCATGTAGGACCACTTCCGCCCTTATCGGGAAGTTCTATGTGGCAGCTGGTGAGGCAGGCATCGCCCTTCATACTATGGCCATTCTCCAAGCCTACCAAGTGGATGTACTTAAGAAGATGGACGAGGGTGGTGGTCTGGCTCCAGAGGTGGTCAAGGAGCTATGTAGAGCCACAGACATGGCCCTGAGAGCCATCAAGCATACCGCTTGTACTTTATGGCGCTCTATGGTGGACTCGGTGGTTGCAGAGCACCACCTGTGGCTTAATCAGATGGAAACAATTCAGAAGTTTCAAAGTCATCCTCGAATTGGTTAGATTATACAGGATTTCCAGGAGACGGGTGTGTCACATTCTTTAATGTTGTCAGGATCAACTAAATGCTGAATTTTCAAAATTAAGTGAAAAATGTAAAGTTCGTGCCATAGAATCTTTAAAATATGTTCAAGAGTTTTACACACCGGTCTGTTATTGTGGCAACATTTCCACACCCCGAAACGTGACGCAGTTGTTTTACCTGTCAGTTATATGGCCTCTTGGGCGGTAGAGCCCTGCACGGGCCTAAAATATAGGTCCTAGCCCAGCCCTGGCCTGAGACGCTCAGGCCCTAGCCCGGCAGCTTATCATTTTTTATTATTTTATTAAGGTAATTTAGAAAAACATTTTGAGCACTCTTTTATTCGTTAAATGTAAGTTTTTGTTTTTTAAAGTAGCTAACGACCAGCGGCAGATAGTGAGCTGATCATAGCCTGTTTGATCAATTTAGACATTATAAATATATCTACAGAAAGCTTTAAATTAGTACTTAACAAAATAAAACATATAGAAAACAAAAACTCTTTCATTATAATCATAATCCGTACAGATGTATATCTTAAAGGCGGGTCTAATGAGGAGATGGCAAGTCGGGATCTGCAACTTCCTCCTTGCGACACCGACTTAGAAAACACTAGTTTATTAATATTAATATAACATTTCCCCCGAACACATTCATGCCGACCCAAGACAAACATCAATATCACTTTAAGCTCTCTGACGTGCGCTCTCTGAAGCGCACTGTCTCTGCTATACACAAACAAACACACACACGCTTCTAAGAGGTAAACTTTTATTATAGGCCTCAAACATAAATACCACCACCGTCAATCATGCCCACAAATATAAATACGGACAAAACTCTGCCAAAATGCAGCTTTTGCCGAAGCATTGGGAACTTTTAGTAACTCCCCACGCTCCAACTTCTCCCTGATGCTCTGCATGGTCAACTGTCACCTGTATTCTAATGTGTGAGTATTTGTGTTGCGTACTTGCCTATTGCATAGGCGATGTATAATATTTATAATATAATTATTATAACAATATTTAATATAGTACATGTGTGGTGTGCGCGTATTTGGGCACAATAAAAGGCGCGAAGCTAAATGAGCCCGAGTCCGATCCGAGCCCAATCTGTCAAAAAAAAAAAAACGTCCCGAACCCGGCCTGAATGGACTTGCAGGGCTCTATTGGGCGGGCCTTGTCCATTCAAAGCGGCCAAAGTTCCCAGACCTTCAGCCGTCAGTCTGAAGGTCTGGCTACGCGGCGACATTTCCACACCCCAAAACGTGATGCGGCACAAAGCGAAACGTGATTGGTTGCTTTACCTGTCAGTTATATGGCTTCTTGGGCGGGCCTTGGCCATTCAAACCGGCCAAACTTCCCAGACCTTCAGCCGTCAGTCTGAAGGTCTGGCTACGCGAGACTATTAAGAGGAGAGCTTCTCTCTGTTTCAACGTGGGGGACAGGAGATGCACCAGGCTTTCTCCCCTCGCCTCCTGCTCATGTGATAGGAGGCAATGTATGAGTCTCTCCCAGAGCCATCAGATCCTGTACCAATTATAAACCAGGCCCTCACATCAGTCCCTGTGGGCTTCCTCACCCCGTATCAGGATGCCAAGGGCTCTCCTTTGTGGTGGATGATGTTACCCCTCCGGACCATCTCGACATCCCAACACAGGTATGTCCTCTAGACTGCAACACTCTGCTTCCTCTATCGCAATTCTTTCACGAATGGAAGCATCTACCAGGGTTATTGCCTTGGGTTCTTCAGTTCGGTTACACTCTTAAATTCGGCCGCAAACCCCAACCTTCAATGGGCTGCACTTGACTGTAGTGAACAATGCCTCAGAGGTTTCTGTGCTAAAGCAGGAACTATCTTCCCACCTCCTCAAGGGGGAGATAGAAAATGTTTCTCCTTTGGAAATAGAACACAGCTTCTGGTTACTTTCTGGTTCCAAAGAAGGATGGTAGCCAATACCCTGCTCTAGACCTTCGCCAATTTGTCCCCAAAATCAGCAGATTCAGAAGTGCGGGTTAACTGCCACCACCACACTATTCTTTTGTCCCCAAAATTGAATAAGTGCAGACATTATAGGGTACTTCACCACATCCCTGTGCACGCACCAAACCAGAACCATGCAGCTTTTATCCAATGCCTCGAGCTGAATCAGGCTTTGGTGGATCGAGGTCTGGTTACAACCGGAATCCATCAAAGCAAGATAAGTACCCCCTTAATACTCACAGGTATTTGGTACAAGCCAGCTTGATCGGGGGCAGCCTGTGAAGTGTCCGGGACCCGGATCAGTGCCCCCACCTCCATCACTGGGCACCAATCTATGAAATGCCCTTGGTCCCCACACCGCCAACAGGCCGGCCCAGGCCTCCCCACCGCCCTAGTGGCAGGAAGTGAGTCAAGCTACTGACGTGGAGAGAGCAATGAAAAAGGTACTGCTGCGGTCCCCACACTGGCTTGCCCCACCACCCCCTGGATGGCGCTCTCGGGCCAGCAACAGACTCCGGAGGCGGCCCTCGAGGAGGGATGGGAACTAGGAAGTGGGACAGGACGAGTGGACGAAGGGACAGTAGGGGAAGAGAGAAACAGATGGCAGGGATTCGCAGACTGCTGGGCACGCCACCATCTGGTCCTCCGCCAATTGGATGGCCAGGTCTAGCAACGTCGGGCTGTGGCACTGGACCCACTCTGCAGTCTTCCTCGGGAGACGGCCGATTAACTGCTCCAGCACCACTCGGTCAAGGATCTGCTCGACGTCACCTCGCCCGGCCAGCAGCCATTTTCTGCAAACGTGCCGGAGCTGTTGAACAAGCACGAAGGGCCGGCCATTATCGCCCAGGTCCAGTGACTGAAACCCCTGGCGATGTTGTTCTGTGCTCAAGCCGACCCGCTGGACGATAGCTCACATCAGGTCAGTGAAGACCAGGACATTTTGGATGGTCAAATGTTGGGCCGCCACCTGCACCTCCCCCGAGAGCAGAGGTCACCCACATGCCTCGGCCGACTTCTCGAAGAGATCAAGGAAAGATTCTGGTCATCCTGTGGCCCCATTTTATTCAGGGGCAGATGAGTGGGGCCGGCTGGGTTCCTTTATGATGGCCTTCCTGTCCATACATCCTGGTCCATCCAGCTCCGGAACAGCTCACGGTCCTCCTGCTGGGCCTGCACAAGAGTGTGGAAACGCCATTCCTAGTTGTCTCACATCTCCAGCAGCGCCTTATGGTGTTCTTGTTGGAGGCCTGCGAGCGATTGTATCACTTCCGCAAATGGCGAATTTGGCGGTGACTACATGACAGAGTTTTGACACCAGTGTAACAATGTTCGAGGAAAGGAAGGAAGAAATCAGAGTCGGCGTGACTGAGGGTCGGGTAATTTATTCAACACTTTACAAAAATAAACACTTGTGCTCTCTGGCACTTCAATTAAACATAAGTTCACAGCACTTTGGATATTGTCTGAACCACAGCAACAGGTCCTTTGTGCCCGAGTCCTCAGTCTGTCTCTCTCTGCCACTCTCTGTCTCCCTGTGGCTTTTATGGTCTCTCCACACCAATCACTGAAACAAGAAGCAGGTGAATGTCATCTTGCACTTGACCCACTTACTCACCACTCGTCTCCAGCCTCTCTCTCCCACTGCAGACTCTGCTAACCATACCCCCTTACCACAGTGGTCTTTGAAAGTCAGCTGGTCATCGAAGATTACACCAAGATTTCTGACCGAACTTGATGGGGTAATTGTTGATGAACTTAACTGGATGGTAAAATCATGTTGTGGAGTTGGAGTGGCAGGGAAGAAATTAAGCTCAGTCTTTGCCAGGTTAAGCTGTAGGTGATGTTCTTTCATCCTTTATGAGATATCCGCCAGGCAGCCTGAGATCCGTGCAGCTACCGTTGGATCATCTGGTCAAAATGAGAGATAGAGCTGTGTATCATCAGCATAGCAATGGTAGGAGAAACCATGTGTTTTAATGATGGGACCCAGCGATGCAGTGTATGTAGAGAAGAGGATGGGTCCGAGAACTGATCCCTGAGGAACCGCAGCGACCAGTTGATGTGCTCTGGATACCTCCCCTCCCCAAGCCACCTTGATAGACCTACCAGTGAGATAGGATTCAAACCAGCAAAATGGAATCCATGTGATGTCCAGTGATGAGAGGGTGGACAAGAGGATCTGTTAATTAACAGTGTCAAAAGCAGCAGATAGATCCAACAGAATGAGAACTGATGATTTGGAATCAGCTTTTGCAATCCGCAAGACTTCAGTGACTGAAAGTAGCGCAGTCTCAGTCGAATGTCCATGTCTGAAACCTGATTGGTTAGCGTCCAGTAGGTTATTCTTTGAAATAAATGAGGATAACTGGTTTAAAACAACTCGTTCAAGTGTTTGGAAGGAGAGAATGGAAGGAGAGAAGTAAGTGAAGTGTTCAATGTAGTTTTTTTGAGCAGTGGGGTTACCCGAGCCTGCTTGAATGCAGTGGGAAAGGTGTCTGTAAGGAGAGATGTGTTGATGATATGTGAGTGCTGGTAAGAGTGTAGGAGAGATTGCTTGGAGAAGCTATGTTGAATAAAATATTGTCTCATGTGATTTTAAATTATTTTATTTTTTATTTTATTCAAATGTAAAAAACGTCCCAACATTTTCTGAATTCGGTTTGTTTTTTCCTTAGCTAAAGACTCTAGTGGTCTCATATTTGTCTCATCCAAAGCTTCAAACAAGATTTCAACTACATCACACACTGTGCTCAGATTTTTCTCCTTTAGAGACTCTGGATTATTCACATTTGTTTACGCAACAGTTTAGTTTAGAGACCAGGGGCCTGTTTCAGAAAGGAGGATAAGTGAAAACTCTGAGTATGTTAACCCTGAAATGAGGGAAACTCTGGGTTTTCCGTTTCAAAATGGGAGGTTTGTCAAACCCGAGAAAGCAGGGTAAGTCAAGCCCGTTTCTGAAAGAGAGGTAACTTATACTCAGAGTCAATTACCGTGGTAACTTACTCCGTGAACCTAACCTGGTCGGGAGCAGGTTTTCTTCGGTAAACCCAGAGTTTCTTTCGGTCTCCTCTCCCTTTTTATAGTTTTAGCGAGGTTTAAATGCCTAATTCAAACTGCAAAATAGATTTTCTTACTGAGTATTTTTTGTCTTATTTCAAGTACATATATCTAAAATGTAAAATTATATATGAAAAATTGTCAATATTTAGTCTTGTTTCCTGGGGATTTTCCTTTTAAGTGCATTTTACATAAAACAAGTAAAATTGTCCGCCATTGGGTAAGAAAAATAATCTTAATGCAAACGGAAACAAGAATATGTTTAATGTCTTACCCATTGGAAGATAATTAGCAAAATAGGAAAAATGCACTTTAAAACATCGGAGATGCAGAGCACATTATAAGTCCTGTATGCAGATTTTAAGGAAAGTGTGCATCGCTCTCATACTCATTCTGATCATTTGTCCTGGGCACAAATCAAAGAGGAGTTTCACAGGACTGTAGGTCAGTGGTGAAAAAATCGGTTTAAATGAGGCTAATCTGATAAATGATGTTCACTTGATAACATCTTTCTGTGACATCTGGAAGTAACGCTGAATTAGCCACCTCGTAAAATATGTACGGATTGCCATGAGATCGGGCTGGAAGTAATGTGGTTGGATGCATTGATGACAAGCATATCTCCACCATCATCGCACCTTCTGAAAATGAAACTAATTACTGTATGGAATGGAAGGATGCCAGATGGAGGGGTAGTACGAGCCGTAACCACCTCCACTGCTGTTAAATAAACAAATTATTCACTTTTTTATCATCTTTATTTCCTAATACAAAAGCAAAAGTTATTCTTTTTACTTTTGGATTTGAGAATTCTTCCAATACTTGACCACCTCCTCTTCATCTGTCAGTGGTCCTGGTTCTCCCTCTGCCTTCTTGCTGTCGTCAAGTCAGTAATTAATTGTATTACTCTAATTAAGAAATGCAACAGGTTGGATTAGAGAATATTTAACTATGTGAAAAGAGTGTTTGACTATGTGGAAAAAGCTGCAGCGCATTGAAATAGACATTGAATGATATTTAATGTCAAATGTTTGTAAAGTCATTAAGTCCACACATATGAACCTTTCATGCTTAAAGCTTTACCTTGATTTAATTGTGTTTTTATACTTCATTTTTAGCTGCTGCACGTTCTTGTTTCATTTTTCTGTATTCTTACTTTTTTTGTGGCCGTGGGATACCATTAAAATGAATATGTTAAAAAATGCACAGTTTTCACCTCTGATATTATAACAGTTATTAAGTTATTGACAGTTATTAAGAGTTAAAGTTACGCATTGACGGAAGTGCGCACACTGACGTCTTTTTGGCGGGAGCTGTTGCCATGGTGAATCGTAACTTCGGTGCTCTGCTGATCATGACTTTTCATAGTCATGGTGCACGCGCTTAACTCAGAGTCAACCTACTTAGAGTTGAGTAAACTAACACAATTCAGCTGTTCTGTAACCGAAAACTCAGAGTTTCCCATCTCAGAGTAACTCAACTCTGAGTTCAAGTTTAAACTCAGAGTTGGTTGAACCTCCTTATTGAAACGGGCCCCTGAACAACTTTAAAAAGTGTGCACCTCTAATGTGGGTTTTAGTTTTTGTTTGTGTTTCTTGTTTATTGCTCTCATGTATTTTATTTTGGAATTTAGTCATGGTCCCCGTTTAGTCATGTGAATTCCCTTGCCCTCATGTTATCCTGCTATTGGTTCTGTGGTTCATGTGTCATGTTCTCAATAGGCTTGTTTGACTTCATGCGCCACAAAGATCGGCTGTCATCTGACAAACGCAATGCATTCTGGTTAGAACATTTGTCAGACTTTGATCGGCGCTGCAGCCGCCTTACCATCACATATGCCATCAAAGTACCGCAAGAGCAAATCGAGACCAGCCGCAGAGGTCAGGTGCTGCAGTTGTTCAAAATCGGCTGCGAGAGCCTTGATAATGACACACTTTATTCTCATTGGTCAGATTCTGTGATAACAAGCACGCGTGTAGCATGTTTATTCTAAAAATTAAGTTCCAATAGTGCTCACAAATCTGTTTTTATAACAGTATAAGGTTTTTTAGTGTAGACGCACTGTTATATTGATATAAAAAACACTGATAAAAGCATATACTCACATTTTATTGGTAGTTAGTAGCCTATATGTTTATGTTGAACTTTATTCTTGAACAGATGGTGCTGTATTAAGCAGTATATAAAAAGTGTTTCTGTTGCTCATAAAAACGTTTCTGTGTATTTGACAAATATTTTATTGAATTCCCTTTATCTGTGATAAGAGCATGGAAACACCATGAGTGTGTCACTACCGGGAGCAGAAAGTCTCTGACTTGACATCTCCTGACGTCTTTTAATTCTGCGCGACTGCAAGCAGCTACTCTCGCCTGCTGGTGGCAGGCTAGTGTGGTTCATCTCGAACAAGCCTATTGGTTGTCTTAGTCATGTGTCCTGTCTCTCATTGGTTGGTTCTTGTCAAGTGACTTGTATTGTTTGGTATAAATAGCCCTCATGTAGACTTTGTCTCTGGTTGTGTATGGATTTTGTAACCTGCTATTGATGGGTCTAGTTTGTTCAAGTCAAGTCTGTTCATGCCAAGTCAAAGTCTGTTCAAGTCAAGTCTTTGTTTGTATTTTGGATTTCACTTTGTTGAATTAAAGCTGAACTTGGGTTAATCACTACGCTCGCCTCAGTGCACTATCGTTTCAGCACCAAGTCAAGTACTTGAAAGGCATTAAATAAACGGGGACGAAATCATAATTTTAATGTTAAAGACTCAACAACATCACACAGAGTGCTCAGATTTTTCTCCTTAGCTAGAGACTCTGGATCTCTCACATTTGTCTCTTTTAAAGCTTTAGAATATATCTAAAGAACATCACACACTGTGCTCAGATATTTCTCCTTGGCTAAAGCACACTTTGTAAAGCTATTGAGATCACTTCTGAAATTTAGAGGAGACAAATGTCAAGTCACTATTATTTTTTATAGTGCTTTTAACTATTTAACAAATTGTGTCAAAGCAGCTTTACATCAGCTTGATGTAAAGCTGGGTGGCTTTACATCAGCTTTACAGTATTTAGACGGGGAACGAGTGTGTCAAAATAGTGTTGTTTTCCTCTGGCCAGACAAAATCAGCAGTTTAAATCTAGGCTGCAGCAGAATCAGATTGAGTAAAGGACTCATCTGGTTCCTGTCGTCTTGTCCCGATGGCCGTCTGGGAGACAGGGTCTTCACTGGGGATCAGTCTCTGAGGTTCATCTAGTTGTTCTGGTCTCTGCTGACGTTCAGGGCTCTAGAGGTCATCAGAGAGATATAGTGCACCTTGTGTCACATAAAAATGATTTATTACCCTCATAAAAATATCCCCCCAAAACCAGACACCTGTTTGTATAGCCCCCACCCTTGCGTCTAAGTTTTACCCCACGTGGGGATTTTAGACCACGTGGGTTTTAGACCACGTGGGGTTTTTAGACCACGTGGGTTATCTGATCCGGAGGGAGGCGGGGTTGGTGTGGAATGTTTAAACAATAAATTGTGAAACTGTGTAAAATAGGAAGAAAGGGTAGTTTTATTCAAGTTTTTCATACACATACATGTGAAGGCACCGTATATACACGTAAAATGAACAACATCTATTTTTTAAGCGTTGTTTAAAAGAGGTAAAATGGAGTGTAAGAAAACAAATAAAACCCAGGTTTAGTCTTATCTTACAAATGAGAAAATAAATAAAAATGCGTCAGACGCGTTTGTTAAAACCTAGTGATATTGTAATTCAAAAAAGCAGTTAGTTCGACAGAGTTAAAAATACGAAATCAAAGTAGATAGATTAGGAAAAGACGCGTTTGTTAAAACCTAGTGATATTGTAATTCAAAAAAGCAGTTAGTTCGACAGAGTTAAAAATACGAAATCAGTGTAAATAGACTAGGTAAAATACATCAAGACGCGTTTGTTAAAACCTAGTAACATTACAATTTTAAACTAGTTAGTTCGACAGAGTTAAAAATACGAAATCAAAGTAAATAGACAGGAAAAACGGGTAAAACGATTCATACATTTACCAACGATCCAAAAAGAAAGGCAATCTCACAGATGTTTGTTAAAACGGCCGCAGTCAAAAGAAAGTCTGTGGCTCGTTGAACGGAAAAGTTAAACAAAGAGACTGCGGTGTCCGTATAGAGAGCTCCGTGGATAGGTCCGTACGCATCGACGGTTAAAGTTAGAATGAGCTACGAACGCAGCAGGGGCCAGACCACGCCTACGTCCCACCCCCTAGATCCGGAGGAGGAGGTACCAAAACGGAGATTTAAAGGAATTAAACCATCATATGTTAGAAGTTATTTTAAAGTCTTTTACATGTCTTAATTAATTAACCCATTCAATATATTTCACCTAAAATATTTCACCATTCAAAGCTTGAATGCAAGTAGTTTTTTGGATAAAAGTGTCTGCTAAATAAATAAATGCAAATCCTTCCTTTAAAAGCAGTTATTTTAAACAAGTCATAAGACGTGGAAAAAGTTGTTTTATTTTACTCTATTAACTCTTTGTTTTTTGTCAATCTTACAAACGTTATAACTTTTAAAATGTACGATCTGATATAAACTAAAAATATTTTGACACGCTTAAGACTTCTAGGGTTATATAATGTGTTAGAGTGCGTGCGTGGAGACATTGAAATGCGAAACCGGGTTAAAAGACAAAGTTTTTTTATTAAAGTTATTTTTTCATACACAACAATGTTACGGAAAAACTTCAAAACAAGAAAGTCCGAGTATAATTACAATTAAAAATTATAATTAAACCAGTTAAAACTAGTTAGTTTGACAATGAAAATAAAAAATCTAACTTTTAAGAAGACAGAAGTTGTCACATGAAAAGGTGGGAAACAAGGAAAAATAAACGCACATTCAGCCGTTGTCCAAATAGAAGGTAAGCTCAGAGGCGTTTGTTAAAACATATCTACTGAAATGAAATCTACCTTGTAGATTATCAAGCGGTTCGCTGAACGAAAAATTTAAACAATAGAAAAAAGCCCCAAACGGTGCCGGTCGACGTGTCCGTTTCAAAACTCCGAATGGCGAGATATACTGTTCCAGGCAGATCAAGCCTACATCTCGCCTCTAACACCGGAGGTTAAAGTAAGGGGAAAACTTCAAAACAAGAAAGTCCGAGTATATCATTTATAAAAGAGTGCAAAAATAGACGACGTAAACCAAATAAGAGTCAAACCGCGTAAGTTAATAGAAAACAATAAAGACAAAGAAAACTAGGATTCGAATGTGGATAAGCTAACAAAGGTTAACGTGGTTTATATTAAACAAGTTTTAATATAAAGAAAATGCGACGATATACACGTAAAATAAGCAATATTTTTATTTTCCAGAAAGTGCTGTTTAAAATTAGGTAAAATACGGTGTAAGAAAACAAATAAAAATGAAGACAGGTTATTTAAACAACTAAGACAATATTAACATTAAATAATATAGAGTAACCTTACTTACTGTGGTATAAAATAAATATCAAGCCGTTAAAAGATATCGTTTGTCACAAGTTTGTAATATTACAATTTAAAACTAGTTAGTTTGACAATGAAAATAAAAAACCTAACTTTTAAGAAGACAGAAGTTTTTCTCACAAGAAAAGCTGGGAAACAAGGAAAATAACGCACATTTAGCCATTGACCAAAAGAAGGTATCTCAAATGCGTTTGTTAAAACACCACAGTTAAAAGATAGTCAAGAAAAGAAGTTAAACAAAGAAAAAGTCCCAAACGGCGACCCGGCGAGAAGTCCATCGCAACGCAGAATGGCGAGACATCCGGTTCCAGGCAGGCCACGCCTCGCCCCATCCCTAGACCCGGACGAGGAGGGCCCAAAGCCACGATTTAAAGTAAGGTAAAGTAAAACATTCAACCTAAATCTATGTATATTCAACAATCAACCTACAAAATATGTATAGCGAATGCAAGTCGTTTTTGGATAAATGCGTCTGGTAAATGCATACATTTAAATGTAAACCATTTCACTTAAAAAAATATATAGTTTAGTACAACTATAGTTAACTTTTAAACAAACAAGTCATAAGACGTGGAAAAAGTTGTTTTATTTTACTTTATTTACTCTTTGCTTTTTGTCAATCTTATGAAACACACACACGCACACATTTTTCACAGCATAATGTTTAATTTTATTAAAATAAAAACAAGTGATCTATATAGGTTTATTTTACTAAGGTTTGATTAAATAACTGGTATAAGAAACATGTAAATATTCGACAAGTCCAACTTATCAACCACCGCGTGATGTGTCTGACGATTTGCGACAAATATCTTACTGATAAAGATGTGTTAAGATTATAAATATGTGTAAAACATAACATATCAAAACATATTTTTGTCAATTTATGACACAGGCCTATGAGCTTTGGAGGAAAGCGCAGAGGTGTAAACGCACACACATACCCACACGAACGCTGGAACGGTTCACCGACCGGTCATGGGATGCATGCCCTATTGAACCTTGTTTTATGACAAACATCTGCTGAATGTAAAAATTAGGTAAAGTTTTAGGAAATAAAATACATTTACTAAAGGAGTCATGTTTACAGAACTGGTGAATGTGACTTCAAGTTGAAATTTAGGATGAGATAAATTATGAGATGATACAAACTTAAATACATAGTTGTTTATTTTAATAAAAGCCTCTGATGTAGGAAATTGATGTTAAATTTGACTTGATTTAGTATCTAATTTTGTTATTTATTTTTCACTCATATATATTTTTACCCTCAAATCTCGTCGCAAACATAAGCTGTAAATGTAAACATTTACACACACACACACACACACACAAATAAACACATACATGGACATAAACACCCTCTACACGGTTAAATATTTAGACTTTTATGATGTCTCATACAAAACTTCTTACAAATAAATAACTTTCTTAGAATCACACTGAATATATCTACAAGATGACGAAAAGTATGATTAAACAATGATATAACTATTGTTTAACAAATATCATTCTAACAAAATGTAAAACCTAAAACCATGAATCTCTAACTTAGCTAATCTTTACAAATTAGACTTTCTTTCTCGCTTAATAAACGGTGTTATTAACCGTAAGGGGAGTTAAATGCAGCATGCTTTATTGCATTAAAATAAAAACAACAACCGCTCTATATAGGTTTATTCGACTGAGCTTTGATAAAATAACTGATGTAAGAAACATGCAAATATTCGACAAGGTTTATCAAACTGGTGTGTCAGGTGATTTGCATTGTTGTACATATCTCACTGATACAGATATGTTAAGATGTTTAATATCTGTAAAAAATATTCTTTTTAGCCTCCACATAGGAACCATGTCCACACTCAACGGTTTTGTGTAACAGAGTCCTGAGACAAATGAAAATAAAATGTGTGAAAGACTGATGACAGGAAGAGCGACAGAATAAAAGCTTCAGATTTATTAAAACAATCGAGCGTGTGTATTTTTCTCTTGAATACGTATGCATGCAGTAACCAGCGAGTACACGAATCTGTATAATACATAACCGCATAATTCAGTGATTCTATCAAATGAATCATTCATTTTAAAGTCAGATTTGATTTCTCGTCAAAACACAATAAAACTTTTTAAAAACGTTAAAACTTTCTTACGACTTTTTAATTATGTCAAACAAAATGAATATAGGGTTATGTTTTTAGTTTGAGATGTTTGTAAGTTAATCACAGCTTTAACCTAAAACATTTTTCATTCAAACTCTCTCTTGCGCGCACACCTGCCAACAACATCCTCAACTTGGTTTTATCATTCAGATGTAGTTGAAACTCTATAACACGTTCAATGTATGCATCGACGCAGCTATAGATGCTGGAAGAGCTCATTGAGCTGTTTAACTGTAGAAAATGTATACAATGACGCGTGAAACTAGATCGACAGACCGAGTGTACGCTCCTAAAACAGGCCTGGAACCATTTTGAACCATTCTAACACTAAGTGTGTCCGCGGCGGAAAATGTGTTATAGCACAGCAGTAAAACAGTGGACGTGAACTGAGCTGGTTTTGATGTTTTTGGACTGAACGACCAAATAACTACAAGTCCTACTTAAAATCTACGATGAAACTAGAAAATATACGTGTGACCTAACAGTGTTTAAAATACTGGACAAGTGCAGTTAGATGAAGACACGCAGAGTTGGCTAACACATCGAAATATGTCGTGAAGCATACGTGTAACACGACAAGCGTTCTGCAGGACTGACTGACTGACTTTTTTTCTTAAGATTTGATTTCAAGAACACACAGACACACACACACACACACACACACACACACACACACACACACACACACACACACACACACAAACCAAATCGTTATGCTATTTCACGAAATGCCGCAACAACGGGATGGTCAATTTCGAGATATACACGTTAAGTCTGTTTACCATAAGCATGTTCTTCTTATACATTTTTAACAATTATTTTAACAAATATTTTCGTTTTCACAAAGATACAAACGTTGTCGTACAAATGTTGCAGGCCTTTCAGGTCAGCGAACTACAATACCAGCATATACCTCAGACTACAAACATGGTTACCACGGATCCATTTCCAAAAAGCGGTCTATCTGCGACAGATCTCTAAATCGTCAGACTTTTGGTTATATCGTGCGTTCGGATACCCTATAGAAAGACTCGTATTACCAACCTTTTTACAAAGTATACGCTTCTTTGCCTTGCGATGTTACAAACCCCATTTTTGCGAGATCTACACGTCTGAAGTATAAGTCTTTAGAATTAACATGTCTTATAAAATCGTTGATTTGACTTAACAACTTTAAAACATAATCCGAACAAACGATAAATCAGGCGCTCTTAAAATCGATAGTGCACAAAAAAGCGTGTAAAAGGGCAGATGATCGCAGGAAATCACAGGAAAACAAACTTATTGTGGGATAATGTGTACACACAATCCCACAAAGACTGATTGTAATATCGACTGATATATGTATGTTTACAGGCCCGTGCACCGCATAAATCACCCTACACCGTTTCCCAGCCAGCTGCTTGAATGTCTCTCTTTTGCACATGTGCACTATTTGAGTCATCTTCACAGTTGTGCAGTTTGTATTTTAGTTTATTTATAGGTAACCATTTTATATATATATAGCATCTGTATAGTCAAAGCTGACAGTAGGTTTATACTGTTTTACTTTGTGTTGTATATCTGTATTCATGTAGCACAGTGGTCCAGTCTGTACGACATCTCGTCCGCTGTATGTCCACAGATGGCGGATGACAATAAAGATAGGCGTATGTCAGTGTATGTCAAGATAGTGACATACACTTGACTTGGCGACACATTAACGTGATATTTCGGGGACGTGTCTTACACAATTGTGTGTTACTTAACGTTTTTATGCCGTTTTCATATAAAATATAACAGTCTGTTACCAATTTAGATGTGTTTATTATGAAATCACACAAAGAACCGCTGAAGAACGTACTGTTTGCTAACACGGAATTAATTAAAATAATACTCTGTGCTCATTTAAGCGGTGTATTTACAGTATGTTGAATGTAATACAGTTAAACAGGAGCATTCAAACATTAAAAACCTATTAAACAGTCGTTTCAATACAAACATAATTTATCAAAGACTATTAAACTATTGAATTTTGCACACCTTAAAACACTTTATTCAATCCAAAACCTGTCCCAAAAGACAGACGGACAAATCTTCAAGGGTAGCTGAGACGGTCAGAGTTTGTGCAAAACACAAAATAATTATTCTTCGTCACAATAACATACCCGTTCCGATAAATTTGATAACCTTACTGTAGATTTTCTCAATATTCTTTATCCTAGTTATTGTTTTCCTCTTATTCATAACCCCTCAAGAGTTAAATAAAATTCAACAGCTTACAAATTCTCTAACTGAACACATGAAATCTGATGTTTTATATACAGACTTGTCTGATCATTTTCGGATATATTGTTATTCTATAATTAGGGCTAACAGGATGGAACTCTCAAAAGAAATACGGCAAAATAACTGTTTTTATCGATCAATTAAATGACGGATCCTCTACACGACACCGGTTAAGACTAAACAAATGACATTTATTTGGGACGTCTTTACGGTCTGCCTACGATACAAACGTTCAGAAGACAAACCACGCGTGAAAAGCGGGTGTTTGTGTTTTTCTGATGCCTTTACAACTAGTAGGCCTACGTTTCAGACTTTTATAACTATTACACTTAAAGCGACCCCATTTCACAACAACAACGCGTACATAGATACGCAACGGTTAGGTAAATGACTTGAGGTTGTTACGTCATTTTTAGGGGAAAAGGTGGGACGGATTCATGTATTTTTATTCCGTCCACACCGATGCTCTGGCACCGACTGTCTTTTAGGCCTGACCCTGAAAACAGACGTCTTAATATTTTGTTCTTCTTTTTATGAAAACAAGCGGCAGGTAGTTTTTGTCCTCAGCTGCGGTTTACCGACACGTTTTAACACGTCGTGAATTCCGATAGTTTGTTTGCAAACGCAGCTGTTTATTACTGAGATAATCAGAGCCACGTCACTGTCACATCAGAGCCACGTTCTAGTTTATATATTTAAACTACTTACATGTTTATATTTTTAACTTAGTCGCATCTTTAACGGCGCTACCGTTCTACGCCTCGTCACACCGTCCCGAGATACTATAAACAATCAAAAATACGTTAACTCACGCTTTGAAAGCAGAACCGTTTTACACGTTTCCGTGACTTTGTTAGCTCTTTCTGTTTGAAATTGCGTACCGCAGTTTTCGCCATCTTTATCTTATTTTCCCCCACCTAAATGTATTTGTTAGGCCTTGGCGTTATAGGCTTTTAAAAACTAGGTCTCCTAGATTTTGGCGTCTCGTTAACGGGCCTCTTTGTTCTTATAAGTCAATAATTATGTCAATTGCTTCAAATCTCGTCTTCATTCGAGACATTTACGTTACATTATTATATTGTAGGGATATGAGATACAAGATCGTTTTTATTAAATGTTAATTATTATTCAATTTTTGTTTATTATCAAACAAAAAACTTATCTTAGGCGTGACCGTTGTTTATGACTTACAGGACTTGACACATATCTTCATTTGTAAGTCGTTTCGTATAAAAGCGGGTGCTACATTTGAATGTTTTAAATAGATACATTTTTATGAAGTCAGAGAATATTAAGTTGAGACAATCTTTTATTTCAACAACATTTGAGTATACATCAAATCTACAATTTAGCCAGAAAAGAAAATCTCTGCAGACAAACATGTTTTTCTCAAATATAAAATCAATCAGCGATGCAACAATTTCACACGTCATATAATCACAGTTTTTACAACCAACAAAACACATAGATCTGTGTTTTGAGATCTGTCCATATCAGCCTCGCCTTCAGACATCACATCCAGTATTTTTCTAGCGGTTAGACAGGTTGACTCTCGGCTGGTGAGAAACAATGGAAAATCATCCTTCTTACAATTTCCATTTCGTTCTTGAGATTTGTTTCGTTTGGTATCACCCTGCACAATCATGATTTGGATCGCATGCCAAAATGATCTTACGTATCAGACCGATCATTTGTCCTCTGTAATATAGTTTAAACGTAGGATCTTCTTTAGCAAAACACGTAGAGTTTTCAAAAAACTCATCAGCAGTAGAACTCCATTAGCTTTTGTGCAACGTTTTTTCAGAATTCAATTCTTTCCAAGAGATACGTTTTGTCCCCTAACCGATATAGCGCATTATCACCATTTCCTAGAATTTTGATTGACTGTTTTAATCCATGACGGTTCTTAGGCATTTCACTTTCAGTTTCAATTTTCAGTTTATGGTTCAGATCCGCCAAAACGTCGTTAGTAGTACAATTGGAGAGCACGTCAGGCTCAGACAAATTGGATTCTTGAAGTCGATTCTGTTGATCCATGTTGATAACGTTTTGTTTTGACAAGGTCTTACAGCAGATCCGTCGTCTGTACCTTCAAACCCGCTAGCAATGTCGTAAATGAGTTTGTCAGTCCGGTCGTCTTTGGTTTTAACATTTGGACCCCGCCCTCAAACTGTTGTGTGGCGTCCGGGGGCGGGTGTTGACGCCAGGAAGTCATAAACAACGGTCACGCCCAAGATAAGTTTTTTGTTTGATAATAAACAAAAAATTGAATAATAATTAACATTTAATAAAAACGATCTTGTATCTCATATCCCTACAATATAATAATGTAACGTAAATGTCTCGAATGAAGACGAGATTTGAAGCAATTGACATAATTATTGACTTATAAGAACAAAGAGGCCCTGTTAACGAGGCAAAATCTAGGAGACCTAGTTTTAAAAGCCTATAACGCCAAGGCCTAACAAATACATTTAGGTGGGGAAAATAAGATAAAGATGGCGAAAACTGCGGTACGCAATTTCAAACAGAAAGAGCTAACAAAGTCACGGAAACGTAAAACGGTTCTGCTTTCAAAGCGTGAGTTAACGTATTTTTGATTGTTTATAGTATCTCGGGACGGTGTGACGAGGCGTGAACGTAGCGCCGTTAAAGATGCGACTAAGTTAAAATATAAACATGTAAGTAGTTTAAATATATAAACTAGAACGTGGCTCTGATGTGACAGTGACTGGCTCTGATTATCTCAGTAATAAACAGCTGCGCTTTGCAAACAAACTATCGGAATTCACGACGTGTTAAAACGTGTCGGTAAACCGCAGCTGAGGACAAAAACTACCTGCCGCTTGTTTTCATAAAAAGAAGAACAAAATATTAAGACGTCTGTTTTCAGGGTCAGGCCTAAAAGACAGTCGGTGCCGGAGCATCGGTGTGGACGGCATAAAAATACATGAATCCGTCCCACCTTTTCCCCTAAAAATGACGTAACAACCTCAAGTCATTTACCTAACCGTTGTTTAGAGACATAAGCAAAAGAAAATGCGTATCTATGTACGCGTTGTTGTGAAATGGGGTCGCTTTAAGTGTAATAGTTATAAAAGTCTGAAACGTAGGCCTACTAGTTGTAAAGGCATCAGAAAAAACACAAACACCCGCTTTTCACGCGTGGTTTGTCTTCTGAACGTTTGTATCGTAGGCAGACCGTAAAGACGTCCCAAATAAATGTCATTTGTTTAGTCTTAACCGGTGTCGTGTAGAGGATCCGTCATTTAATTGATCGATAAAAACAGTTATTTTGCCGTATTTCTTTTGAGAGTTCCATCCTGTTAGCCCTAATTATAGAATAACAATATATAAATGATCAGACAAGTCTGTATATAAAACATCAGATTTCATGTGTTCAGTTAGAGAATTTGTAAGCTGTTGAATTTTATTTAACTCTTGTGGGTTATGAATAAGAGGAAAACAATAACTAGGATAAAGAATATTGAGAAAATCTACAGTAAGGTTATCAAATTTATCGAACGGGTATGTTATTGTGACGAAGAATAATTATTTTGTGTTTTGCACAAACTCTCCGTCTCAGCTACCCTTGAAGATTTGTCCGTCTGTCTTTTGGGACAGGTTTTGATTGAATAAAGTGTTTTAAGGTGTGCAAAATTCAATAGTTTAATAGTCTTTGATAAATTATGTTTGTATTGAAACGACTGTTTAATAGGTTTTAATGTTTGAATGCTCCTGTTTAACTGTATTACATTCAACATACTGTAAATACACCGCTTAAATGAGCACAGAGTATTATTTTAATTAATTCCGTGTTAGCAAACAGTACGTTCTTCAGCGGTTCTTTGTGTGATTTCATAATAAACACATCTAAATTGGTAACAGACTGTTATATTTTATATGAAAACGGCATAAAAACGTTAAGTAACACACAATTGTGTAAGACACGTCCCCGAAATATCACGTTAATGTGTCGCCAAGTCAAGTGTATGTCACTATCTTGACATACACTGACATACGCCCTATCTTTATTGTCATCACGCTACATCTGTGGACATACAGCGGGACGAGATGTCGTGCCAGACTGGACCACTGTGCTACATGAATACAGATATACAACACAAAGTAAAACAGTATAAACCTACTGTCAGCTTTGACTATACAGATGCTATATATATATAAAAATGGTTACCTATAAATAAACTAAAAATACAAACTGCACAACTGTGAAGATGACTCAAATAGTGCACATGTGCAAAAAGAGAGACATTCAAGCAGCTGGCTGGGAAACGGTGTAGGGTGATTTGCGGTGCACGGGCCTGTAAACATACATATATCAGTCGTATATTACAATCAGTCTTTTGTGGGATTGTGTGTACACATTATCCCACAATAAGTTTGTTTTCCTGTGATTTCCTGCGATCATCTGCCCTTTTACACGCGTTTTTGTGCACTATCGATTTTAAGAGCGTCTGATTTATCGTTTGTTCGGATTATGTTTTAAAGTTGTTAAGTCAAATCAACGATTTTATAAGACATGTTAATTCTTTCTAAAGACTTATACTTCAGACGTGTAGATCTCGCAAAATGGGGTTTGTAACATCGCAAGGCGAAAGAAGCGTATACTTTGTAAAAAAGGCGTTGGTAATACGAGTCTTTCTATATAGGGTATCCGAACGTACGTATAACCAAAAGTCTGACGATTTAGAGATCTGTCGCGTATAGACCGTTTTTGGAAATGGATCCGTGGTAACCATGTTTGTAGTCTGAGGTATATGCTGGGTATTGTAGTTCGCTGACCTGAAAGGCCTGCAACATTTGTACGACAACGTTTGTATCTTTGTGAAAACGAAAATATTTGTTAAAATAATTGTTAAAAATGTATAAGAAGAACATGCTTATGGTAAACAGACTTAACATGTATATGTCGAAATTGACCATCCCGTTGTTGCGTCATTTCGTGAAATAGCATAACGATTTGGTTTTGTGTGTGTGTGTGTGTGTGTGTGTGTGTGTGTGTGTGTGTGTGTGTGTGTGTGTGTGTGTGTGTGTGTGTGTGTGTGAAATCAAATCTTAAGAAAAAAAGTCAGTCAGTCAGTCCTGCAGAACGCTTGTCGTGTTACACGTATGCTTCACGACATATTTCGATGTGTTAGCCAACTCTGCGTGTCTTCATCTAACTGCACTTGTCCAGTATTTTAAACACTGTTAGGTCACACGTATATTTTCTAGTTTCATCGTAGATTTTAAGTAGGACTTGTAGTTATTTGGTCGTTCAGTCCAAAAACATCAAAACCAGCTCAGTTCACGTCCAGTGTTTTACTGCTGTGCTATAACACATTTTCTGCCGCGGACACACTTAGTGTTAGAATGGTTCGAAATGGTTCCAGGCTTGTTTTAGGAGCGTACACTCGGTCTGTCGATCTAGTTTCACGCGTCATTGTATACATTTTCTACAGTTAAACAGCTCAATGAGCTCTTCCAGCATCTATAGCTGCGTCGATGCATACATTGAACGTGTTATAGAGTTTCAACTACATCTGAATGATAAAACCAAGTTGAGGATGTTGTTGGCAGGTGTGCGCGCAAGAGAGAGTTTGAATGAAAAATGTTTTAGGTTAAAGCTGTGATTAACTTACAAACATCTCAAACTAAAAACATAACCCTATATTCATTTTGTTTGACATAATTAAAAAGTCGTAAGAAAGTTTTAACGTTTTTAAAAAGTTTTATTGTGTTTTGACGAGAAATCAAATCTGACTTTAAAATGAATGATTCATTTGATAGAATCACTGAATTATGCGGTTATGTATTATACAGATTCGTGTACTCGCTGGTTACTGCATGCATACGTATTCAAGAGAAAAATACACACGCTCGATTGTTTTAATAAATCTTAAGCTTTTATTCTGTCGCTCTTCCTGTCATCAGTCTTTCACACATTTTATTTTCATTTGTCTCAGGACTCTGTTACACAAAACCGTCGAGTGCGGACATGGTTCCTATGTGGAGGCTAAAAAGAATATGTTTTACAGATATTAAACATCTTAACATATCTGTATCAGTGAGATATGTACAACAATGCAAATCACCTGACACACCAGTTTGATAAACCTTGTCGAATATTTGCATGTTTCTTACATCAGTTATTTTATCAAAGCTCAGTCGAATAAACCTATATAGAGCGGTTGTTGTTTTTATTTTAATGCAATAAAACATGTTGCATTTAACCCCTTAAGGTTAATAACTCAGTTTATTAAGTGAGAAAGAAAGTCTAATTTGTAAAGATTAGCTAAGTTAGAGATTCATGGTTTTAGGTTTTACATTTTGTTAGAATGATATTTGTTAAACAATAGTTATATCATTGTTTAATCATACTTTTCGTCATCTTGTAGATATATTCAGTGTGATTCTAAGAAAGTTATTTATTTGTAAGAAGTTTTGTATGAGACATCATAAAAGTCTAAATATTTAACCGTGTAGAGGGTGTTTATGTCCATGTATGTGTTTATTTGTGTGTGTGTGTGTGTGTGTGTGTGTGTGTGTGTGTGTGTGTGTGTGTGTGTAAATGTTTACATTTACAGCTTATGTTTGCGACGAGATTTGAGGGTAAAAATATATATGAGTGAAAAATAAATAACAAAATTAGATACTTAATCAAGTCAAATTTAACATCAATTTCCTACATCAGAGGCTTTTATTAAAATAAACAACTATGTATTTAAGTTTGTATCATCTCATAATTTATCTCATCCTAAATTTCAACTTGAAGTCACATTCACCAGTTCTGTAAACATGACTCCTTTAGTAAATGTATTTTATTTCCTAAAACTTTACCTAATTTTTACATTCAGCAGATGTTTGTCATAAAAACAAGGTTCAATAGGGCATGCATCCTATGACCGGACGGTGAACTGTTCCAGCGTTCGTGTGGGTATGTGTGTGCGTTTACACCTCTGCGCTTTCCTCCAAAACTCATAGGCCTGTGTCATAAATTGACAAAAATATGTTTTGATATGATATGTTTTACACATATTTATAATCTTAACACATCTTTATCAGTAAGATATTTGTCGCAAACCGTCAGACACATCACGCGGTGGTTGATAAGTTGGACTTGTCGAATATTTACATGTTTCTTATACCAGTTATTTAATCAAACCTTAGTAAAATAAACCTATATAGATCAGTTGTTTTTATTTTAATAAAATTAAACATTATGCTGTGAAAAATGTGTGCGTGTGTGTGTGTCATAAGATTGACAAAAAGCTACGACTAAATAAAGTAAAATAAAACAACTTTTTCCACGTCTTATGACTTGTTTGTTTAAAAGTTAACTATAGTTGTACTAAACTATATATTTTTTTTAAGTGAAATGGTTTACATTTAAATGTATGCATTTACCAGACGCATTTATCCAAAAACGACTTGCATTCGCTATACATATTTTGTAGGTTGATTGTTGAATATACATAGATTTAGGTTGAATGTTTTACTTTACCTTACTTTAAATCGTGGCTTTGGGCCCTCCTCGTCCGGGTCTAGGGGATGGGGCGTAGGCGTGGCCTGCCTGGAACCGGATGTCTCGCCATTCTGCGTTTGAAACGGACACGCGCGGACTTCTCGCCGGTCGCCGTTTGGGACTTTTTCTTTTGTTTAACTTCTTTTTTCTTGACTATCTTTTAACTGTGGTGTTTTAACAAACGCATTTGAGATACCTTCTTTTTGGTCAACGGCTAAATGTGCGTTTATTTTTCCTTGTTTCCCAGCTTTTCTTGTGAGAAAAACTTCTGTCTTCTTAAAAGTTAGGTTTTTTTATTTTCATTGTCAAACTAACTAGTTTTAAATTGTAATATTACAAACTTGTGACAAACGTATCTTTTTAACGGCTTGATATTTATTTTATACCACAGTAAGTAAGGTTACTCTATATTATTTAATGTTAATATTGTCTTAGTTGTTTAAATAACCTGTCTTCATTTTTATTTGTTTTCTTACACCGTATTTTACCTAATTTTAAACAGCACTTTCTGGAAAATAAAAATATTGCTTATTTTTACGTGTATATACGTCGCATTTTCTTTATATTAAAACTTGTTTAATATAAACCACGTTAACCTTTGTTAGCTTATCCACATTCGAATCCTAGTTTTCTTTGTCTTTATTGTTTTCTATTAACTTACGCGGTTTGACTCTTATTTGGTTTACGTCGTCTATTTTTGCACTCTTTTATAAATGATATACTCGGACTTTCTTGTTTTGAAGTTTTCCCTTACTTTAACCTCCGGTTACCTACAGGCGAGATGTAGTCTTGATCTGCCTGGAACAGTATATCTCGCCATTCGGAGTTTTGAAACGGACACGTCGACCGGCACCGTTTGGGGCTTTTTTCTATTGTTTAAATTTTTCGTTCAGCGAACCGCTTGATAATCTACAAGGTAGATTTCATTTCAGTAGATATGTTTTAACAAACGCCTCTGAGCTTACCTTCTATTTGGACAACGGCTGAATGTGCGTTTATTTTTCCTTGTTTCCCACCTTTTCATGTGACAACTTCTGTCTTCTTAAAAGTTAGATTTTTTATTTTCATTGTCAAACTAACTAGTTTTAACTGGTTTAATTATAATTTTTAATTGTAATTATACTCGGACTTTCTTGTTTTGAAGTTTTTCCGTAACATTGTTGTGTATGAAAAAATAACTTTAATAAAAAAACTTTGTCTTTTAACCCGGTTTCGCATTTCAATGTCTCCACGCACGCACTCTAACACATTATATAACCCTAGAAGTCTTAAGCATGTCAAAATATTTTTAGTTTATATCAGATTGTACATTTTAAACGTTATAACGTTTGTAAGATTGACAAAAAACAAAGAGTTAATAGAGTAAAATAAAACAACTTTTTCCACGTCTTATGACTTGTTTAAAAGAACTGCTTTTAAAGGAAGGATTTGCATTTATTTATTTACATTTACATTTACATTTACATTTATTCATTTAGCAGACGCTTTTATCCAAAGCGACTTACATTGCATTCAAGTAACAGTTTCTACATTTTATCAGCTCTTGCTTTTGAGCTACAGGAAAGCTGTAGATTTAGCAGACACTTTTATCCAAAAAACTACTTGCATTCAAGCTTTGAATGGTGAAATATTTTAGGTGAAATATATTGAATGGGTTAATTAATTAAGACATGTAAAAGACTTTAAAATAACTTCTAACATATGATGGTTTAATTCCTTTAAATCTCCGTTTTGGTACCTCCTCCTCCGGATCTAGGGGGTGGGACGTAGGCGTGGTCTGGCCCCTGCTGCGTTCGTAGCTCATTCTAACTTTAACCGTCGATGCGTACGGACCTATCCACGGAGCTCTCTATACAGACACCGCAGTCTCTTTGTTTAACTTTTCCGTTCAACGAGCCACAGACTTTCTTTTGACTGCGGGGGGTTTTAACAAACGTGTCTGAGATTGCCTTTCTTTTTAGATCGTTGGTAAATGTATGAACCTTTTTTTTACCTGTTTTTCCTGTCTATTTACACTGATTTCGTATTTTTCTTTAACTCTGTCGAACTAACTAGTTTAAAATTGTAATGTTACTAGGTTTTAACAAACGCGTCTTGATGTATTTTACCTAGTCTATTTACACTGATTTCGTATTTTTAACTCTGTCGAACTATCTGCTTTTTTGAATTACAATATTACTAGGTTTTAACGAACGCGTCTTGATGTCTTTTTCCTAGTCTATCTACTTTGATTTCGTATTTTTAACTCTGTCGAACTAACTGCTTTTTTGAATTACAATATCACTAGGTTTTAACAAACGCGTCTGACGCATTTTTATTTATTTTCTCATTTGTAAGATAAGACTAAACCTGGGTTTTTATTTGTTTTCTTACACTCCATTTTACCTCTTTTTAAACAACGCTTTGGGAAAAATAGATGTTGTTCATTTTACGTGTATATACGGTGCCTTCACATGTATGTGTATGAAAAAACTTGAATAAAAACTACCCTTTCTTCCTATTTTACACAGTTTCACAATTTATTGTTTAAACATTCCACACCAACCCCCGCCCTCCCCCCCCTCCGGATCAGATAACCCACGTGGTCTAAAAAAACCCCACGTGGTCTAAAAACCCACGTGGTCTAAAAATCCCCACGTGGGGTAAAACTTAGACGCAAGGGTGGGGGCTATACAAACAGGTGTCTGGTTTTGGGGGGATATTTTTATGAGGGTAATAAATCATTTTTATGTGACACAAGGTGCACTATATCTCTCTGTCATCTCTATGTGCTGATCTACCATCTGATCTGGATACGGAATTGATCCGGGTGGCTACAGCGACCATCTGATCTGGCGTATGAAATGCCTTTTAACTGAAAAATGGGCATTTCATCTTGCCATTTTACACTAGATAAACTATTTTCCTATTATGATATTGTGCAGTTGCTTTGACACAATTTGTATTGTTAAAAGCGCTATATAGTCAGGTCAAGTCACCTTTATTTATATAGCGCTTTTAACAATACAAATTGTAACAAAGCTAAAATGACAGGATTTAACACTGAATTTTCAGCTGAATGCATTTCATTATTTAATTTAGTAATGGCATTGTCCAGCTCAGTTCAGTTTAAATAATATCTGTGAAATCAAGTCGATGATTTTGCTGGAAATGAAGATTCCCCAACTAAGCATGCCAGAGGCGACAGCGGCAAGGAACCAAAACTCCATCGGTGACAGAATGGAGAAAAAACCTTGGGAGAAACCAGGCTCAGTCGGGGGGCCAGTTCCCCTCCGGCCAGACAAACCAGTAGTTTGTTCCAACTGCAGCAAAGTCAGAGTGTAAGTGGTCCACTGGTTCCAGGGGTCTTTTCAGTTGGAAAAAGGTAGTTGTTTTCTACCCAGACATTTAAAAATAACATATTTTCGACCTGTAATGACAATACCGTGATAAACTTAGATAAAAATATCACGGTTTCAGGGTATCATACCGTGAAAATCTCATACCGGCCCATGCCTACTCCGGACATCCTAAGCTCAAACCTTTTATACAGTTACTGTTTACTACCCTTCATGTAAATGAAGTTGCTCCTGTTATTACAGATGTGGTCTGTATGTTAATTAAATTCTTACTCCCCTTTGTCTGAGGTGGTTCTCGGTGTCCCACATCCGCTCCCATTCTACAATTGGTCGCCATTTGCTCAGGATGTGATCATCCCAAATAGTCTACAAACAACATAACTGTTGACTTCTACTCTATAATAATTAAGCCATTTTGGGAAATTAGCATGATCAAACATATATTGTGGAGAGGAATCTGGGTCGAGGCAGACTACAGTTTCTTACATTTCTAACTGATGACGAAGAATTTACAGAGCAGCCATCAAGTATTAGACAGTGATCTGGGTTATTACATGCAAAAGGTTTCAGTCCAATAATTAACACCTCTGTTTTTTTCAGAATTTAGTATAAATTAATTGCTAGTCATCCAGTTTTTGATATCAACTATACATTCCATTAGATTTGCAAATTTGTATGTTTCATCGGGTTGCAAAGAAATATAGAGCTGAGTACCATCAACATAACTGTAAAAGCTAACAACATGTTTCCTACTGTTATCTCCCAAGGGCTAACATGTAAAGCGTGAAAACTAAGGGGCTTAGTACGGAGCCTTGAGGTACTCCATACTGCACTTGTGATTTGTATGACACCTCTTCATTTACTGAATCAGTATGATTTGATCCATGCCAGTGCACTTCCTCTAATGCCAACATCATTTTCTAGTCTATTTGAAAGAATGTTGTGGTCGATAGTGTCAAACGCGGTGCTAAGATCCAGTAGCACTAATAGAGAGATACAACCACGATCAGATCATAAGAGCAGAGCATTTGTAACTCTAGTGAGGGCAGTCTCGGTACTATGATATGGTATAATTAAAACCTGACTGGAAATCCTCACATATGGCATTTTTCTCCAAGAAGGAAAATAGTTGTGATGATACTACCTTTTCTAATATCTTTGACAGAAAAGGGAGATACGAGATCGGTCTGTAATTAATTCATTATTTGGGGTCAAGTTGAGGTTAATGAGAGGCTTAATAACAGCCAATTTGAAGGTTTTTGGGACATATCCAAATGACAATGATGAGTTATTAATATTCAGAAGAGGATCTATTACTTCTGGGGGCACCTCTTTTAGGAGCTTAAATGGAACAGGGTCTAACATTGGTTGGTTTAGATGATTTAACAAGTTTATACAATTCTTAATTTCCAATTGAAGAGAATGAGTGGAATTGTACCTCAAGGGATCTATAGCGTACTATCTGATGCGATACTGTGGCTGACAGCTACATGGCCCTAGTGAGAAAAAAAAGAGTATACCAAGTATACATGCAGCCAAACTAATTGTCAGTATACTTCAAGTGTGTTAATGATTAGTTAACTTGAAGTGTGCTATTTTGGAACAACAATTTTTGTACTAAGTGTATTTTAGTTATAATTAAATTATAGTAAAGTATAACTTTAAATGTATTTAGTGGAACAACAAGTATACTTAGTACACTTTAAGTATATGCCTATTTACATGCTTGATTAAAGTGTACTTTTGTATTATGAGTACATTACAAATTAAGTATGAGTGTCTTTGAAACACACAAGCAATACACTATAAATGTATTATTTTTGAGAAAAATATGCACATTTTTCCCCAATGCTGAATCCATTTTTTAAGGTCAATACAATAAATGCATAACTTCAGTGACAGACAGAGACATATTTGCAAGAAATGTAGCTCTTATTTTATCCTTTGGGGAATTGAATCTTATAGATTTGTTGATGTAATTAAACTGATCTTATTAAAATAATTTACACTTTATCAACTTAGACGTCCAGCGTCGTAGTAACATTTAGTGTCTTATCAATTTTTTTTACTTATTCGTGGCCAAGGATAATTCAAAAATTATGTGAAAAATGCAAAAGATGATGATTTTGTTTGTTTTACTTGCCTTCAAGTTGACAGCGGGTTTCCTCGATGGCTGAGGGGATGCCAGGGCTGTGGATTGGCTGATGTGCGGTCGTTTGGGGGATGTCACTGGGAGAGCTCTCCAGTGATTGGCTGTTGCCTGGTTGCTTGAAAGTGACTGGCTCACTGGAAGTTCTTAAAGCTTCTTTGCGTGGCTTCAGGCTTTGAAAGTTTCTGCAATCACGAAGCTTGACGAAATGTTTGTAGTTCTGGAGTCACTAGCCTGATGTTACGGCTGTGAGCACTTCTTAGCGCAATCAAAGGCAAAAAGCCAAAGATCGAGAGAGAGAGAGCAAGCAAGCCGCGAGTCACGGAGGGCTGTGTGTCCTTGGTTCTTGAGCAGGCTGATTTTTGTCCGTCTCACTAGATCAGCGGTTCTCAATTCCAGTTCTCGCGCCCCAGCCCCCACTCTGCACATTTCGTATGTTACTCTTATTACTTCAGAAGTTTGTTCTATTCGAACGTAAGTGCCCTGCGAAGTGGACATCACAGGATATTCCGACATGATTCCAGTTTGAAGCAAACTTATATATTCCATTCAAAGTGCATTGAAGTGTGCGAGATGTGAATTTAAATTGTATATATTTACAGAGGTATATGATGTCACACTCGTCCGTGCGTGAATATGTTGCGCAGTGCAAATCCATGAATGAATGTTCCGAAGTGAAGTAAACTTCAATGGATTTCATCTGCTCATGGAGTAGGGAGCATTGAACTCTGTGTAGGGAGCATGTCAATCTGAACACAGTTCATGCACGAAGTGCACTTCTGACAAGCTGATTATATGAATCAGGTGTGTTGACTAAGATAGATTTTCAAAATATGCAGAGAGGGCGCGAGGACTGGAATTGAGAACCGCTGCACTAGATGCTCGTCCAATCTGATTGTCCCTGCAGGGTGGAGCCACGCCACGTACTGTTCCTTTTCGGACACAAATTAACATACTACTCAATTTATCACATGGAGAAACCTTTCTGGAAGTTCTGTTAAAACTTCTATAAAGTGTTATCACATGCTTACTGTCTATGATATCACCATGTCATTTATACCACTGTTCTGCAATTAAAATAAGCTTCCGTCCAATTCTAAATACCACATAGTTAATACGCATGTCACTAGCTTTCTCTGCTAAAACAAACGGTTTTACCTCATTGATTAGACTTCATTGTTACACTAACACCCCAAGCATATATAAGACATCAAACATGTTTTTTGTTCATACACTTGCTCTAATAGCAATGGAAATAATAGCAATAATAAATTGTTGTTTTAGAAATCCTCTATATAAGTTGTGTCTTTTTGTCTGTAACAGAAAAGAAAATATTTGCATTACTCTTGGAATACAGAGGAGAGAGAGGTGGGGGAAAAGAGATGTCCTGAGGTCAGAAAGTCATTTCTGTGGAGATCTGCTGAGCCTCTGTATCAATTTATATCTATCTTTTTGTTGATTAGATTTTTTATTTATACTGAAGCCAGTCATGAGATGACACTGAAGTTATGTTGCTTAAGTGAGTCCAGATGCAGAGAGTTCTTCTCTTCTCAAATCTATCATTGTTTTATGTCTCTCGTGAGAAGTTAAGCAGGGTGTCCCTCCATACAGTGAGGCGTCATTAGGAGTTTGTCAATTCTGCGACTGGCACGTGTCCACGAAGAGAACCTTTTAGTTTTCCATTGGTGTGTGTAAGATTCTAGAGTTATTTGGTTCTGTTCGAAGAGGTCTTACACATCCCCCCTTTGCTCAGTGAGGTTCCCATCAGCGGGCATTGGAACAAGAGGCAGCGAGAACAGACACATCAGACACAAACAACATCTCCATAACTGACTGAATTCAGGATACATATCCTATAATAGTAGAGATGTAAAGCGCTGTGTCAGCGGCAGACCCTGACCGAATAATTGTCACGCCAGCTGGCGGAAGGAGAACAAAAGCTTCAAAAGCTGTATCAACAGGAGTCAAATCAATAAGTTGCCTCCTTGATCCTTTCTTCAAATTCTGCATCGAGGATGAAGGAATGCTGTTTGAAGAAGGGTGAGGTTTCGAGTTCAGCCCGATAGTCATCGTCAGTATGGTGATACAATGCTAAATCGTCAATATGGAGGATCGATCACATAGGGACAGTGATCCATAAAGTTTTGCTGTGCAGGATAATGCACGTGGCAGTGTCGTGTTGATCATAGGTGAGGGTAACTCTCTGCACTGGGGTGTTGACTAGCCATCGGTTTCCGATGATTTTGGCTTGTGTTGCCTCAATTTGAGACTGTGGCGTAGCTTCGGCAGGACAGCTAGTGTAGTGAACAGACTCTAGGCCGCAGATGCCCTCGGTATTATCGTGGATGAAGGGTTTACTCAGGCAGAGGTAATGAATGTGCTTAGTGAGCGTACACATTTTTAGGTTAGGGGCCAGATACAACAGCTCGTTGTTATTGTGATAAGCAACTGTGGAGTGTGGATTTTGACATAGGTGTTCCCTTGCCAAAATCCCACATTCACAATGTCTTTGAGCTGAGGTTCATGTCGCCAGGTTGGTACAGCAGGTGTAGCAGCAGCATCATCTATCGCCCCGTCATCATCTGGAACGGGGGTACTCCGGTAGACCGGTGAGGGGTGGCACGGGCGGCCATCAGTACCAGAGGAAGTTTCTTCTTCAAGCCTTTTATTTATTTATTTTTGGTCCAACTGGGTCATAGGACATCGTGACAAGGATACTTGCTGGTTCAACTTGCGATAGTCGATTGTGGGCTGCCATTTGCCGTTGGGTTTTAGTATAGGCCATATTGGGGCAAACTATGTGCTGTTACAGGGCCAGATGACCCCCTTTTCCAGCATGGAGTCAACGATTTCTTGCACTGGCTCATATAACGCTATTGGAATCTTGTACTACCGCACAAAGGTGGGTGGCACATTTGGGTGTCGGGATGCACACCGTGTGGATGTTGGTCAGGCCACAATCCAGGGAATCTTTTGCGAAGGAGTCCTCGTACTTGTGTACAACCTCTTTGCATCCTTGGCAATCCACTTCATCGTGGAGGGCATCCACCTCACTCAGGATCTGTTGAATTTGTGCATTGAACCCAGCGTAGTGTTACTCAGTCAAGTCATTTGAGGGGCTTTGGGACCCTTTGGGTCACCTGTGTAGGTGATTCTGTCGCAGGCTGTTTTGAGACAGCATATACAGCGAGGTGAGTGTCATATGTTAGTTCTGAACGGCAGACACTTTCTCTGGACACCGGCAGAATGGAAGTGATAGGAATGATTTCATGGGGTCTTGTGAATGTTACAGTGTCATTGTATCCGTCTGATGTTAGCTGGGCTGGTCTGACGTTAGCTGGGCTGGTATGATGAGCCATCCCAGGGGACTGGCTTTGGGAACGTGGATGTCTTGGCCATACAGTTGCTGAACAACACATTCACAGCACAAGATGACACTTTAATGAGAGGTGTGGCTTCCAAGGTCAGTCCTAGTTTTAGGCAGGCCCTGGAAGGTTGGAAGAAGCCTAGCTTACTTTGAGTTTGGCCAGGTCGCATATTGAGGCGGACACTGATACTCTTGCTGTAGGCAGGTATCGTGACTTCTTGCTCAGTGATCATAGTGCATCTGAGAGGGAAGCGGCTGTGTTTAGTGACATATGGTAGACTCTGGTGTCTTTGCTTCAGTGCTCTGAATAGCTTTAGGCTGAGTTTTCTGCCCAGAGGGCTAGTGCCGCGTTGGGCACTGATGTGCCTTGGATATCTACCACAGTCATGATTCGAGGGGGCCGGCGTTTGATTCAGGCTCCTGCAGTGAGCAGAGGGGAGGTTCCTGGTCCAGTCTAAAAAGGTTTCTTTTCCTTGAATGTTCCTTTCTGTAAGAGACACAAAGGGTGAATCAGAAGCGCAGAAGAGACAGAGTGCGTGGGAAAGGAAGAGATGTCCTGAGGTCAGAAAGTCATTTCTGTGGTGAGCGTCTGTGTCAATGTATATCCGTCTCTTTGGTGATTAAATCATCAATGTATGTGTTAAACGGTCATGGGACCATGGAGTGTCTCTCGCTGGAACACTTCCAGATACAATGTTCTTTATTCTGTCGTTTATTCAATTTTTTCATTTATGGTAAGCCAGTCACGAGACGACACTGAAGTCATGTTGCTTAAATGACAAAAATCACCAGACTTGTTTGTCTGTGTCCGACTGAGAAAGAAAATCACAAAACATTTTTTTTTCGACTGGCAAACTCTGTCGTAACCACAGTATATTTAACACTTGCTGTTGATAACTTTGATGTAATGGCATGTTAGTTCCTCTTTGCAATAGCGTTGGTGAGTTTATTAAAATAAGATACTAAAATAAATCATAAACATTCAAAAGTGCTTTAAATTGGAATAAATGTAAAAAATATATATATATTTTCGTGACTCTTTGAGTGAGCTCAGCTCACTCTGTGATTGGACAAGCTGACGTCACGGGACTGGCTAGAAAATGGCCACAGTTTTTTAATCTTTTTAGGAAACTAAAAATATATATTTTGCCATAGCCTAAGTAAAATGTATTACATCTAAAAAGGCTAATGTAGGCGTAATATGAAAGATGTATGTACACTGAAAAATAATAATATTTTTCAAGGTAAGTGGTTACAAACAATTTATTTCAGCTATATTTAAATAAAAATTGAAAGTTAGTCAACTCAATTTGTTTATTTAAATGTAGCTAAAATAAATTGATTGCAACTACTTTCCTTAAAAAAAGTAGTAAATTCAAGGAATAGTCTTTTACAGTTAAATAGTAAATATATAAATATTAAATATATTTACAATTGTTTATGTATTTATTTGATTAGCTTTAAATTAGTTAGAATAACCTACAGCCCTATACTCTATAAACATATTTTCTCCAAAAGCTTTATTTAAAAGAAAAGAAAAAGTAAGTAAAAGAAAAAGTGAGCAGTGTTCTTTATCATTCCTGTGATAACATGACTCTTAAAATGAGAAACAAATCTGTTGTACAGTTAAGTGTTGGAACATTCTGTGAAATTATTACCCTGGTGGCTTTCAAGTGTGAGGATTGGGCATCTTTTGCATCCATCCCACACAGATTATGTGTTTTAGCTAAAGTGCGTGTAGGAATGTTTTTTTTTTTAGAGAGATGTTCAGCTAAATATATACTGAACAATAATATAGTGTCTCATAATGTATTTGCTGTCCATCCAGAATAACTAAAATGGAAATATGTAGTTATTAGATCTCAGGACAAACTGTATGTCATTCCACTTCCAAATAATATTGAAAGAGACTAAGCACTGGGCAAAACTACTTCTGCATCTTTATACAGATATCAATACCAATTGTTGTTTTTCAGCTTTATTTCTCCATAAAATGTATAATGATGCAATGATTATAATATTAATGCAGAGTGAGTGAACTTCAGTTTTTGGCCTTGCAACATAGAAAGTGTTTACTTGACTGTACACTTTATAATGCATTCACTTTGTTTATTTGCTTTATTTTGTTTGTTTTATTACTTTCTGAAAGCAATGCATGTCCCAGTAATGAAGTGAATTCCAAGTACGAAGTAGTAAACTTAAACATTACAAAAATTTGACTTAAAACATACTACAACTTCAGGTTATTTAATAATGTACTTTGAAAGTATACTTTCAATGCATTGTTACAATGATCATTTTCAGCACACAGTTAAAAATATTCATAAAATATATTCAAGTAAAGTGCAAATAAATATACTAATAAAAAATAAACAGGACTTTCAATACAAGTATATTTTTGTAAAATAGATTTTTCTGAAAATATTCTAAATTACAATTATTTTAAAGTGTGTTAAAAGTTGTATTGTGAAAATAGGCAAAAGCATGATGCTAATATACTTTTTGTATATTTAAACCTGCTGATGTTATATTTTTTGTAAATTTAGCCACTGTATTGAATAAATACTTGTGGTTGTGTTTGTTTTCTTCTAAATGAGATGTAAAGTAAGCAGATCTAGCAGTTTTTAAGGCTTTCCTGTAGGAGAGAGTACTTACCCTCCAAGCAATACAAAATACTCTAATTTTGTTTTTCTCCAGCTGCATTCCATTTTCCGGGCTGCTCTCTTTAGGGCCCAAGTGTGCTCATCATACCACAGTGTTGGACTCTTTTCTTTAATCTTCCTTAAGCATAAAGGAGCAACTGTATTTAAAGTGCTAGAAAAGTGATAGTCCATAGGTTTCTGTTACATCATCAAGTTCTTCTGAGCTATTAGATATGCTGAGGAACTGAGATAAGTCAGTCATTATTTATAAAGCAGTCTTTTGTGGTCAAGGTGATGGTTCTACCATATTTGTAACAAGAATTTGGCTTTACAGCTTTAGCTATACAGTGAGGAAAAATATATATTTGATCCGCTGCTGATTTTGTACGTTTACCCACTGACAAAGAAATTATAAGTCTATAATTTTAATGGTAGGTTTATTTGAACAGTGTAAGGATTTTGCTCTTATTTTAGTATCTTAGGGAATAGATCCTTAAAGATTCGATATTGATTTATTTAAATTGATCTGATTCAAGATTTATATTTTACACCATATCAACTAGTCGTCCAGCGTCTTAGTCAAATTTAGTTTGTTATATTCTCAATTTTGACTTTTTTTTTCTCAAATGTTTATCATGTCTCATTTGTGTCTACTTCTATTTCTCCTAAGGAATTTCATCTGAAATGCTGTTGATACTAAAATTATATATATATATATATATATATATATATATGAGAATATCATCTAAGAATATCAAATAAGTCTCCTGAGCTTAGAAAAAGCAACCACTGAGCAATACTTTTCTCATATGGGAAAAAAAAAATTCTCCAAAAATATAATCAAGTACAAGTAGTCAGTTTAAGTTGTTCTTGAGTAAAGTACAAATCTCCTAGGATAATGCTTAAGCTCAGAAATAAAGTAAAATGATTTAAGTATTTTACATCCCTGATAATAGATACATGTTATTGTTAGGCCATTATGATATTAGCATAAATTAGCATGTAAAAGGCAAAAAAGGATAAAGACATCTGTTATATTCTAAACTCTAGCCCTGGAAGGCCACTTTCCCTTCAGAGTTTGGCACCAACCCTAATCAAGGCCACGCGAGTCTGCCCCTGACCCGCCATGGCCTCCCGGGCTCCCTGCTCCACCGTAGGTTCCGGAACGGGAAGTGAAGTGTGATTACCTTTTCACATTTCCATTACATTTTAACAATACCATGATCATTTCAGTCACTATAATCCTAATATTACATTTTCATATCCTTTTATCTCTAGAGATGACAAATAGGAAAATCAATGGCAGGCATCAATTTAAAAGTAGGGATGCAGCCAAGAATAGCCATTAGGTGGCAGTACAGTGCTAAAAAAAGTGAACATTTAAATCACATTGTATCTTGATGAACGAAATATTCAAGTTTAAAATATTTTTATATACATTTTATAAGCATTATATTACTTCTGTCAGGACAACTGTCGTCAATGAGAGACACTTAGCATACAGTTTGGTTTGGCGGTATGGTTCTGTTCTTGGCAAAACCTCCCTGCCCATCCATACAGCCTGTCATGAGTGAGCAGGGAGAGCAGCAATAATAAACCCCCAAGGGTTAACAGAACAGAAACAAGCAGCTATCCTTGATGTACTTACTTACATTTAGTGTGAAACATTACTCAAAATTAGGGAGTCTGATTCAACAGGAATATCAGAATCCAAATCCTGACTGTGGCGAAAGTTGGAGATGGAGGAGGGTAATTTGTTACAGAGCAATTTACAGAGTTTGTATCGTAGATTTAACCTCGCCCAAAGCTTCAGAATCCATTTAAAATCTATAACTACAGCACATGAATCAATAATTTGACTCTTCAGATACAGGTTTGTTGCCTTCATTGTCATTTGCAGTCATTGTGTTACGTGTCCACGAACTGAAAACCCACGTGAGCGTAGACAAATTCCTTAATGCGCTCGATGCTTATGCAACAAGCCTGATGCTTGCTTAATCACAGCATGTTGCAATAAACAGAGAACTTAGAAATAGCATTCCCAATGCCAGATGAGCCATTAGCAGCAAGCGTATTTCGAGAACAATAATATTCCTTAAATAACAGCTTAACATTAGATTCTTGCTGTTAAAGTTTACCAGGTACCAGCACTGGTAACAACCAATCGCTTAAGCCATGAACAGTTCTAGCACAAACATGATACTGAACACTAGATAAGCCTTAACAAGTGGCAAAATCCCAATACCCTGATAGCTTTAAGCAGGACCTTCTGAATAGCATAGTCTGGGGCAGCATGCCCTTACAGAAGGTGAGCTGCTCTTTAATAGCAGCTGAGAAGAGCAGCAAGCCCCTTTGTGAAGTACAGCAATTGTGAATACCCAAATTTAGGCAATAGACATATTGAATTTATCCAGATAACCGTTAGCATAAATAACAACCTGTAGTAGCAAAATCTACAAACTGCACATTGAGTATCGAGCAAGTTACCAATGCACTATAGCTTAAGCAACAGCATATTGCTGAATTAAACAGCTTGTGGAAAATAATAGCCGGGTATGTTTAATTAACTGCGTTCCCAAACTAGATGAGCCTTAGGCAGCAAACCCGTTTCATGTCAGACAGCCCAAACAATCGATTTAAACCAAGCCTCATCAATGGTAAGATTACCTGGTTAATGTTAATATTACCAGCGTGTCAAAATACAACCAATAACCTTAAACGACAGCGTGCCTAGAAAACACTTGTACTGAACAAGAAATGTTACTTAATCATATTTATGGGGGAACCATCACCCCATCACCGCACCCCAGGACATGCAACAAGCATGTTTCTTGAGCTGCTTAGCAACTGTGGTCATGAAAGGGGGAAGCATGTACCCCTAGCAGCATCAAGGCTTTTATAATAGTATGTTATATATTATCCAATTAAAATGTCTAACATGCTATTAATCGCATTAAGGGGAAAGCTTCTCCCCAAGCTGGGCAACGAGGACATGCAGCAAGCGTGTTGCTTTGAGCTGCTTTAGCAAATTAGGTGATCATAAAGGGGGATGCATACTGTCACAAATGAGGCTTCCTTACTGCCTCCTCCGCACCATCAGAGGAACACTCACCAGAGTATTGACCGACTCTCTTTTGGACCCCAATTCCCAGCATCCCACACATCTGGGACTGATTGCACACACACCTACTAATCATTACACCCTCTCCATATAAGCACACCACTCTCATTCATCCTCACGTAGTCTTGATTTGCCAAGGTGATCATTTCTAAGCATTTCTTCATTGTGGATTGTTTATTCTGTTGTGACCTGGACTCTCTCGTTTCTGGATTGTTTGCTGCCTGCCCTGACTCGTGTCTGTTTACTGGACTGTGATTCTCTGACGCCTGCCTGACTCGTATCTGTTTACTAGACTATGATTCTATGCCACCTACCCCGATCTTAACCTGAATTGTTAACGTCCTCATCTCGCCTTTACGGCTGTTTGTCTGTATTGTTCTGCTGTTAAATAAACTGCATATGGCCGCGTTACACATACACATTTCAAAATCCCTGGTAGCCCTTATATATTGTAGCAAATCAGAAAGGAGTCTTAATTGTCATTCAAAAATATTTTGCAATACACAAATATATACAAATATGAAGGAAGGAATTTTATTTCACCATTTACAAGGTATCTGCAGAATTTTTTTTTAAGGCAATTTATGACCCATTTTAAGAGCTGCACAGGTAAAATGAAAACAGTATGAGCAGGGTTGGACAAAGTATGGCAACACAGTATTAAGCCATAAAATGACATGATTTACAGTTCAGACATTTCAGACTTCAGACCATTTTTATGAAAAGGGATAAGTCAAGCATATAATTATTCTATTAAATTAAAATGAATAAATATTACTGTCTAATTGTTTAGATTTTTAGAAGGCCTTTCTTTTCTTTCTCATTTACAACTTTATGTGTTTGCTGCTTAAAAATATGGGTACATATTTGCATTGATCTGACCATGAACAGCAATAAAGGCTTATTGGAAATGCAAATTCATTCTCTGCTTTAGGGGCGGCTTAATATAGCGGTTTCCCCATTAGCGACTGAACACAAAGCAGCACCGTCCGGGCTCATTACGCTGCTTTATAAGGCATTATAGGTTAGATGAAATAAAAATGCCAACGATATGTTTCTGAGGACAGACGGTTCCCTTCAGATACATTCAAATAAAGACATCTGCACCGCGTTTTGAATTGAAACCATAACTGTCAACTTTTGGGTACCAAAATCCGGGAGACCCTCCAGCGGGTGGGGGAGGATACGCAAGTCCATACATAATAAATAATTATTAATAAAAATAAAAAGAATAATCACGTGATTTAGTCATGTTTCTTTTTTATAACTGTAAAAAAAATGTTTTATTAAACAAACACAGCAGTTAAATACCATGGAACAAATTGCATTACATTGTAACATTGTACATAACATTAACATTGTGTTTATAGTAGGCTGTGTTTCCATTCTGTGCCTCGGCTGCACGAATGTGCCTATGTGATTTAAGATGCTGAGATATGTAGTTTTTTCCCACTGTGTTCGATATTAAAATTAGTGCAACACACTTTGCAAAAGTCATGGGCGTTGTTTACATAACTTCGAGACAAGAAATGATATTCTTCAATCCAGCTGTTGTTAAATTTACACAAATATTTTTTTTCTTCGTCGGTGCACCACCTGACTCTTCTCCTTCCGTTTCTACCACGTCCACGATGGTAGATTCAACTTCTCACGTCTACTACTTGCGCAGAAATCTGCCAGGTTGAGGTCAAAAATGGTTTGAAATTTGTGTATTGTTTCGATTGTGTGAGGTGATGCATTTCATTCAAGACCTGGCAATAGTAAAACCTTGGAATAAAATATTGATGTGATTATTCATATAACTAGATTTGGGCCATACAAATTACGGGAGTTTCCCGGGAGAAATAACAAAATGGGAGGGGGCGGGAGATGGGTGTGAAACGGGAGTGTTGACAGGTATGCTTGAAACGTGTAGTGCTCATATTTATTCAATGGCATCATTGCCTTTCGAGTTTAATCCAGCCTAATCGCGATTCTTGTCTTCCTTCCCCAACTGTAAGACCTTTAGAAATTATAATTAAGACATATCTTATACCATTTAATGCTTTTAAAACTTTGTATGGCCTTAAGTTGGATACAACTAAATTGAAGAGTTTTTAAAGGAGCTTGATGGCCCGTCGGGCAGAGCGGTGATACATTTTGGTAGCCCGACTGGAAAACACAATAGCGATTTTGCGAGTTCAACAGTTATTTTGAGCAAATTATGTGATCGTATAAGATGACAAGCATATTGTATATTGCATAGTTGTGGAACTACATCATTGCACATGACCTTGAATACGAATCACCAGAGGAAACGACTGCATTTACGTCAAACCTTCCCAAACGCTGCTTGCACTTGCTTATAATAAATTACTAATATTCAAATCCTTGTGTTCATTTGAGCTTTCAGTCATGTGGCCACACTCAAAGAATTATAAGGCTGCCTGCTATCGTATGTACAGGACCACGTTATTATTTTTTTTTTTCTTAATCTTAACGTATTAAGGGATGCCATGGCATAACTGTCCTCTCCTCTGTAATGCAAAGAACATATTTGGAATGCTATACCAGATAGTTTATTGATTTAAATCTAAGAAAACAGGATTGCTTTACAGAGAGGATATAACGATTAATCAGAAAGAACGCTCCTTAAAATAAGTAGAGTGATCATAATGCACTAAATCTCCATATCACCCCCATCATCCTAAATGTGTTTTCGTACATACTCATGCACAAGCACATACTGTATATACTAGTGGATCCGAAATTCTGAATTTGAAATAAGTATTTGTCATGTACTATAATTACATCTGTGTCTTTAAGATGGGGGAGTACAAACCATGATGGGAAGTTTGTTCATGTAGTTGGTGGATTCATGGCAGAGAAGTGAAAATGTAGTTCGTAAATGCCAGATACAGAGAAAATATTGTTATCTTACTCATCTGATCAGCCTTTGCCAGTAAAGGTATTATTCAAGTGTGATGTAAGAATAGGCAGTCGGATGGTACATGCCGAATTCATTGTCATAAAAGGGACTGGTGAACCTCTGTTAGGCAGAGAGACAGCCATGAAACTTGGAGTACTCAAAATTGGCAGAGACATTGCAGCAGTAACAGACCTCAAACAATCACTTCAGTCACAATACCCAGAAGTGTTTCAGGGAGTTGGTATGCAAATATGTCTGTACATTGATCAAACAGTCCAGCCAGTAGCCCAGCCTTTAAGGAGAATACCATTTAATCTAAGAGGTCCTGTGGAGGAAAAGATAAAAGAACTCCTAGAAATGGACATTATTGAAGAAGTAAACGGACCTACCCCATGTTATAATCGTGCCAAAAGCCAATTCTGAAATCAGACTTTGTCTTGACATGCGACAAGCCAATCGAGCAATCATCAGAGAAAGATACCCCATTCCTACAGTAGATGAACTTCTACAAAGCATGAACGGATCAATGATCTTCAGCAAATTGGATCTGAAATGGGGTTATCATCAGTTAGAGCTAACACCAGAATTTCGCCAGATCACAACATTTGCAGTTCACAACGGAGTATACAGATACAAGTGTCTCATTTTTGGAGTATCATCCACAAGTGAACAATATCAACATGAGATAGCATGTTGATATTCTGCACTTCTGCACTCGCTGGAATAGAGGGAGTTGAAAACATCTCAGATTATGTAATTGTGCATGCACCCGGTCACAAAACACAATCAACGTCTGCATGCTGTCATGAAGCATCTAAGAGAATGTGGGCTGACTTTGAATCCTGCAAAATGTCAGTTTAGCATGGATCGCTTAAACTTCATGGGTATTTTGCTCACGCAAGAAAGGGATTGGGCCCACTGAAGAAAGAGTCAGAGCTGTGGTGGAAGCCAGAGAACCACAAAATGCCTCTGAAGATAGGAGTTTTCTTGGACTTGTTAGTTACAGCAGCAGATTTATTTCACAATTTGCAACCTTGGCATAGCCATTGAGTCAGAAAGGACACAGAATTCGTCTTCGGGCCTGCACAGGAAAGATAATTTAATGCTCTGAAAGACGAACTTGCCAAAGCAGGGACCTTGGCATATTTTGACAAAGACGCACCAACCCAGGTCATAGCTGATGCCAGCCCTGTAGGGTTGGGGGATGTACTATCACAGTGTCAAAAGGGTCAAATGGTGCCAGTGTGCTACAGTAGAAGTCTATCAGACTGTGAGAGGCTTCACCCATATATCTACTGGGGACAATTTGACCTGCTCACAGACCATTAGCCATTAGAGTAATATATGGTCCACGCTCTAAGCCCTTTGCCCATGTAGAGTGGTGGGTTTTACGTCTCCAACCATATAACTTCAAGATTGTCTATGTTGCAGGAAAAGAAAATATTGCTGACCCTTTATCAAGACTTCTGGGGAGCACGGCAATGAGAGAGAAGCACTCCCATGAATCAGATGGGTATGTGAGATTTGTAGCCATTAGTGCCACCCCAAGAGCCCTAACCTCAAGGGAGGTGGAAGAGGCTTCAGAAAAAGATCCAGAACTGATAGAAGTGAGAAAAGCAATCGAAAGTGGACACTTTGAAAAATGCATGCCATATGCAGCCATAGCTAATGAAATGTGCACAATAGGCTATCTGGTTTTACATGGAACTCGTGTTGTTCTTCCAAAGGTACTACAAGCACGAGCACTAGCACTTGCCCATGAGGGACATCTAGGCATCGTCGGAATGACGCAGCATCTCAGGACCAAAGTATGGTGGCCTGGCATGGACAGAGCTGCTGAGAGACACTGTAAATCATGTCATGGATGTCAAATTGTCTCTCGTCCTGATGCTCCAGAGCCACTGCGACCTTTACCATTGCCTGATGGACCATGGCAAGATCTAGCAGTGGATTTACTAGGACCCTTGCCTTCGAAACACTCGATCATAATCGTGGTGGATTATTACAGCAGGTTCTATGAGTATGACATACTGACCTCCACCACAACTTCAAATGTGATTGACAGCCTAGAGGGCATATTTAGCCGACATGGACTTCCTATAACACTGAAATCATACAACGGTCCTCAGTTCAGGTCAGATGAAGTCAAGGATTTCTGTGAGAAAAATGGAATCAAACACCTGAAAACAACGCCTAAATGGGCCCAAGCCAATGGTGAAGTTGAGCGTCAGAATGCCTCTATCATGAAACGTATTCGAATAGCGCAGTCAGAAGGACTTGACTGGCAAAAAGAACTCAGGAAGTATGTTACAGTGTACAGAGAAATCGTGCATAACACAACAGGCAAAAGTCCGGCTGAACTTTTGTTCAAAAGTAAATTGAGAGGCAAGTTACCTGAACTCACATCTGTGGATACAAATCTCAAAGTTCACGACTATGATGCTGAGAAAAAAAATGGAAATACAAACTGTATGCAGATGAACATCGCAAAGCAGAATACTCAAGTGTAGCTGTTGGAGATCGGGTTTTGATCAGGCAGGACAAGACCAATAAGTTCACCACACCGTTCAATGCAACACCTCACACAGTGATCAGAAAAGCTGGAAACAAAATAACTGTTGAGTCACACACTGGAGGCCAGTACAGTCGCAAAACAACATTCGTGAGGAAATACATGGAGAAAGAGATAGAAGACCAGCAGTATGGCTGTTCTGAGGACACAAATCGACAGACAGTGCTCGAGGGCTCAGACAGACCTGTGTCTATAACAGAGTGTCACAAAGATGTCACATATGCAAAGCCAAAAAACGGAACGGAAAGAACCCAAAAAATGTACAGACTTTGTCATTGGTTGAATTCTTGAACTGGTGAATACAAATTGCTGTTGAGATGTTCATGATTCAGTGAATTTAAAATACGTTTAAAACAAGTTAAAGAATGTGGTGCTTGCTAGTTAAGTGTTTAAATATGTTGTGTGTTTAGGCAAGGTTGAGACTGGTTAAATGGATGGTCTCTAACCAACTTTGGGGGGGGATGTCATGTACTATAATTACATCTGTGTCTTTAAGACGGGGGGGGGGGGGTACAAAGCATGATGAGAATTTTGTTCATGTAGTTGGTGGATTCATGGCAGAGAAGTAAAGACGCTATTGGTAAAATGTTAACCAGCGTGTGAGTGATTTAATTAATCAGATAGCTTAATAAACAGCTACATAACAGTATTGAGTGACCGTCCAGCAGGGGAAACATACACCCTGCTGAAATACTTTGAATGACTGTCATTGATATGAATATTCTTTTTTGTATAGAAGCCATTAGAAACTATAAACACGTGCTTCTGATCAGAGATGGGCACAAATACATCAAAATGTATTTAAAATAAAAATACTAAATACTGTGTGGGAAAATGTATTTAAATTCAAATACAGTATTTTGTATTTTGAAAATACACAAAATACATTTGAAATTGGCCATCCAGTGAAGTAACACTATTAAGGCCTGTTTACACCAGGGAACGATAATTATAAAGGTAACTATTGTCAGGTGTGGGTAATGGGAAGAGAGCGACCCAAATGCAGGAGGAAAACAGGCTTTTATTAATAAATAATAAATAAAACAAACAGAAACAACCCCGTAGGGGAAAAACAAACTGGCAAGGCTGGACAAGGCAGGGCAGGGCAGGAAACAAGGCAGACATCACACGACGACGAACCCACATGGAACTGCAAACACAAGGAGATTATAAAGGGAGCAAATAATGAGCGTAACGAGGGAGAGCAGCTGGGGAAAATTAATCAATAAACAGGTAACAAGATGGGTGGGGTCAAGACATATTGTCATGAGAGCACATGGCACACAGAAAACTAGGACAGAAGCCACGTGCTCACACGAAACAAAAACACGAGCACATGGCCAGCAAACAATTCACCAGCCCTGTGCAATACAAGACACGAACACGCAGCTAATGAGAAAACTCATAACCCACGTGTCCACACAAGACATGACAACATGGAAGCACGCAGCCAATGAAATATACAAGCTGCGTGCCACACAGCACAAGATATAACATGAATGCATGCAGCCGATAAAAACACGAACTGCGTGCAACACAACAAAACACACGTGGACAGGAAAACGCGCAGTCGAGCGAACTCGAAACCATGCACTCTCACAATGACAGAAAACGGAGCGCGAGTGACCGAACCCTGACACGAAACCGAAACTCAAGACATGAGTGCCGGGATCCGAACACCACGCTCCAACATGAAACAAGGTACGCAGATGAGAGAGCTCACGGCTCGAGCACACTCGAAGCCGCGTGCTCACACGAAACCCGGACATGACGGGAGAATCAGGGCTCTGTCACAAAACCATGAATAACACTAGACCGAATTGACAGAACCCTGACAACTATATTAGTGTATTCTAAGTATACAATCCAGTTGTAATTGTTAGTTGTGTCATATGTCACTAAATGCTCACGCTCTTTAAAGCAGAAATAATTCTGATTGGCTGTCAGTGTTTTGTAACAAAGCACTGCACAATATCAAAATAGGCAAATTGTGTCAATAATGTAAAATGACAGGATTGAACACTCAATTATCAGCTGAATGCATTTCATTATTGAATTTAGTAATGGCATTGTCCAGCTTAGTTCAGTTTAAATAATATCTGTGCAATCAAGTCGATGATTGTGCTGGAAATGAACTGTCCCCAACTAAGCAAGCCAGAGGCGACAGCGGCAAGGAACGAAAACTCCATCGGTGACAGAATGGAGAAAAAACTTTGGGAGAAACCAGGCTCAGTCGGTGGGCCAGTTCCCCTCCGGCCAGATGAATCAGTAGTTTGTTCCAACTGCAGCAAAGTCAGAGTGTAAGTGGTCCACTGGTTCCAGGGGTCTTTCCCCGATGGATGTCTAGGTGATGAGGTCCTCACTGGAGATCTGTCTCTGGGGCTCATCTATGTGTCCTAGACTCCGCTGACGGTCAGGGCTGTAGAGGTTGTCTTAATTTAAGAGGTGCTTTACATGCAGTAAGCATAGTGTGACCGCTAACTGCGCTGGTGCATAGAAAAGTTAAAGGTGGGGTATATAACTTTTCAAAAACGATTTAGAAAACTGAGTCGGTGCCGAATACCAAAACAAACTTGTAGTTTGTACCAATCAGCAGTAAGGGCGTGTCTACTCATGATATGAAGGCGAGAGCGTTCAGTGATCAGCCGCGCTGGTTGACAGAAAGAGATGGCGGATAAAAAACAAGCGGAAAACGTCTGCGGAATGATAAGGCAAGAAGTAGGACCCATGTAAATATCCAATCAGCTTTCCAGCGCTAGAAAAAAACTCAAGGAGTGGAAGGCCTACGATCAGACGCCGAGGTTGCTTTGTTTCTTCTCGAAAGGACACCGTGTCTACACCGGACGCAATACTCTTCCATACGGAAATGTCGCCCCTGGCGGGAACCCTGGCGGGAACCCTGGCGGGAACCCTGGCACCCTGACCGCAACAGCTAAATTATTTGAAATTAGTGTCAATACGTCATAAATAGAATGTGGCAGCAGTTTTCTGTCCGAGATTTGTCACACCACACATCATCTAGTGTAGACAGCATCACTGATTATAATGACTTCTATAGTATTTTGTTGCACCGCTCTCGTCTGGTGTAGACACGGTGTTACATTGGCTTTGCTTAGTTTCACAGAACTAATCGTTGCTTGGGTAGGCTACATATGTGTGGGGTGGAGCTATCAAAATAGGGGCGACCCTATAAGGGTAGGGGCATGTTTGTTTTGGTGATTTCAAATATCAAAATTGGCTTCCAGAAATCGCTTACCCCACCTTTAATGTACTATTTTTGTCTGCGCTATTGTTATCATGACAGCAAAAACATTTATAACTACTTGGATATCACACTTTTCAATTAATTTAATTTGAGTACATTTATGGCGCTTTTCCACTGCATGGTACGGTTCAGTACGGTTCACTTTTGGGGGGTTTTCCACTGGGTACAGTACCTGGTACTTTTTTATTACCACCTCGGCCGTGGTTCCAAGCGATCCGTACCGTTACCAAAATGTGACGTGTAAACTCTACTGATCACTGATTGGCCGGAGAGAATCGTCATTACTGCGTCACTGAACTTGCGACATGAGACCCATAGACCCGCTAGATTTAAATCAGCACCGCCAGCGAAGGATCGGACGCAACTTCTGTATCATCCAAAAAATATCTGTTTCGTTGTCTGTTGAGGAGACGTTCCTCTCGTTGATAGCCGAGGAGCGGATCCAGTGAGAGCTTGATGGTGCAACGCCGAAGGAAAAAGCCTTATGTATATACTTTTGAACTTGCTATATTTTCAGAGTATGTCTTCTGTTTATATTTTTACCTTTGTATCTGTGTTTTGCTTCGATTAAAAACAATCTGATCGAATAAGTGTACCTCCAGACTATATTAAAAATGTATTATTGTATGAGCACGTAACTTAATGAACCTCTTGAAAAAGACAAATGATTAATGCCACGATTATAAAAACCATCACATAAATAAAAAAAACAAGGGATACATTGTACATTTTGAAATATTTAAAAGTTTATTGATAATTCACTTTACAGAACATGCTACATGAATAGTTAACTAATCAAGTAACGCAGCAGACCTGCCCTCCTCCTCTACAGCCTGTGGCTCTGCCACCACAGTCTCTGCTGCTGGGGGTAAATCCCAAGCATTCTCAAAGGTCTCTCCATTGCTGTTAAAAACATCCACATGCCAAGAATGAAGAACACTATTCCGTCTCCTTTCTTTGTTGTGAGTTTGTTTGTGGCGCGTTTACTATGATGTCACGGCAGTAGAGGCGGCGCAGCTATAACGACACGTGAATAATCCCGCCCACTCTTTAGCTGTACTAAACTGCAGTGGAAACGCAAACCGACCCAAACTGAGCCGTACCGTAACGAGCCATGCCGAACCATACCATGCAGTGGAAAAGCACCATTAGATTTACAATGGGTCTGGTTATTGATGAACAGGTATTGTAGTTTGCATGTAAAACTGCAAATTCCACCATTATTCTCAGCTGCCTCTGTAATAATCCTGCGATATCTGTCTGTCAGCGAAAGGAAAATCGCGCTTGGGCTTTAGTACAAGGCAGCTTTACGTAGTTTGAGTATGCCCTTAGAACAGCGGTTCTCAATTCCATTATATTTATCTTTGTCTTGGGGTACACACACAGAGAAAGCTGCTTATTACTCATTTATTTATTGCTCCTGCCCACTAAAAGCTCCACAGATATATTTGCATTCCATGACGATATAGAAAAAGTTTTACAAGATTTACACTTTATATCATCGCTGACATTTATATTGTCATATCGCCATAGCAAGCGGTAATGATTAAAGTTTCATGAACACATTTGACTAGTTGATAAAACCAAAATCTTACAAAAAAAAAAACTAACAAGACTGACTAGTGCTAATGCTATGTTCCCCTTGCTAGGTTTTTTTTTTACCTGTTGAGACAGGTATGCTTTTTTCCCCACAAAAGCAAGATTACCTTGTAATAATGTTAAAGTCATGCACATAGTAGTTCAATAACCATTTTGTATTTTTTATACACAGCAAAACAGCATGTATTTGACTGAAAATCCAGAATCATCAACAAGCTAACTTCAAAGATAGCACTGTGAATGATGATATAGTTGTCAACAAATGGGATGCTACATTTTATTAAAAATAACATTTCTATGATTTTTACTTTAATAAGATTTTAAAAGTAAAAGCATGAAAGTGGCATGTTTGAGCTAGTTGATACAGTAAATCGGCTGTCTAATAAAGAGGTTGATTGGCAAAAAGTATTTTATGTATTTTCAAAATACATAAAATACTAAGATTAAATTTAAATACAAAATACATTAGATTTTTTTTCAAAGGTATTCAAATACAAAATAGTATTTTGTATTTCAAATACATGTTTGAAATACTACCCATCCCCGCTTCTGATGCTGTGCAGCTGAACAACCGCACACTCTAATGAAAACATCCAACCTTAGGTATTATGCTGCTGAATACGGCGAACCACGGTTGAAATGCATACAGGAGAATGCTTATTTAATTTAATCCGTTCTCCTGTCTGTTACTATTGGCGTGTCCTCAGAGCGATTACATAAACTAGACTGCGTTTGCTCCAGCTGTATAAACACAGATGCGTAAAAGCTGCTGCAAATAAGCTTAATGTTTGGCTCCAGCAAACCATACAAAACTGCTAATATCACTTAGTTTATTCAATGGCAAATCATGCAAAATACAAAGCGATAAGGACTAACGAGCATTCACTTATCTTAGATGTTGATTTCGAGTGTTCTGAAGCATGCTGCAACAGTTTGATTTACGCGCAGCAATGCGTAATTTTCTACCGAGCAAGCAAGCTGCTGAATAATACTGAATTGCGCTTATGTAGGGATGCTGTGATAGGTGTCGTATTCCTATAGGTAGATGTGATCAGCTGGAGTCAGCTGATGCAACTTGACTCACGTGACCTGCCAGAACTAACGCTAATGCTTAATTTATATATATTGTGTAATTAATTAAGAACAATAGCCGATCGAAACCATAATCATCAACCTATTAAGGGGCAGATTAAATAGTGAAAAGTTAAAATTACAGGCTTGTCCAGCTTGCATGAATGTTTCCACCTATGAATAAGGCCTCAATCAGGAAAAAAAGCACATGGATCCAAAATATTGATATACGCTTTTATCCAAAGCGACTTACAGTGCATTCAGTCTATACATTTTTATTTTTTTGGTCAGTGTGTGTGTTCCCTGGGAATCGAACCCACAACCCTTGCGCTGTTAACGCAATGCTCTAACCATTGAGCCACAGGAACACTTTGTCCTTAACGTTCATGGGTCATATACGAAATGTGCTACATGGGAGAACGAAAATTCGGAATTGTGTCACTTCAACGTTCAACCATGTAATGTAAATGCAGCCTTACTGACTCATAAGCTGCTTTTCCAACACCAAGCCAAAACGTTTCTCATTACTTAACCATTCCATTCGATGCTTATCCAGTACAGCAAGTATATGATTTCAATTTCCACTGTGGGACTGATACCTTCTAATAAAAATGTGTCAGTTGCTGTCTTGGTAACACAATTGTTTACATATGGCTAGCTACAGAGTGAAGCTAGTAGACAGACAACAAGTGACCAATCCTGACTGGTGACATCATTACATGGTGCAGAGTCGTCATGCCCATTCAAAGTGAATGCAGCTTCCAAAAGACAAAAAATTGCCAATAAATATTTTCTATATTTAACACAATCACACCGGCGTGGTCAGATCGTTCAGTGCGTCACATCATCAGCTGCTAAATTCAAATCTGCCTTCGCTGGCTGGCGCTAAGCCAGAGACAGACACGTTTTAACGGTACTGGACATTATAACCAATCACACACACTCACACACAATCATTTGCTTGCTGACTGAATAACTCTTTCTGGCGAATTCTCTCATCAGAAACAACAAAGTGCAAATGTGTGTATATGTAAGTAAGATATTCATTTCATAGTGATTTTAATGGGTGTTTTTGAGAGAGCTTGAACTCTGGACTGTCAGTAAAAATGTTCTTTGAAAATGTAAATGTTCTTTGCTCTCTTTCTGTACAATGAAAGTGTTATGATTAGTAGCCTAACTTACAATGTTTTTATTCACATTAACTTTCAATGTTAAATTCACATTAAATTTAAAGTCAGTCGTATCAAAATATGTTATGGCATGACACCCATATCTAATAGATTACATTTTTAGGTTACTTTGACCATTGCCCACTCGATCAACTAACATAATCTATAAAGTTGAGAAGCAAGATATTTCATGATATAGTTAATGCGTTTGGGGATGTTTCGAATAAAAGGGAAAAAATTAATAAAACATAAGTGCTGTTGTAGCTGCTGTGTGTCACATGACGTAAATGTGAGTTGAATTGACCTTTAGAAGGACTCGTCTTGAGTTGACTTGCTTGGTTTGTGTGCAGTAATTAATTAAGAACAATGGCCGATCGAAACCATAATCATCAACCTATTAAGGGCAGATTAAATAGTGAAAAGTTAAAATTACAGGCTTGTCCAGCTTGCATGAATGTTTCCACCTATGAATAAGGCCTCAATCAGGAAAAAAAGCACATGGATCCAAAATATTGATATACGCTTTTATCCAAAGCGACTTACAGTGCATTCAGTCTATACATTTTTATTTTTTTGGTCAGTGTGTGTGTTCCCTGGGAATCGAACCCACAACCCTTGCACTGTTAACGCAATGCTCTAACCATTGAGCCACAGGAACACTTTGTCCTTCTTAACGTTCATGGGTCATATACGAAATGTGCTACATGGGAGAACGAAAATTCGGAATTGTGTGTCACTTCAACGTTCAACCATGTAATGTAAATGCAGCCTTACTGACTCATAAGCTGCTTTTCCAACACCAAGCCAAAACGTTTCTCATTACTTAACCATTCCATTCGATGCTTATCCAGTACAGCAAGTATATGATTTCAATTTCCACTGTGGGACTGATACCTTCTAATAAAAATGTGTCAGTTGCTGTCTTGGTAACACAATTGTTTACATATGGCTAGCTACAGAGTGAAGCTAGTAGACAGACAACAAGTGACCAATCCTGACTGGTGACATCATTACATGGTGCAGAGTCGTCATGCCCATTCAAAGTGAATGCAGCTTCCAAAAGACAAAAATTGCCGATAAATATTTTCTATATTTAACACAATCACACCGGCGTGGTCAGATCGTTCAGTGCGTCACATCACCAGCTGCTAAATTCAAATCTGCCTTCGCTGGCTGGCGCTAAGCCAGAGACAGACACGTTTTAACGGTACTGGACATTATAACCAATCACACACACTCACACACAATCATTTGCTTGCTGACTGAATAACTCTTTCTGGCGAATTCTCTCATCAGAAACAACAAAGTGCAAATGTGTGTATATGTAAGTAAGATATTCATTTCATAGTGATTTTAATGGGTGTTTTTGAGAGAGCTTGAACTCTGGACTGTCAGTAAAAATGTTCTTTGAAAATGTAAATGTTCTTTGCTCTCTTTCTGTACAATGAAAGTGTTATGATTAGTAGCCTAACTTACAATGTTTTTATTCACATTAACTTTCAATGTTAAATTCACATTAAATTTAAAGTCAGTCGTATCAAAATATGTTATGGCATGACTAGGGCTGGGCGATAAAACGATAACGATATGTATCGCGATAGACACGTGATCGATATCAATAAAAAATGTGTTAGATAAAGCGTTCGATATTTTGTTTTCTTCGGCCGGAAGAAAACAGAGGTTCTGAACAAGTTTGGTTGCATTAACAAAGGCACTCGCTCTCTGGTAACCTAGCAACGTAGGGAGTGACACGCTAACAGCCAATCATGTAACAGTATCATGTTTGGTTGCGCCATATCGTTGTCTCGTGCTGGTCTGCTGGATTCCTTTTCATAAGCAGAAAATGAGTGCCGCAGCGAGCGAGGAAATTGTAAATAAAAGAGGAAAAGTCAGCTCGCCAGTATGGCAGTTTTTTGGATATTATAAGTCTGACCGTAATCAGACCAATGTCGTCTGCAAATTATGCAAGACTGTCGTCCCCGCCAAGACTGGTAATACCACGAACTTGATGTACCACCTTAGCCGCGCTCACCCTTTGGAGCACAGCCGTATTCAACCAACAACAAATGTTAAGAGATAATTGTTAAGTGTTCATTGTGACTTTAGACTTATGTTTACATTTTAATTATTTGAGTTTTCCATGGTTGTTGACATTTCTGTCTTAATAACTGAGGGGATTATGATCAGAGGAAGGTTAAGTTTAAAATAAAAATGTTTAAATGTAATATATTTTTCTCCTGGTCCTTATTTTAAATGGGTCATAAAAAATATCAATAATTATCGATATCGACCGATATGAAACACTGATATCGTGATACACTCGATCAACTAACATAATCTATAAAGTTGAGAAGCAAGATATTTCATGATATAGTTAATGCGTTTGGGGATGTTTCGAATAAAAAGGAAAAAATTAATAAAACATAAGTGCTGTTGTAGCTGCTGTGTGTCACATGACGTAAATGTGAGTTGAATTGACCTTTAGAAGGACTCGTCTTGAGTTGACTTGCTTGGTTTGTGTGCACAAACTTAAAGTGCATATTGCAGGTTAAAAAAAAAATCCAAATTAATATAGAAACTTGTAGAAAATACCATATGAACCGTTAATGCAGGATTTTAATATATTTTACAAGACGTGAGGGCACACATTTTAAAGAAAATTACGCTTTCCTTGACAGTTCTCAAAAACCGCTTTGTTTTTCAACATCTTTTATTCCAATTTATCATCGTCATGGTAAATTATTGTGATTGTAGAGGTTGCACAAACTCCAGCCTGTCAGGACATCGAGTCCACAGGTTTCTTAACAAGAAATAGGACGGTATATTCCGGGCCTCGGTGTGTTTGTGCAGTTGAAGAGATGGGACTTCACTGATGCATCTGCTTCGAGATACGCGGTGGTGTGTAATTTAGCGATCAATACAATTTGTTATGATTTATTTCTGTATAAATACAAATGAATTGAATTAACCATAAATGCAGATCTGCTTGATATTTATCTGATGTAAACTTCATAAACAAGTTTTTATACAGTCAGACAATTTGTGATTGTGATTATTTTTTTATTGTCAGCAAAACGGGGCCATTCAAAACCTTTATAAAGTCCTCCTTCCTCTGTAAACTGTCTTCTAATGGCTGACACAACACATGCAGGTAAGGGTTGCTCAGAACACCATATCTGTAGCACATATGGGTTCAGACAACAAACCTCAAAGCCTGGGAGCAGAGCCAGACATTGCACATCAATTGTTGGGTCACATTCTCCACTTAAAACCACTATGCAACTGTCACGAATCTGGTTGCCCTTCCATCTCATTGACTCTTGCACCACACAGACTGTTGCTTCATACTGGACTGCATTTCCCATCACCCAACTGTCATAATCACACACTGCACTGATCACACAGCTGTCTCCAATCACACGCTCACCTGAGAGCCATTACACACACCTTACAAAAGACATTAATTTCATCTTCCTCCCTGCCGAGTATTGTTTAGCGTTTAGCATTCTCCAAATGTTAGCTACTACCAAGCCTTTCCGTGTTTTGTTTTTGTGTTCAGTCTCCTGTATTGTTCTGTGTTTTTCACTCTCCCAGTGTTAGCTGCTTTACACGCCCCTTACTGCTGATTGGTACAAACTAAAACTCTTCTAGTTTTCCGTGTCTCATTTTAGTTTAGTCTAGTCTTTCGTGTTGCCTTGTTGTCTGGTTCCTGATCTCCTGCCTCGTACCTGTATTACCCCTCTTGTCAAGCCCTCTGGATATTGTTCTGCCGATCAAGACCATCCCGCTTATTTGAGTACTCATCTGCCTTGCTCAATATACCTGTTTGCCAGTTGTTTGACCCTGACTGTGTTTTTGACCATGCCACTTAATAAAAGCTTGCACATGGATCCGCACGCCTCTCCTCTTGTCGGCCCCGTTACAGTAATGTTAGTGTCGGATGTTTAAATATCAAAACTCATAGATGACCAATACTAGCTTTGCTATTGCCTGATTACATTAGCTAACGTGTGCATATCTGTAAGCTAACACCGGTCTCTCACCAAACACCTGCCCTGTTCTCCTCTCACATCAACTCAATTTGTCTCCTCTGACCATTGTTCTGTCTAATCCTGGCCTGTCCCTGCTGTATCTGTGGTCCATCATAAGAGTGTAAATATGCATTTAAAATTTCCTCAGCGTCCGAACTGTTATTTGCGATCCATTGTTTTCCTATGGTTAAAATGGACCGCTCTCACTTTGGATGTGTCACTTCCGGTTTTGGCATAATTAGTCATACATTAGTTATAAATACATTGTAGATATCTTAATGCCAGTAATCAAAAATCAATGCCAACATCACATAATAGATATCTGGAATTTGCATTTTGACTAGTCAAAACTACTGTAAATTACTACTAGTAAAGTCAGGTGTACTAAATGCTAAAAATGCTTGGTTTTCTATTTGTGTAACTAAAAAGATAGACTTTTTCAATGTCACTGCCATTTACTGTAAATATTCAAAAGAAACAGATAAATTAGAAGTTAGAGAATGTCATGTTTGATCTACTATTTTTGTGATAAAAAACGTATCTGTAAGTCATAAAAGCTGTTTGTTAGTTTTTGTTGCCCTGTTTCTGTGCAGCAGTTTGTAATGCTACTTCGATGTTCAATGCACATTCATTATGCAAGTCATGTAGCATTTACATAAATAAACATCTAGAATTATACAATAAACTTAGCATTTTTTTATTTTATTAATTAATTTATTTTATTTGCTTATTAATTGTATTATTAAATCACAACATTTGTACAAAAACTAATTTTGTAGTTACAGGTGTAAAATGGCACCTCCACATGCTGATCGTAGGACTAATTGGAATGTTCTTGATTGATGTTGGAATTGGAATTGTTTTGATTAATGTTTTGAATGTTGATGTTCTGTAAGAGCGCAGTAAATATACTGGATAGCTTATCTGTTTCTATGTAATTGTAGCTGAGAGAACTGTGTGACTTACTGAATGAAAACTACACAGAGGAGGATGACAACAACCTTCGTCTGCACTACTCTCCACAGTTCTTGCTCTGGTGTGTTTTTTTATTGACCTATAGCTACACGTAACTATAATCATATTATTTGTCTTCATGTTTTACGTACATTATATTTTATGGAATGCAGGGCTCTGTGCCCCCCTGGATGGCAATCACACTGGCATTGTGGAGTTCGAGTTAAGTCCAGTCAAAAACTTGTAGGATTCATTAGTGCCATTCCTGCTACTATTAAAGTATTTGACAAGTAAGCACAGAATTTTCTCATTCGGTTAAAACTATTTAAACAATTTTGGTTGATGTAAATGACAAAAATATTCCACAGAGAACTAAAGATGGTGGAGGTGAACTTCCTGTGTGTACACAAAAAACTTCGCTCAAAAAGAGTGGCACCAGTCCTAATCAAGGAGCTCACCAGACGGGTCCATCAGCAGGGTATATGTCAAGCAATATACAGCACCAGTGCAGTCCTACCAAAACCTATTGCAAGCAGTAGGTATGATGGAAATTATAAGGATATCTCTCTCCCAGACCAACACTGCTGTTTTGTTTGTTATACTGTTTTAAACTAAATTCCGTTTCTCTCCATGGCTGTTAAAAGGTATTGGCACAGATCGCTGAACCCACGCAAGCTGATTGACCTGAATTTCTCCTCTCTCACTCGTAACATGACCCTGCAGCGTGCTGTCAAGCTAAATCGGCTCCCTAAGGTCAGGCTGCCCTCCTGAGGGCTATCATGTAACATGACAAATTTTTAACCCTTATACTCTGTTTTATTTAACTGTCTATGGGGTCTTAGGGTTCCCAGACCCAAATGTTTTGAAGTTGATCTCATAAATCTAATTAAGCGGCTATTTATATTGTATTATATAATAATGAAAGTGGGGCAAGATAACATATGCACTTACCTAACATAACTGTGGTGGCAATGAGACATTGCACCAGTAGCTAACACTTTAAGGATTTATCTTTAAATTTAAATGTATCTTTACTCCTATTCGGTTCTTCAGACCTATGTGCCCTCTAGAAGTTTGTGTTCAGCAAGTGAACGATGCATTATTCTGCCATCACAAAGAGGCACAAAATCACTTTCACAGACTTTTTCATTAAATGTGCCACCTGGTGGAATGACCTGCCCAACTCAATCCGAGCAGCTGAATCCTTTGCCAGAAACAGCTAAAAACACATCCCTTCCATCTTTACTTGACCCTCTAACTCTAGTACTCTATATTCTAATTATATTTTATCTATCTGTCTTCTTTTTATTAAAAATAAATAACAAAAAAACACACACTATCAGTTGCATATGTATTATCGAACTGCTAGCTTTTCTTGAAAAACTAACACTAGCTTTCTTTTTTCTATTCTAGCTATTTGTTTCTTAAAAAATAAAAAACGCTATTCCCTTAGAATATTTGGACTGAAGCAGAGTGTAGCAGAGCAAAGAATCTGAGCCATGTAACAGTTTATGCAGTGTCATATTACTTTTTAGTTAAATTCACTCCACATTGTGTCAGTAGCTGACGCTATATGGATCAAGTCCAGTCTTATTAATACAGAGGGTCTAGATCAGCTGCAAGCAAATCCATAAAGACTACATAAGCTCAGCGACATAAGAGCAAGCTGCACATGCAATAAAATAATATTATATTGTATAATAATAATAATATAAACAATATAATAAATATAATAATACATTTTTGTTTCCCAACTTTAAGCAGGATGAAACATTAATAATTAACATTATCAGATTTTACTAATGTTTTTTGTTTACTTGTTTTACAAGTGCAGTCATACAAACTTATGACTGCACGTTGATTGGTTCATCTAGGATAAGAAATTGAACCAATCGACAGTGGTGGCGAGCGAGCCAATGGCTATTCAGCCTGCCATAGCCCGCCAAAAGGGGAGGGGCGTCTGGCTATATATTCAGCCGCTCTAGCCACTGCACTCAGATTTCTTCAAAAGAAGCAACCGAGGCGTGAAGTCCATATTACGGCCAGGAAGGCAGTACTCATTCCCATATCTCAGGGAACCGAGGTTTCGATAGTAACCGAGTACGTTCCCCTTCGAGATTACACTGTGGCTGTATGGAAACCAGTCCAATCCCGCCGTGCTATGATGTGGAACGACTCGACCCAAGACTCACGTTGCATTAGACCCAGGGGAGTCCGTAGAATACACAAAGCACAGGGGGAGCCTAGAGGGTCATCCATGGCTCGGGTGTCGTCCCATAAGGATACTTGGTGTCAATATAGTTTATGGACAGACCAAACAAAAGAGGGGGCTTAAACAGTGTTGGTCAAGTGAACCCGGAAAATTTCTATTAAGCAGAAAGGACTGTGGCCTTCGTAACTTTAGTTAACGAAGCCAACAAAAAGCTGTTCTGACTTTCTGTATGAGGCAGAACGCTCCATATAGATTTTCAGGGCCCTGACAGGGCAGAGCAGGGGTTCCTGGTTGCCCGCCGGGGGAGAAAAAGCGGAAAGCGCTATGACCTGTGCTCTAAACGGAGTGGATAGCACCTAAGGTACATAACCCAGCCTTGGTTTCAGGATGACCTTGGAGTCATTAGGCCCAAATTCCAGGCAAGCAGGGTTGACAGAGAGGGCCTGCAGTTCTCCTACTGGTTCAAACGGGAGCCCTTTTAGGGCCCTCAATACGGCAGTTAAATCCCAAGGTGGAACTGTACGAGGACGCGGAGGAATCATTCTCCTGGCGCCTCGTAAAAATTGAATTACCGCACTATTTCTGCCCACTGAGCGGCCAGCGATAGGGGTGTGGAAAGCCGCTATAGCTGCTGCGTAAACATTGATGGTAGATGAAGAGCGTTGTTTGTCCAGCTTGGTCTTGACACCAAGCCGAGAAAATGGACCATTTCAGAGCGTAGAAGCGCCTAGTAGACAGAGCTCTAGCTTCTGCCATAGTGTTTAGGACACGCTCAGGGAGGCCTGAAAGGCTCTAATCTCTCTCTGTGACAGCGAGGCACACGGGCACTGAGCCAACATGAGCTCGCTAGTCACTGGCTGCTCAAATCCTCTGCCCCGCTCCTGTCAGCTAAGAACAGGAAACGGAGGCTACAATTCGCGCAGGCTCACCAAAATTGGACAATAGAAGATTGGAAAAATGTTGCCTGGTCTGATGAGTCTCGATTTCTGCTGCGACATTCTGATGGTAGGGTCAGAATTAGCTGAATTCAGCTAAACACAGATATTATGTTGCTTGATTCTCTAATTGTACATGCAAGTATGGCCAAAATCACAGCACAGCTATTGTCATTATCGTATGGGTATTTTATTTAATTAGACAATGGCTCGATTATAATTATTTTTGTGCAGATTAACATCTTGTAAAGGAGAGCTAGTTATGTACTCTTAATGGGTCTCGTTTCAATCCCTTTTTCATATTCCCATTCTCTGACAACAGAAACAATAAAATATATCAATGAAAACTTTTATTGAAAATTTAGCTGCATCAAAATACAGTATGTGGGCAGAGAGAGGCAAACAAATGTAATAATAAACAATATAGGCTATGTACATTTTGCATGTTCAAAAGAAGTGAGCTGCCCTGTCCTGCAGAAATATAAACAGGTTTGTGTCAGTAAATTGCTTAGTGCAAAGAAAGAGAAGTAATGGGAACCTTGTATTTCTTTTTTCATGTGTCTAATAGACATGAACAAGTTCTTTGAAAACATCTATTACCTTTGAGATATGTCTAGTCTTCATGCTCTGTTAACTATTGTTTCAAGAATAAACATACATTTGCATAAAGCATCCATATTTGTCCATGCCCATGTTGATTGGAGTATTAAAAACGTGAAAATTATAAATTTAAGGTACATTTAGAACAAATAAAAATGTGTGATTAATCGTGAGTTAACTCATGACAATCATGCGATTAATCGCTATTAAATATTTGAATCGATTGACAGCCCTAGTACAAACACAAACACACATATATATACAGTCAGGTCCATACATATTTGGGCACTGACACAATTTTCATATTTTCGGTTATGTATGCCACCAGAATAGAATTAAAATGAAATAATCAAGATTAAATTATCTCAAATGTAATTTGACAAATATATAAATCACAAATAAATTTTTATTTTTAATATTTTGTTGAGAATTCTTTGCAGGCAATGACTGCCTTAAGTCTGGAACTCATGGACCTCACCAGAGATTAGGCTTCCTCCTTTGAGGTGCAGTCTTTTACTGCAGCTGACTTCAGTGTTGTTTGTTTGTGGGCTACTCCTTTGTTATTTATACATCAATTAAGCAGGTACAGGTGCATCTCAATAAATTAGAATGTTGTGGAACAGTTCATTTATTTCAGTAATTCAACTAAAGTTGTGAAACTCGTGTATTAAATAAATTAATTGCATACAGACTGAAGTAGTTTAAGTCTTTGGTTATTTTAATTGTGATGATTTTGGCTCACATTTAACAAAAACCCTCAACAAATTAGAATATGGTGACATGCCAATCAGCCAATCAACTCAAAACACCTGCAAAGGTTTCCTGAGCCTTCAAAATGATCTCTCAGTTTGGTTCACTAGGCTACACAAACATGGGGAAGATTGCTGATCTGACAGTTGTCCAGAAGACAATCATTGACACACTTCACAAGGAGGGTAAGCCAGGAACATTCATTACCAAAGAAGCTGGCTGTTCACAGAGTGCTGTATCCAAGCATGTTAACAGAAAGTTGAGTGGAATGAAAAAGTATGGAAGAAAAAGATGCACAACCAACCGAGAGAACCGCAGCCTTATGAGGATTGTCAAGCAACATTGATTCAATAATTTGGGTGAACTTCACAAGGAATGGACTGAGGCTGGGGTCAAGGCATCAAGAGCCACCACACACAGATGTGTCAAGTCAAGTCAAGTCACCTTTATTTATATAGCGCTTTTAACAATACAAATTGTAACAAAGCACTGCACAATATCAAAATAGGCAAATTGTGTCAATAATGTAAAATGACAGGATTTAACACTCAATTTATCAGCTGAATGCATTTCATTATTGAATTTAGTAATGGCATTGTCCAGCTTAGTTCAGTTTAAATAATATCTGTGCAATCAAGTCGATGATTGTGCTGCAAGTGAAGTGTCCCCAACTAAGCAAGCCAGAGGCGACAGCGGCAAGGAACGAAAACTCCATCGGTGACAGAATGGAGAAAAACCTTGGGAGAAACCAGGCTTAGTCGGGGCCAGTTCCCTCAGCCAGAGGAATCAGTAGTTTGTTCCAACTGCAGCAAAGTCAGAGTGTAAGTGGTCCACTGCTTCCAGGGGTCTTTCCCCGATGGCTGTCTAGGTGACGAGGTCCTCACTGGAGATCTGTCTCTGGGGCTCATCTATGTGTCCTAGACTCCGCTGGACGGTCTGGCTGTAGAAGGTTGTCTCAGGTGCTGATCCTCCATTTATGGCAGTATAATCGCTGATGGTTGGCTTCCTCTGAGGTCCTCGGAGGGGTTGTCATCGTCTCTTCTCAGGTGTTCGGTCATCTCAGATCGTTTAAGGGTTGGATCCAGACTGAAGCTTGTGTAATTCCTAGCTACCACGGGATGTTAATCCTGTGGCAGAAACATAGAAACAGTAAGACAATTAGCGTAGCAGTTGTTCCATCCAGGAATAACCCTGGATGAAAATATCAGTATAACCCAAGCTAAAGCATAATAATGTGCATTTGATCAGACATAGCTGAAGTACAAGATTGTGAGATGAATTATATGAATGCTTGGCTAAAGAGATGCGTTTTAATCTAGATTTAAACAGAGAGTGTGTCTGAACGTTATCAGGAAGGCTATTCCAGAGTTTAGGAGCCAGATATGAAAAGTTCTACCTCCTTTAGTGGACTTTGCTATCCTAGGTACTACCAAGAGTCCAGAGTTTTGCGACCTTAGGGAGGCGGGTTGGATGTAGCGTGATAGAAGATTAGTTAGATGCGCGGAGCTAAATCATTTAGGGCCTTATAGGCAAGTAATAATATTTTGTAACTGATACGAAACTTAATAGGTAGCCAGTGCAGAGACTGTAAAATTGGAGTAATATGATCATATTTTCTTGACCTGGTAAGGACTCTAGCCGCAGCATTTTGTACGATCTGTAGCTTGTTTATTGAAGATGCAGGACAACCACCTAGCAGTGCATTACAATAGTCCAGTCTAGAGGTCATGAATGCATGAACTAACTTTTCTGCATCAGAAACACTTAACATGTTCCGTAGCTTGGACATTTTTCTAAGATGGAAGAATGCTGTTTTTGTAACATGGGAAATATGATTTTCAAAAGATAGGTTGCTGTCTAATATAACACCCAGATTTGTAACTGTAGAGGAAGTAACATTACATCCGTCTAGTTACAAATTGTAATCCAAGAGATTCTGTGTACTGTTTTTAGGTCCAATATGTAATATCTCGGTCTTATCTGAATTTAATAGGAGAAAATGACTGGTCATCCAATCTTTTATATTTTTAACACACTCTGTTAGCTTAGATAGTTTAGAAGTTTCATCTGGTTTTGTTGAGATATATAGTTGAGTATCATCAGCATAACAATGGAAACTAATCCGTATTTTCTAATAATATTACCAAGGGCAACATATATAATGAAAATAATAGAGGACCTAGGACAGATCCTTGTGGTACTCCATACTTTACTGGTGATAATTGAGATGACTCCCGTTTAAATAAACAAAGTGGTAGCGATCGGACAGGTAGGATCTAAACCATCTTAGAGCCTGCCCTTGAATACCTGTATAGTTTTGTAATCGATCTATCAGTATGTCATGATCTATAGTGTCGAGCGCAGCACTAAGATCAAGTAAAACTAACAACGAGATGCAGCCTTGGTCTGACGCAAGAAGCAAGTCATTTGTAATTTTAACAAGTGCAGTTTCTGTGCTATGACAGGGCCTGAAACCTGACTGAAATTCTTCATAGATATCATTTTTTAGCAAAAAGGAGCACAGTTGAGCAGACACTACTTTTTCTAATATTTTTGACATAAACGGAAGATTTGAAATGGGCCTGTAATTTGCCAGTTCACAAGGATCTAATTTTGGTTTCTTAATAAGAGGCTTAATAACTGCCAGCTTAAATGGTTTTGGGACGTGACCTAAAGATAACGAGGAGTTAATAATATTGAGAAGCAGTTCTTCTGCTACAGGTAATAACTCTTTCAATAGTTTAGTGGGTACAGGATCTAATAAACATGTTGTTGGTTTAGATGCAGTTATAAGTTTATTTAGCTCATCCTGTCCTATCGTTGTAAAGCACTGCAGTATTTCTTTGGGTGCGATGAATGAAGCTGAAGTACTAGACGCTGTAGGATCTACATTTGTTATTGTATTTCTGATATTATCTATTTTATCAGTAAAGAAATTCATAAAGTCATTGCTATTAAACTGTGAGGGAATATTTAGATCGGGTGACATCTGTTTATTTGTTAATCTAGCCACTATGCTAAATAAAAACCTTGGATTGTTTTGGTGATTATCTATGAGTTTGCGGATATACTCGGTTCTTGCAGTTTTTAGAACGTGTCTATAGCTGGACATACTGTTTTTCCACGCAATTCTAAAGACTTCCAAGTTAGTTTTCTCCATTTGCGCTCAAGAATACGAGTTTCTTTCTTGAGAGAATGGGTATAACTGCTGTACCATGGCGCTGCGTTTTCTCTGACCTTTTAATTTGATGGGGCAACAGTTTCTAACTAGTACCATGTTGCTAGTAATTGTGTCTAGTTCATCTGTATTTATGGGTACACAGAGCAGTTGAGATAAATCAGGCAGGTTATTTGTGAATCTGTCTTTAGTGGCTGGAATAATAATTCTGCCTGGACGATAACGGAGCCATATAGTTAATATCAGTAATATGCAGCATGCGATACAAGGAAATGGTCAGTAACATCATCACTTTGAGGTATGATATCTATATCAGCTAGATCAATTCCATGCGATATTATTAAATCTAGCGTATGATTAAAGCGATGTGTCGGCCGGTGACATTTTGCTTGACACCAAAAGAGTTTATTAGGTCAGTAAGCAAGTCCTAACGCATCATTTGTATTATCAACTTGAATGTTAAAATCTCCAACAATTAGTGCTTTATCCACATTAACCAATAGGTCTGAGAGGAAATCTGCAAATTCTTTTAGAAAATCTGTATATGGCCCTGGCGGTCTGTACACAGTAGCCAGAGCAAGGGATAGGACAGATTTATTTTGCTTATCTGACAGTTTAACATTGAGCATAAGTATTTGAATGAGTCAAACCTGTATCCTGTTTTCTGAGTAACATTGAGAATATCACTATATATTGTTGCGACACACGCCGCCACGACCAGTCTGACGAGGCTCGTGCTTATAACAGTAGCTTGGTGGAGTAGATTCATTTAGACCAAAATAATCATTTGTTTTAAGCCAGGTTTCAGTCAGACAGAGTACATCAAAACTATTATCTGTGATTATTTCATTTACGATAACTGCTTTCGGTGTGAGTGATCGGATATTTAGGAGCCCAAGTTTTAAAAAAAAATGTTGTTAATTTATTTTGCATTTTTCTGGTTTAATCACGATCAGATTTGTTCTAGATCCTGCATTAAATTTATATTTTGAACTCACTATTCGGGGAACAGACACAGTCTGTATAGATTGGACACTGCAAGTACCTTTATCATTTAAGTGGGTAGAACAAAAATCATCATAGCTGTTATTGGAGAATTGGCTTACTAGTCAGATAGAGCGTAGCGTTCTGGTGATGTTGTCCGACAGGAGTTCCGCACCGACTCTGCTGGGGTGCAGGCCATCAGCACGAAATAGTCTAGGACGCTCCCAGAAAAGATTCCAATTATTAACAAAGAGAATTTTCTGCTCTGTACACCATGAAAACAACCATTCTGTGGCGAGGGGGGCATGGTTCAGCGAAGTCTGCAGCGGGAGAAAGACTCAGGAGACAGCGGTAAGTAAGTGGGTCAAGTGCAAAATGAGGAACACCTGTGTCTGATTGCAGTAATTGGCGTGGAGACCGGATAAAAGCCACCGTGGAACGGGAGTTCATTGAGAGACGGAGTGGAGACTCGGGCGCATGGTCTGTGACGAGAGAGACAGCCAGAACGAACGCAGAGAGTGATCGCTGAGACAACCGAGAGAGTTGATGTACCGAGGACGCGCAGAGTGCGCACCTGTTTAAGTTTATCAAGAAAGCAATAAATCAACCGAGTTTCCACGAGCCAACCTTGTCCGCTTCCTTCCTTCGTCCGAACTTTGTTACAGTGGTGCCTGAAACCCGGGAAGGAAGCCGGAACGCCGCCGCCGTCATGTCATCTCCGACGAGTTCGCCATTTGCGGATGTCATCCAGTCGCTCGCGGGACTCCACCAAGAACATCACCAAGCGCTGCTGGACATGAGGGAGGACCAGGAACACCGTTTCTGCGCCCTCGTCCAAAACCAGCAGCAGGACCGCGAGCTGTTCCGGAGCTGGATGGACCGGGAGGTTCGGGCTGGGGGGATTCCACCAGCCCCAGCCCTGCCCACCCACATGCCATTGCAGAAGATGGGACCGCAGGACGACCCGGAGGCGTTTCTCGACCTCTTTGAGAAGACCGCGGAGGCATGTGGGTGGCCCCAGATGAACTGGCCAGTGCGCCTCATTCCACTGCTGTCCGGGGAGGCGCGGTTGGCGGCGCAGCAACTGCCAGTTCAGAACCTCCTGGTCTCTGACGACCTGGAAGCGAGCCATCCTCCAGCGGGTCGGCCGGAACCCCGAGCAACATCGCCAGCGCTTCCGATCGCTGGAGCTGGGGAAAACGGCCGGCCCTTCGTGATGGCTCACCAGCTCCGGGACGCGTGCCGCAGATGGCTGTTGGCGGGGAAAGCGGCGTCGACCAGATCATCGACCCGCGTGGTTCTGGAACAGTTCATTCGCGGTTGCCCACGAATACCCGGTGCCACCACCGGCGTCGCTGGACCTGGCCATCCAACTCGCGGAGGACCAGATGGCGGCGTGCCACGGGGTTGGCGAATCCCTACCTTCCGTCTCTCTCTCTCTCCCTCCTTCTTCTTCCATTTCTCCCCCATCTTTTCTCCCTAGGTCCCGGGCCGGCGTGCTACCCAGGGCCCAGCCCGATGGAGAGGAGGACCGGCACGAGTCGGGCGGCCGTGAGCCCACGCCAGGGAGGCGGGGTCAGCCAGCCCAAGCTCCGCGCTTTCCCGTTTCCTCCCACTAGGGTGGCGGGAAGCCTGGGCCGCCTGTTGGTGTTGCGGGGACCGGGCCACTTCATCGATCGGTGTCCAGTGATGGAGGTGGGGACACTGGTCCGGGTTCGGACGCCCACAGGCTGCCCCGATCAAGCTGGCGGGTACCAAATACCTGTGAGTATTAGGGGGGTACTTATTGGGCTTTGGTGGATTCAGGATGTAACCAAACCTCGATCCATCAAAGCCTAATTCAGCCCGAGGCATTGGATAAGAGCTGCATGGTTCGGGTGAGGTGTGTACATGGGGGCGTGGTGAAATACCCAGTAGTGCTGTTAGCTATCCAATTTCGGGGCAAAAGCATAAGGTGGAGGTGGCAGTTAACCCCGCCTCCGGCATCCGCTGATTTTGGGAACCAATTGTGGCGTTTAAAATTTTATTGGGAGTTTTGTGTGTGGATGCCTCCTGCGGAAAGAGAAGCCGGAGGGGGAGGCGAGCCGGGAGAGGCTGAGCCAGGACCCGCTGAGGTGGCACCAGGGGAACGGAGCGCGGTCGAGAGGCTAATCCTCACGGAGCGTGATGAATTTTCCCTGGAGCAGTCCCAGGACGAGTCGCTAAGAAACGCGTTCGACCAGGTCCGTTCCATTGACGGCCGGCCTCTCCAGTCCGCACGGCCCCTTCCTATCCCTATTTTGCTATATTGAAAGATAGGTTGTATCGAGTGGCAGGGGCGCTCAGTCAAAACAAGATACAACCCAGTTGTTGGTACCAAAAAGCCGTCGGAAATGCTTTTCCAGGCGGCTCATTGTTATCTATGGCAGGGCATCTGGGTCAAGCAGCGACACTGAACCGTTTAATGGCCCGGTTTTTGGCCGGGCATTCACGAGAATGTACGCCCGGTGGTGTGCGGCTTGTCGTGAATGTCAGCTAGTGAATCCCCGGCCTCCCCAAAAGCGCCTTTGCGCTTCCGCTAATGCAGGTCCCCTTCGAAAGAATTGGTATGGACCTCATCGGGCCATTGAACGAAACAGCACGAGGGCATCGGTTTGCATTAGTTCTGGTGGATTATGCAACCCGATACCCGGAGGCAGTGGCGCTCCGCAACATTTCCGCAAAGAGTGTAGCGGAGGCTCTGTTCAGTATGATCTCCCGGGTGGGAATCCCGAAAGAGTTTCTCACCGATCAGGGCACAGCGTTTATGTCACGAACCATTCGCGAACTTTATGAATTGTTGGGAATTAAGTCGATTCGCACCAGCGTCTATCACCCACAAACGGACGGCCTGGTGGAACGATTTAATCGTACGTTGAAAACAATGATTCGAAAGTTCGTTCACGAAGACGCCAAAAATTGGGACAAATGGCTGGAACCCCTTTTGTTCACTGTGCGGGAGGTCCCATAAGCCTCACGGGTTTTCCCCTTTCGAGCTCCTGTATGGGCGCCAGCCCCGCGGGGTCTTGGACGTCCTGAGGGAGACTTGGGAGGAGGGACCTTCGGAGAGCAAAAACGAAATTCAGCATGTGCTGGACCTGAGAACAAAGCTCCACACCTTGGGGCAGCTCTCCATGGAGAATTTGTTACAGGCCCAGGACAAGCAAAGCCGGCTATACAATCGGGGGACCAGATTACGCAAGTTTGCACCGGGAGATAAAGTACTTGTATTGCTCCCCACTTCTAGCTCTAAATTACTCGCCAAGTGGCAAGGACCTTTCGAGGTCACACGGCGGGTAGGGGATCTCAATTATGAGGTGGTTCGAGCGGACCGGGCGGGCACGTCAAATCTACCACCTCAATCTCCTTAAAAAGGAGGCGAGGTGGAGCCGGTTATGCTGGCGATGGCGGTAAGTGGCGAGGGCGATCTCGGGCCAGAGGTGATCACCAAAATCCAGTCACTCACTCTGGCCCCTGGGAGATCACCTCTCCCAGCTCACCGATGTAGCCAGGTTGCAAAAGGACTTTGCAGGCGTGTTCTCGCCCGGCCTGGGCGAACCAATCTCATCCAGCACCATATTGAGACGGGCCGGGCGTCGTAGTGCGCAGCAGCCGGTCGTTACGGAACACAAAAAAAGTGGTTCAGTCAGAATTAGAGGCAATGTTAGAGATGGGAGTAATAGAAGAATCCCACAGTGACTGGGCGAGCCCGATCGTTTTGGTACCGAAAACAGGCGGCTCGGTTCGGTTCTGTGTGGATTATCGCAAAAGTGAATGCGGTGTCGGTTCGACGCCTATCAATGCCAGCGGGTTGACGAGTTGCTTGATCGGCTGGGTACCGCTCATTTTATTCGACGCTGGACTTAACCAAAGGATATTGGCAGATCCCTTATCGCCCTTATCCAAAGAAAAGTCAGGAGCGATGCCAGCAGGTTTTCACCCAAGTAAAGGGCTTCCGGCCTGAGTCGGGCGGTGGGGGTATGTGGCGAGGGGCGTGGTTCAGCGAAGTCTGCAGCGGAGAAAGACTCAGGAGACAGCGGTAAGTAAGTGGGTCAAGTGCAAAATGAGGAACACCTGTGTCTGATTGCAGTAATTGGCGTGGAGACCGGATAAAAGCCACCGTGGAGCAGGAGTTCATTGAGAGGCGGAGTGGAGACTCGGGCGCATGGTCTGTGAGCGAGAGACAGCCAGAGACGAGCGCAGAGAGTGATCGCTGAGACAACCGAGAGAGTTGATGTACCGAGGACGCGCAGAGTGCGCACCTGTTTAAGTTTATCAAGAAAGCAATAAATCACCCGAGTTTCCACGAGCCAACCTTGTCCGCTTCCTTCCTTCGTCCGAACTTTGTTACACATTCATTTAAAGCAAACAGTCTACTGAACTTTTCGTGTCCTCGTCGATACGTGGGAAGAGGTCCTGACACGATGATCGTCGCCGCGGGCAATGTGCTGCGTACCGTCTCGACCAGGGTCCTGAAGTCCCTCTTCAGTGTCTCCGTCTGCCGCAGCTTGGTGTCGTTAGCCCCCGCGTGAATCACAACAGCTGCAACGCTCTTGTCATCCTTCAGGATCGCGGGTATCTGCACAGAAATATCAAGAACACGAGCACCAGGGAGACAATGAGTGTGCACTTTACCTTTAGCTAATGTAGCACGGACATGCCGGACGATTGAGTCTCCGATGACCACAGCGTCACGATCAGTCTCGCAGAGAGCGGTTCCGGGATGAGATGTCGAAGACCGGAGGGGAGAAGTCTCGCCGGGGCCTGGATCGCGTCTTCCGCTGCTGCACCCAGGGTCCGTGGTTTCCCGGCGCCGGAGTGAAGGCCATCTGTGACGATCGCGTCCCGGGTGCACGGGGCCTGTGCAGAGAAACACACGGAGTAGAGGTGGTGGGAGTGTTAGCAGCGCGCTGCATACTTACCCCGGACTTATGAGCGTCAGCCCGAGATGTTTCCAGCGTTGCTTTCCGTTTCCTCAGCTGGGCCTGTTTCCCAAGCAGCTCGTGGATCCGTCTCTCCACGGCCTCCAGAATGCAGCTCGAACGTGTCCTCACCTGCACACAAAGGTAGACACAAATCCGCCATTAAAGCAAGTAACAGTGAAACAATGTTAAATGTGTGTATGCGTGTGTGAAAAGGGTATTAGCTGTGTTAGCAGCACCAGCTGGCTTTGCTAACGGGCTATAAGCTAATAAGCGGACTCGGGAAATCAAAATAAAACTTGCGATAACAAGCCGCTCTGATTATTCTCGTTGCAGAATGCGATCGGGATATATTCACACGTTATAGAAACAAAAATTATTGTGTATAAAATCGGAATTTAAGATAGAAAATACGATAAATAATTGGCTTGACGGAGATTCAATTCAGAACACGCGTCAGCGACAAACCGGAAGTGGTCAGAGTGCTTTTGTGAAAAATGAGCGTAAACAGCGTCAAGGAATTTGGCTACAGTTGTCATATTCCTCTTGTTGACCCACTCCTGAACCACAGACAATGTCAGAGGCGTCTTGCCTGGGCTAAGGAGAAGAAGAACTGGACTGTTGCCCAGTGGTCCAAAGATGAGAGCAAGTTTTGTATTTCATTTGGAAACCAAGGTCCTAGAGTCTGGAGGAAGGGTGGAGAAGCTCATAGCCCAAGTTCCTTGAAGTCCAGTGTTAAGTTTCCACAGTCTGTGATGATTTGGGGTGCAATGTCATCTTCTGGTGTTGGTCCATTGTGTTTTTTTGAAAACCAACGTCACTGCACCCGTTTATCAAGAAATTTTGGAGCACTTCATGCTTCCTTCTGCTGACCAGCTTTTTAAAGATGCTGATTTCATTTTCCAGCAGGATCTGGCACCTGCCCACACTGCCAAAAGCACCAAAAGTTGGTCAAATGACCATGGTGTTGGTGTGCTTGACTGGCCAGCAAACTAACAAGACCTGAACCCCATAGAGAATCTATGGGGTATTGTCAAGAGGAAAATGAGAAACAAGAGACCAAAAAATGCAGATGATCTGAAGGCCACTGTCAAAGAAACCTGGGCTTCCATACCACCTCAGCAGTGCCACAAACTGATCACCTCCATGCCACGCCGAATTGAGGCAGTAATTAAAGCAAAAGGGACCCCTACCAAGTATTGAGTGCATATAAAGTGAAGTAACATACTTTCCAGAAGGCCAACAATTCACTAAAAATGTTTTTTATTGGTCTTATGAAGTATTTTAATTTGTTGAGATAGTGAATTGGTTGGTTTTTGTTAATTGTGAGCCAAAATCATAGCATTTAAAAGAACCAAATGCTTAAACTACTTCAGTCTGTGTGCATTGAATTTATTTAATACACGAGTTTCACAATTTGAGTTGAATTACTGAAATAAATTAACTTTTCCACAACATTCTAATTTATTGAGAGGCACCTGTAAAAGGTCTGAAATTGAGTCTAAGCGTGTAATTTGCATTTGGAAGCTGTTGCTGTGAACCCACATTATGCAGTCAAAATAACTCTCTATGCAAGTGAAACTGACAATTGTAAGGCTTCAAAACCAACAAAAAAAATAATTAGAGTGATAGCAGGAACATTAGGAGTGGCCAAATCAACAGTTTGGACTGGTGAGCTCATCAACATAATAAGGCTTGGACATGCATGGAAGACAGTGTTGGATGATCGGTGGATCAAGTTAAGTCAAGTTGAGCTTTATTGTCATTCTGCTACATGTGGGTATATAAAGTGGAACGAAACACCGTGCCTCACAGGACCACGTTGCTACATAAATACAGACATACAACAATGAAGTAAAAAAAAATCAAAAATATAGCTGCGAGCAGCAATAAGCGGGGTTCTTGCTTTGAAGTCATCAGGATGTGCTTTTATGGTGTAGGCCAACCTTGATTCATAGCTGACAGTGAAACACATCGAAAATGGATAACAGGCTCACAGAAACACACACACATACACGTTCAACTGTTTTTTTGATAAAAAAATTATCTAGAGTGTCTAGAGAATAGTACTGCATTGATTTGACTGATTTTGAGTTAAAAACACAGGGCTAGTTCACAAAAGTAGTTATTTTTTTAAAATAATCTCAAATTTGATTGACAGCAGTGATCCTGGAGGAAAAGTTGCTCAAAATGAGGAGATATATCATATGATATGAAGATGTAGTGTATAAGTGAATATTATGAACATATTATTGCAATTTGAGGTCATTTTCTATACAAATATAGTGTTTTTGAGAGCTATTTTTACTGTTATAGCGCCACCTATGGTCCAATCTCCATGAAACTTTGCACGGCTGTTAAGAGTCATCTGACACAAGTTTTCACCAACTTTCGTAAATTTTCAGGTTTTTGTTTAGGTTTTATAGGCCTTTGGTTATATGTGGCCAGGCCCCATTTTTAAATGAGCTAATTCTAGCTAACCAAAGGACAAAATTTCACTTTTTTTCGATAATTATTAATATAGAGAGTCCAGAGATTATTACTGCAGTGGTTTGATCGAGGTTGAGAAAAAAACCAGAGACTAGTTTGCAAAAATAGGTTTTTAACATATTTCTGAATAATTAATGAACGATTTGATTGACAGCAATGGTTCTTGAGGCAAAGTTGCTCATTATGAGAAGACCTATCAAATGATAGGCATATTTTGTGGATATGTAAAACACCACAGAGCCAAAAAACTCATTAGCGCCAACTAGTAGCCGATTTCTTTCAAAATTCGTACAGACCTTTAAGACCATGAGTCAAACATGCCCACCGAGTTTCATTACGATCAACCTCCGATAACCGTGTCTAATAAGTGCTCAAACTTCATTGGCCAATGGCGGCCATGTTTTTTTATATACGCAAATGTCCTCATAGTCTTTTGTTCCCCTTTGGACAGAGATACTGTATACCAAATTTCAAGTCGATCGGACCACCGGTTACACAGGAACAGTTTTTTGGTCTTTTTAGCGCCACCAAGTGGCAAATCTGCGCATTTCATTTTTTTTTTACCAAAGATCTTTGTCATTCACATGTGTATCAAGTTTGGTGAAGAAATCTAATTTTGTTCACGAGTTATAATTTTTTTCGTAAACATGGCCCTCGACTTTCGAACGTTTTGGGGCCCCATTGCAAAATTGAGTCAATTTTTTTTAAATCGATAATTATTGATATTCACTTTCTAGAGAACATTTCTGCAGTGGTTTGGATCCGATCGGGCAAAAAACCTAGGACTAGTTTGCAAAAGTAGGTTTCGGATATCACTCAAGTTTGCGAAAAAACGGGGCCCGTAGACCCCAAATCACAGGGGTCGATTTTTCCTGACCCAAGGATTCCAAATATGTATAAATTTCGAGTCTAGGCCAACCGGTTTAGGAGTTATGAATCGTTTCGCGTCGGTGGTCGCTATAGCGCCACCTATGGGCCGATTGGGCTAAGAATTTGATAAGTTCTCCTCGATTTTTGGTCTACCTATTGGCCAAGTTTCAAGTCTCTAGGCCTTACGGTTTGGGCTGCACGTTGCGTTTTACGGCAGAAGCGGAATAATAAAAATAATAAAAATCCTAACAATTACAATAGGGATTCTGCACTTCGAACCCCTAAAAATACCACTATAAACCTATACACAACTAACCTACTAACAGATTTTGACTATAAATATACTCTATATAAATGTTAACCTATACATAAACAAAAAAATACAAACTATACAAACTGACGAATGCTTCAAATTAATACTGTACATGTTTAATTTTAGTTTTAGTCTAAACTTTGTGTTCCTGTGGCTCAGTGGTAGAGCATTGCATTAGCAGCTCAAAGGTTGTGGGTTCAATTCCCAGGGAACTCACATACTGACAAAAAATGTATAACCTGAATGTACTGTAAGTCGCTTTGGATAAAAGCATAAAAGCATTGCTAAATGCATAAATGTAAATAAATGTAGTCTAGTCTTTGTGTGAAGCTGTCATTTGTTTTTATTCGTTTTAATCACGTTCATACTCATTTTAGTCTAGTCAAGTTTCAGTCAACTAAAAGTATGAACATTTTAGTCTTATTTTAATCATAATTATCCATGACTATTTTCGTCTAGTTTTAGTCGACGAAAACTGATGACAATTTAGTCTAGTTTTAGTCAATATATAGTGATGACAATGATTTAGTGATAATAATGTGTGAAAAGTGTCTAGTGTGAATAGAGGAGAGTTTGTTAATACAGGTGGTTTGTACAGGCCCACTCACCTATGCGTAGCACACTTCGAATTGCACAAAAAAGTTTCAGAGTTTTTTCTTCTGTGATGTTGTAAGGTTGGGGGAGGGGTGATGGACCATGTTTCAGGTTTGTGTGGGTTTCAGAGAGGGACGCGGTGATTTTTTATTTCAGGGCTCTCACAGCCTGGGGGAAAAAGCTGTTGAGCAGTCTGACGGAGCGAGCTCTGATGCTCCGATACCGTCTTCCTGATGGTAGGAGCTGGAAGAGACTGTGGGAAGGATGGGTGGGGTCCTTCACAATACTATTTGCTTTGCTGGAGCATCGTGCAAGGAAAATGTCCAGGATGGAGGGGAGAGGGGCACCGATGATCTTTGCAGCTGTGTTCACTGTCCGCTGGAGGGTCTTGCGGTCTGCTGCACTACAGTTTCCATACCAGACAGTGATGCAGCTGGCCAGCACGCTCTCAATGGTTCCCCTGTAGAAAGTGGTGAGGATGGGTGGAGGAGACTTGCTCTTTTCAGCCGGCGGAGAAAGTGTAGGCGCTGTTGCCTTTCTTGGAGAGCTAAGATCCTCTCCATGTTAAAGAAAAATGGATCCTCTCATGGTAAAGAAAAAACATTTCACAACATCCAGCCAAGTGAAGAACACTCTCCAGGAGATAGGCATGCCACTGTCAAAGTCTACAATTAAGATAAGACTTCACAAGAGCAAATACAGAGGATTCACCACAAGGTTCATATCACCCTGCAGCCCAAGACCGGTTGCCCACTGAAGCTAAGCAGGGCCGAGCCTGGTCAGTACCTGGATGGTTGACCTCCTGAGAAAACTAGGTTGCTGTTGGAAGAGGTGTTATTGAAGCCAGCAGGGGGTGCTCACCCTGTGGTCTGTTTGGGTCCTAACGCCCCAGTATAGTGATAGGGACACTATACTATCAAAAAGCACCGTCTTTCAGATGAGATGTTAAACCGAGGTCCTGACTCTCTGTGGTCATTTAAAATATCATGGCACATCTCGTAAAGAGTAGGGGTATAACCTCAGTGTCCTGGTTCAAATTCCCACCACTGGCCCTTGTCAATCATGGCCTCCTAATAATCGCCATCCACTTGATTGGCTCTATGACTCTATCTCCTCTCCACCTGTAGCAGGTGTGTGGTGAGCGCACTGGCGCCGATGTCCTGTGACAGCCGTCGCATCATCCAAGTGGATGCTGCACACTGGTGGTGGTTGAGAAGAGACCCCCACATGATTGTAACACGCTTTGGGTGTACAGCAATACACAATAAAGCTCTATATAAATGCATCATTCATTCATTCAAGGTTCAAATAAGGCCAGATTATAATTTGCCAAAAAAAATCTAAAAAAGCCAGACCACTTCTAGAGAAGTATTCTTTGGATGGATACAATTAAGATCAATCTGTACCAGAATAATGGGAAGAAAAAAGAGAAGGCTTGGAAGAGCTCATGATGCAAAGCATACAACATCATCTGTAAAACATGGTGGCACAGTGTGATGGCATGAGCATGCATTGCTTCCAGTGGCACTGGGTTAATGGTGTTTAGTGATGACGTGACAGAAGACAGAAGCAGCCAGAAGAATTCTGAAGTGTATAGGGATATACTATCTGTGCAGATTCAGCCAAATGCAGCAAAGTTGATTGGACAGCGCTTCATAGTACAAATGGACAATGCCCCAAAACATACAGCAAAAGCAACCCAGGAGTGTTTGAAGGTAAAAAGGAGGAATATTCTGCAATGGACAAGTCAATCTCATGATTTCAACCAGATTGAGCATGCATTTCACTTGCTAAAGACAACTAAAGGCTGAAAGACCCACAAAGAAACAACAACTGAAGTCAGCTGCAGTAAAGGCCTGGCAAAGCATCATAAAGGAGGAATCCCAATCTTGGTATATATACTGTATATCCCATCCTCTAACACGTGCCATAATAAAGATATTAATGTATCCCATCCTCTAACAGGTGCTGTAATGAAGAGAATATATATATATATATATATATATATATATATATATATATATGTATATGCATCTCAAAAATAGAATATTGTGAAAAGTTTTTTTTTTTTACTTATTTCAAAAAGTGAAACTTTCATATATTCTAGATTCATTACATGTAAAGTAAAGCATTTAAAATACATTTTTTGTTTTATGATTAGAGTTTACAGATCATTAAAGTAAAAAATCCAGTATCTCAAAATATTAGATTATTTATATTTGAGTTTTAATAAAATGACCATCCTTACAGTATAAAATATCGGGTATATCTTGTTCTTTGAAACCACAATAATGGGAAAAACTGCTGACTTGGCAATGGTCCAGAAGACAATCGTTGACACCCTCCACAAAGAGGGTAAGTCACAGAAGGTCATTACTGAAAGGGGTAGCTGTTCACAGAGTGCTGTATCAAAGCATATTAAATGAAAAGACTGAAAGGAAGAAATTGTGTAGGAAAAGGTGCACAAGCAACAGGGATGACCGCAAGCTTGAGAACATTGTCAAGCAAAGCCGATTTAAACACTTGGGATAGATGCATAATGAGTGGACTGAAGCTGGAGTCAGTGCATCAAGAGTCACCACACTCAGACGTCTTCAGGAAAAGGGCTACCAAGCCACTTCTGAAACAGAAACAATGTCAGACGCATCTTAACTGGGCTATGGAGAAAAAACTGGGCTATTCTCAATGGTCCAAAGTCTTCTTTTCATATAAAAGTAAATTTTGCATTTCATTTGGAAATCAAGGTCTGGAGGAAAACTGGAGAGGCATGGGATCCAAGCTGCTTGAAGTCCAGTGTGAAGTTTCCAAAGTCAGTGATAATTTGGGGTGCCGTGATGTCTGCTGGTGTTGGTCTATTGTGTTTTATCAAGTCCAAAGTCAATGCAGCCGTCTGCCAGGAGATTTTGGAGCACTTTATGCTTTCATTTGCTGACAAACTTTAAGGAGATGCTGATTTCCTTTTCCAAGTGGTTTGATGACCATGATATTACTGTGCTTGATTTGTCAGCCAACATGCCTGACCTGAACCCCATATGGAATCTATGGGATAAGTAAGATTAGTAACATTCGACCAAAAAATACAGATGAGCTGAAGGCTGCTATAAAAGCAACCTGGGCTTCAATAATGCCTCAGCAGTGTCACAGGCTGATCGCCTCCATGCCACGCCGCATTGAAGCAGTACTTTGTGCAAAAGGAGCCCCAAGCAAATTTTGAGTGTATAAATAAACCTACTTTGAAGATCTTGTGGCCAGCCTAATGCACACCTGTGCAATAATCATGCTGTCTAATCAGCATCTTGATATGCCACACCTGTGAGGTGGATGGATTATCTCAGCAAATGAGAAGTGCTCACTAACAGATTTAGACAGATTTGTGGACAATATTTGAGAGAAATAGGCCTTTTGTGTAAAAAGTCTTAGATCTTTGAGTTCAGCTCATGAAAAATGGGGGCAAAAACAAAAGTGTTGCATTTATAATATTCAGACCCCCTTACATTTTTCACTCTGTTATATTGCAGCCATTTGCTAAAATCATTTAAGTTCATTTTTTTCCTCATTAATGTACACACAGCACCCCATATTGACAGAAAAACACAGAATTGTTGGCATTTTTGCAGATTTATTAAAAAAGAAAAACTGAAATATCACATGGTCCTAAGTATTCAGACCCTTTGCTCAGTATTTAGTAGAAGCACCCTTTTGATTTAATTCAGCCATGAGTCTTTTTGGGAAAGATGCAACAAGTTTTTCACACCTGGATTTGGGGATCCTCTGCCATTCCTCCTTGCAGATCCTCTCCAGTTCTGTCAGGTTGGATGGTAAACGTTGGTGGACAGCCATTTTTAGGTCTCTCCAGAGATGTTCAATTGGGTTTAAGTCAGGGCTCTGGCTGGGCCATTCAAGAACAGTCACGGAGTAGTTGTGAAGCCACTCCTTCGTTATTTTAGCTGTGTGCTTAGGGTCATTGTCTTGTTGGAAGGTAAACCTTCGGCCCAGTCTGAGGTCCTGAGCACTCTGGAGAAGGTTTTCGTCCAGGATATCCCTGTACTTGGCCGCATTCATCTTTCCCTCGATTGCAACCAGTCGTCCTGTCCCTGCAGCTGAAAAACACCCCCACAGCATGATGCTGCCACCACCATGCTTCACTGTTGCGACTGTATTGGACAGGTGATGAGCAGTGCCTGGTTTTCTCCACACATACCGCTTAGAATTAAGGCCAAAAAGTTATATCTTGGCCTCATCAGACCAGAGAATCTTATTTGTCACCATCTTGGAGTCCTTCAGGTGTTTTTTTTAGCAAACTCCATCCGGGCTTTCATGTGTCTTGCACTGAGGAGGCTTCCGTGTCTATAAAGCCCCGACTGGTGGAGGGCTGCAGTGATGGTTGACTTTCTACAACTTTCTCCCATCTCCCGAATGCATCTCTGGAGCTCAGCCACAGTGATCTTTGGGTTCTTCTTTACCTCTCTCACCAAGGCTCTTCTCCCCCAATAGCTCAGTTTGGCCGAACGGCCAGCTCTAGGAAGGGTTCTGTTCGTCCCAAACGTCTTCCATTGAAGGATTATGGAGGCCACTGTGCTCTTAGGAACCTTAAGTGCAGCAGAATTTTTTTTGTAACCTTGGCCAGATCTGTGCCTTGCCACAATTCTGTCTCTGAGCTCTTCAGGCAGTTCCTTTGACCTCATGATTCTCATTTGCTCTGACATGCACTGTGAGCTGTAAGGTCTTATATAGACAGGTGTGTGGCTTTCCTAATCAAGTCCAATCAGTATAATCAAACACAGCTGGACTCAAATGAAGGTGTAGAACCATCTCAAGGATGATCAGAAGAAATGGACAGCACCTGAGTTAAATATAAGAACGTCACAGCAAAGGATCTGAATACTTAGGACCATGTGCTATTTCAGTTTTTCTTTTTTAATAAATCTGCAAAAATGTCAACAATTCTGTGTTTTTCTGTCAATATGGGGTGCTGTGTGTACATTAATGAGGAAAAAAATGAACTTAAATGATTTTAGCAAATGGCTGCAATATCACAAATAGTGAAACATTTAAGGGGGTCTGAATACTTTCCGTACCCACTGTATATAGAGAGAGAGAGAGTCAGTTTTGAGATGCCAGAGAAAGTTCCAAGGATTTTGCACATTCTCTAACTACCCTAATAATCTATCTCCTATTTGTCTATAACAACAGACAACAAAAACCACAGGTCTTCGCCCCATGAATGTGCAGGATGTGCCAGTGGTTCAGGCCCTTCTGAGGGAACATCTAAAGGCTTTTCATCTCTCTCCTTTTCTGACCCTGGAGGATGTTGAGCACTGGCTTCTGCCTCAAGATGGTGTGATTGACACACATGTTGTGGAGGTCTGTATGATGAAATGGATTTGTAAACTGTTTTATACAGACATCTAGCTGTAATGTCCTGCATTAATGTCACTTTTTATGCAGAGCATGGCCGGTACCATAACTGACATGGTGAGTTTCTACACACTTCCCTCTACGGTTCTGAACCACCCAGTGCATAAAGGCCTGAAGGCAGCCTGTGTTATGTATTGCATCAGCAAGGCTACCCCACTGCTGCAGCTAATGGAGGACATCCTTATCATCTGTAAAGCAGTAAGTCAAAGGATATATCAATCTAATTCCGCTGACTGCATTGATTGTGTCTCATATGAAGACATTTACTACCCATCTGTCACATCTAAACTAGCCTGACCTGTAGATTCATTATGATACATTTGATTGATGAGGGTCATAAAAATTGTCAGTGTCAAAAGCGGCAGACAGATCCAGCAGAATGAGGACTGATGATTTGGAATCAGCTTTTGCAATTCGCAGGGCAATTCGCAGGGCTTCAGTGACTGAGAGTAGCACAGTCTCAGTTGAATGGCCACTCCTGAAACCTGACTGTTTAGCGTCCAGTTTGTTGTTCTGTGAAAGAAACAATGAGACCTGGTTGAAGACAACTCGTTCAAGTGTTTTGGCTATGAATGGAAGGAGAGAGACAGGTCTGTAGTTTTCTATAAGAGAAGTGTTTAATGTAGGTTTTTTTGAGCAGTGGGGTAACCCGAGCCTGCTTGAATGCAGTGGGGAAGATGCCTGTGAGGAGAGATGTGTTGATAATGTGTGTGAGTGCTGGTAAGATTGTGGGATAGATTGCTTGGAGAAGGTGCGAGGGTATTGGGTCTAGAGGACATGTTGTAGGATGGCTGGAGAGGAGAAGTTTGGATACTTCCGCCTCAGTGAGGGGACAGAAGGAGAAGATGGGAGTTTGAGCAGTGGATCTAGTTGGTTGGAGGTCCTGTGTGAGTGAAGTTGAAAACTGACTACTGATTGTTTTAGTTTTGTCTGTAAAAAAAGTTGCAAAGTCATCAGCTGTTATAGAAGTGGTGGGAGGTGGTGGAGGGGGACAGAGGAGAGAATTAAATGTTCTGAAGAGATTACGCATATCTGGAGCACTGTTGATCTTGTTATGGAAATGTGATGATTTGGCAGTGTGGACTTCTGCGGAGAAAGATGAAAGCAACGATTGATACATACTCAGGTCCGAAGGATCGTTTGATTTTTGCCATTTTCTCTCTGCCGCTCGGAGTCTGGTCCGATGTTCACGGAGAACATCAGATAACCAGGGGTTAGAAGGGGCAGTTCGTGCTGGCCTGGAGGAGAGAGGACAAATGTCATCTAGACAAGAGGTTAAGGTAGAGCATAAAGTGTCAGTAGCTGCATTCACATCCAGAGATGAGAAATGTGTAGATGAGGAAAGAGAGGAGGATACTACAGAGGAAAGATGGGAGGGAGAAAGGGAGCGTAGGTTTCGTCTACAGGTAACTGGTAAGGGGGTTGATGGCACCCGGGTAGCAAAGTGTAATGTAAATTTAATGAAGAAATGGTCAGAGATATGTAGTGGTTGTACCAGAATGTTATCAGCAGTACAATCGCGTGTGTAAATTAAATCAAGTTGGTTGCCTGATTTGTGAGTGCTAGTAGTGGTAAGGCGTTTGAGATCAAATGAAGCTAGGAGTGAATTAAAGTCTGTAGCATAAGGCTTTTCTAGATGAATGTTGAAATCGCCAAAAACTAAGATTGGAGTGCCATCCTCCATGAAAGAGGACAACAACCCGTCCAGCTCCTCTAGGAAGGGGGCTATAATTTGGCCAGTGGGACGGTAAATTACCACAATCTGGAGTTGTAAAGGAGCTATTACAGTAATCGCATGAGATTCAAATGAGTTGTAATTGCATAGGGGAGAGTAGGTTGAGTATTTCTAATTATTTGAAATGAGCAGACCAGTGCCCCCACCCCGGCCAACCTGACGTGGGGTGTGAGAAAGAGAAATTGTTAGAGAGGGCAGCTTAGAGAGGGCAACTTTTTCACTTTAACAAATTGGTTGCACAAGTTTTATTCTAAACAACCCCCTCTAAGCCACAGGATTTTTTGTTTTAGTTTCACACTTAATTTAGTAGCCTAATTCCTTTAATCAGCCTTTAATTTTTGTAACAATTCCAGAGAGCCATGAAGAAAGAAAGAGGTGTAGTAGAAGATGTAGAGATAGGGCGTAGGTTAGCAGGATTACGTTGCCGTCTGTGTGTGATGTTAGAGCGTGGTCGAGAGACAACCGGAATGGTTTTGAAACACATGATAGAAGATAGGAAAGGAGAGTGTGTGAGGGAAGATAGAAATTATACTTAAGTGTGTTGCTCGGTGTCGTTGCTCGGGTGAAGTCGTGCAGGAAAAAGTCGTCGGTCTTTACCCTCGTCTGTCTTCACACGAGCAGGCTGAACGCTTCCGCGTCAGCGCTCGGACATCAAATAAATACACTGTCTAATAGGCTAGAGTGAAAACAGCTGTGACCAGCTTCTGATTTGCCCAGCCAATAAACTAACAGAGTGCTCATAGCTCGAGACAAAACAAACACCTTGTCCAAGGAGCAATGGAGGCGCAAATGATTATAATTACCAGTAAGTGCAATCAAAAATATAAACCTCAATGAAAATTCAGACTAAAAATAGGTAGGAAACGAAGTATTCCTTAATAGCAACAAGTATATAATTTAAACAACAGATCTATGAACAAGTATTACGAACACTTACAAAGCTGCTGTCCATTTCTTCTGGAGACTAATCGGCTTCTCCCAACTTAAAGCAGCAACCAAGCAGTTTAAATACTTTAACAGTTACTGTGACCAGCTTCTGATTTGCCCAGCCAATAAACTAACAGAGTGCTAATAGCTCCAGACGAAACTAACACCTTGTCCAAGGAGCAATGGAGGCGCAAATGATTATAATTACCAGAGACTTCCGCTATATAACCCATACTTTTTCACTTTAACAAATTGGTTGCACAAGTTTTATTCTAAACAACACCCTCTAAGCCACAGGAAATTTTTTTTTAGTTTTTCACACTTAATTTAGTAGCCTAATTCCTTTAATCAGCCTTTAATTTTTGTCAATCTTAACTTATAGCACGCTACATCAGTTAAAATACACGAATACGCGTACAAATATCTAACTGTAATGAATGCGAATGTATAATGTGTACTAATCTGTTGTAAAGATTCTGTGAGACATTTGTAGCACCTTGTTTAGGATTTACTTTTGTTGCAAACAACCTATGACCAGGTCTAATTCATAAAGAAAAATCTCTGTAACCGCCTTTGCATTCATCAGAGGATCGTTTAACTGCTTCTAATCCTTGCTTTAGAGGATCATGGTTTTAGGTTTGAAAGATCTAAAAAACTTAACTTATTTGTTAAATAAAAAAGTTACATTGTTGTTTAATCATGCTGCTATTCATTGTCTTGTAGAGGTACCCAGTGTGATTCTAAAAAAAACAATATGTTTGTGTTGATGTATGTCTGCGTGTTTGAGTGTTTGTGTGTGTTTGAGTGTAGGCTGGGGCGGAGCCAGACATTATAAACATTCGGGGCTTAGCCCAAATGTAGTTAACCCCCCATGGACAATCATAGGACAATTATATATAATTCCGATTCTGTGAGATATTTGTAGCACCTTGTTTAGGATTTACTTTTGTTGCAAACAACCTATGACCAGGTCTAATTCATAAAGAAAAATCTCTGTAACCGCCTTTGCATTCATCAGAGGATCGTTTAACTGCTTCTAATCCTTGCTTTAGAGGATCATGGTTTTAGATTTGAAAGATCTAAAAATCTACAAAACTTAACTTATTTGTTAAATAAAAAAAGTTACATTGTTGTTTAATCATGCTGCTATTCATTGTCTTGTAGAGGTACCCAGTGTGATTCTAAAAACAAATATGTTTGTGTTGATGTATGTCTGCGTGTTTGAGTGTTTGTGTGTGTTTGAGTGTAGGCTGGGGCGGAGCCAGACATTATAAACATTCGGGGCTTAGCCCAAATGTAGTTAACCCCCCATGGACAATCATAGGACAATTATATATAATTCATGGACAATTATATATCACTTATAAATGATTAAATACAAAATCAATAGTAGTTATTAAGATTGATGTGGTTTGGAATTGGTAAAATGTGCTTGGAAAAAAAAATATCATCAGAATATCAACTTGTCTAATAATTATGCACGCGGTGTATGACGGTTTATGGATTTGCCAATTTCAAGAACAGATGCCAAATTTCAAAAAGGTGAATAACTATGCATAATAGGTAGATTTGGCATAAACAACTTTACTAATCTTAAAACCAATTTTGTAATACCATGCTGCAGTAAAGTTTATAGAATTAAACCAAATTCACCCAGAATTGAAGATTTTGTCATGTTGTTCCAGACATGCGGGTGAGTATGTATATTTTGAAGAATGTTGGTAACCAAACGGGTGAAAGTAGCCATTGTCTTGTATTTGTTCCTACTATGGAAGTCAAATACTGTCAACTGGCTGAATTCAAACATTCTTCAAAATATCTTCTTTTTGGTTCAATAGAAGAAAGAAACTCGTACAGGTTTTGAACAACATGAGTAATGATGACAATTTTAATATTGGGTGAACTTACCCTTTAATGTTTAGCTGACAAATGTGCTACAGTTGAATCATGCAATAATGGGGTGGTCTAACTGCAAATCTAGGATTTCCAACAATACCATTTAATTAACTGTCACCCCCCTTTTTGAAAATAGACTTGAAAGTGCACTATTTTAAGTTCAATTATTATGATTCATGAACGCTTTTGAATACAGACCTAAGGTTGGTCTCTTTTTAAAGAAGACAATCAGCAGATTATTGCATAAGTGAAATCATTTCAAAAAATGAAAGTAAAAAAAAGTTATAAAAGTTTAAATTCATTGTAAAGAAAATGTACTTATATAAAATAAATATTTTACAAAATAGGTTTTAATCCAGATTTGGCATAAAATTAAAGCCATATATATCTCAATAAGTTGTATTCCAAATTTGAAGTTGATATAAAAAAAATAAATTAGGTTACTATGCAATTTTGTTTAGGCGTTATACCACAGCCACCGGGTGCCATCCAAACCCCATTGATTTTTTTAATGCATTTTACTGTCACAAATGTATACATTTCTCTCTCAGTATTACTCCTATCACAAAATAACCAAAACCAAAACCGCCAAATATGGCATCTTGAGACTCAGACATTTCCGATGATATGTATTTTGTCAAGATTATAAAAAGTTTTGATTCTATAAGACCATAATACATTTGGAATATGACACCTCCCACTAAGGGGGAGGAGCCCGCTAAAATAATTTAAAGTACCATTTCCATGGAAACGATTTCAAAACGGTTTTCACAGGATAAATTTAGAGGTTTTAAGCTTTCACATGATATATAATATATGATGATTACTAAAACATATGATAGGAAAAAAGGAAACTAATAGAATTTTTGTGTCAAAGGTCAGAGCTCCTGTTATGGTGTATATGTTTTGAGGTGCACTCTTGTCATAAATGAATCTATTACTGCTCCTACATAATTTTTAACAACAAACAGTGGTAAAATATCTATTTAGGAGTCTTGGACCTTTCCAACGATATATAGTTTGTCATAATTAGATTATTACTGAAGTAAAGTTAGGCATCCCGTATAACAGTTAAACATGGGCTTCAGTATTCTGAAGTGAATACATCAGGCCAACAGAAGAATATTTACTGTAATTATATTAGATTTCGTAAGGGAGTAGCATAAAAAGATAAACACTAGCAGTATTTTATAAAATAACTTTATTTGATCTACCCATGCAATTTTGTATCTTCTCTCATTCTCTTAGCTCCTCTCATTTTTCTCTGGGAATGCTATCAACAGTAAGAAAATACAAAACAAAACTAAATAATGAAATAAGGAAGAAAGCCAAGTATAAAGATTTCTGTTCATAAACTTAAAATGCAAAATGCATATTTAAATCAGTTGCATCTGCTCCTGGTGCCTCTCCTATTCTTTCGTTCATTGTTTGCAGCTGCAACTGGATACTGGAATGGTCAGGGCCACTTGCAAGACAGCCCTCGGTGTTGGAAACATGTCTGCATCAAGTATTTGGAAGACTGTTGCTGTGTCAGGAACAATCTCATTTTCCATTTGAGGCTCTTCTGGCTTCAGCTGAATTTTCTAATGAGTGGTAAGACTTTGAAGAGCTTCTTCAGAGAGAAAGGTCTCTGTGCTTGGGTTGCAGGCTTGAATACCTAACATAAGCTTTTCTCCCACACCTGAAAAACGATTGGTGAGCTCCTCTACTATCCTGTCCAAGCACGGATAAAAAAGCTGATGTCTGAAATCATCTGAGTTGCTAAGGCAAGACGTTGACCCACAAACTGACTCCACCACAAAATCATCAAATCTTTTTTGTTTCTGCCTTAGACCAACAAGGAGCTGGATGTTGTTTGCTTCACATAAGGCCATGGCCCTCTTGAACACATCTTCACCACCAGAGAGTGTCCGGAGCTCTGTCAACGTTTGAAGGACTGCCATCTTGTACTGAACTGCTTTGCCCAAGTCCAAACTTTCCCTTGCAGGTACCGGTGTAGTCCTTCATTTATGCCAAGGAGTTTGGAAAACATCACCAGCATGTAGAGTGTCTTCGGCTTGCAGAGCTTTGACTTGATCCCTAGGGCCATGGATGTGTTCATGGTCCTGAGATGTGTTAAAATGGCAGGAAGGTTGTTCAGGACTGCATTGACAGACTTCACTTGGCATGCCCATCTTGTTGTGGAGAGCTGTACAAGTTCAGATGGATTTAATCCAAGTTGTTTCTGGATTTCTACAAACTTGTTGTGATTTACAAGGGAACTGCTGAAAAATGTGTACACATTCTCCAGTAATTCAAAGAATGCAGTAGCTTCAGGTATAGCTTTGCATGTGTGGCATAGGACAAGGTTGAGCTCATGTGCATAGCAGTGCACATAAACTGCTTCAGGGTGTCGCTCTCTGAAGCGGGCTTGGATACCCCCCACTGCTCCTCTCATGACAGACGCACCATCATAGGCTTGTGCTACACACATAAGATCACCCAAACTGTGCATCTGTAGCACTTCCTCTTTCGCATCTGCAATGGACTGTGCATCAAAGCTCTGAAGTTTCTGCAGCCTGAGGAAACACTCTCGCACTGTACCTTCTTGTGTAACAAAACGCACACAGACAGCAAGCTGCTCAGTGCGTCTGTCTCTAGCTTCATCTGCCATCACAGAGTACATCTTTGAGATCTTCATATGCTTGATGATGTCTTCTGTGATCTCTTGTGAAATGCTATTTATCATTTCATTTTGGGAGAAATGAGAAAGGTATGTGATATGAGAAGGGGGAGTATATTTTTGTAAAAATGGGTCAAATTGTTTGAGGAGCTTCATGCATTCAATAAAGTTGCCTTGATTTTGGCTAGACTCCTGCTCATCATGCCCACGGAATGGGATGCCTTGCTTTCCTAAAACGGTGGTTACTGCCACAATGCAATGAAGGTATTGGCGCCTCTCTGATATCTCTGCTGCACTAGCCATTTTCAGCTGCTCAATTACATCCCCTTGAGTTTTTGTGCTTTTAAAACTCTGCCAACATGTCATGGTAAACATATGGAGGGCACACTTCTCATGCTCCCGAAAGGATTCCAAAGCCCTCTTCCAATTTTAAAACCCGGAGCTACTTAGGGCATCTTTATTGGTGTGAATGTTCTGCCTTCCATACAGACGACAAGAGAAGCAAAATGCGGAGTTTCGCACTACAGAGTACTCCAACCATTTAAACTGCTCAAACCAATTCTTGTTAAAGGCTCTTTGCTGAGCTCCAAACTAGCTGAGGGGGTATTGTGGGAGATGGGCTTGCCTTGGGCCACTTTCTGGAGTCCCTAGATCACTAGTGGCGCTTTTCCACTGCATGGTACGGCACGGTACGGTTCGGTACGGTTTACTTTTGGGGGGTTTTCCACTGGGTACTGTACCTGGTACCTGATACTTTTTTAGTACCACTTCGGTCGAGGTTCCAAGCGAGCCGTACCGTTATCAAAACGTGACGTGTAAACTCTACTGATCACTGACTGGCCGGAGAGAATCGTCATTACTGCGTCACTGAACTTGCGACACGAGACCCTCCTCTACAGCCCTACCCGCTAGATTTAAATCAGCACAGCCAGCGAAGGATCGGACGCAACTTCTGTTTAAACAAACGCACATTTTTGCATCAACCACAAAATAGCAGTGTCGTTGTCTGTTGAGGAAGTACAGACGTTCCTCTCGTTGATAGCCGAGGAGCGGATCCAGCAAGAGCTTGATGGCGCGACGCCGAAGGAAAAAGCCTTATGTATATAACGTTACTTTTGAACTAGCTATATTTTCAGAGTATGTTTTCTGTTTATATTTTTACCTTTGTATCTGTGTTTTGCTTCAATTAAAAACAATCTGATCGAATAAGTGTACCTCCAGACTATATTAAATATGTATTATTGTATGAGCACGTAATGAACCTCTTGAAAAAGACAAATGATTAATGCCACAATTATAAAAACCATCACATAAATAAAAAAAACAAGGGATACATTGTATATTTTGAAATATTCAAAATTTATTGATAATTCACTTTACAGAACATGCTACATGAGTAGTTAACTAACTTAATCAAGTAACACAGCACACCTGCACGAACATCTCTGCCCTCCTCTACAGCCCGTGTCACTGCACCACAGTCTCTGCTGCTGGGAGTAAATCCCAAGCATTCTCATAGACCTCTCCATTGCGGTTAAAAACATCCACATGCCGAGAGTGAAGAACACTATTCCGTCTCCTTTCTTTGTTGTGAGTTTGTTTTTGGCGCGTTTACGATGATGCCACGGCAGTAGAGGCGGCGCAATTATAACGACGCGTGAATAATCCCGCCCCCTCTATAGCGGTACTAAACTGCAGTGGAAACGCAAACCAACCCGAACTGAGCCGTACCGTGCATACCGTAGCCGTGAACTCATGCAGTGGAAAAGCACCATAATTGCTGTCCCTTGCTGTGATGCCTGTTCTTCCCCTTTCCTAGCTGATTCTTCCCTAGCTGAATCTGTGTGACAAAATAGATGCTCAATCAAAACATAGATGTATACAAAATCTATGATAACATTTTTAGCCCCTTATGATAAAGTAGCATCCAGACAGTGCCTTGCAAAGGTGTTATTAATTTTACTTTACAACAAAACATAATTATTTTTGTTACAATTATACTGTTTAAAAAATGTGTTATGTTGTAAGTGTGCTTCTGGAAAGCATTTAATATGGGGCAAAAACACATAGCATCTATAAAATGCATGTAAATTATACTGCAGATTGAACAGGTTTTCCCCTCTGCCTCTGTTTTTCCACTTTAACAATCTTCAGTATCTGTCCACTTTCTCACCTGGTTCTTCTTTATCTTGCTCTCTCTCCATTTTCCTCTAACTGTCCTTGCACTACCATCACACAAAAAGTCTACTTTATTTAACTAATGGCATTTCATCTGATAATAAATAAATCAAACAGACTATTGGTGAGGTAAATAAATTTAAGGTTGGGGAGAGTCCACTTAACAGTTTATTAATACATTTCTTAGGTATGTGAAATTGGACTTCACCGCAATGAATGTGAACAAAGATGAAACTGCTTTGGCATGTATATATGGTTATGTACACTTTCTCACCTGGTTCTTGTTCTCTCTCTCTCTTTCTGCCAACTTCATTAAGCTCTCTCTCCTTCTCTAACTCTTTATCCTCCTCTCTCTCTCTTTGTGCTGTCAATCATAACAACTAAACAGAGAATTTATTAAGAAATAAAGATTTTTCAGTGAGGTGATGACTTCGATAAAGCAGCATTAAGTAACATAATTTAAGTCCCTCACCTGAAGCTGGCTGTCTTGATTTAAAAAAATATCTTATATCCATCTATGGAAAAACTGACATTTTCAATTAGTAAGGGTCTGTTCCAATTTTTCAATTTACTGTCCATAAATGTCAAAAAGAGCTAACATCAGATAATGTTGCGTGCAATGTGTGTCAGCTAATGTTCTGATAGATAGATAGATGTATTCTGCGACATTAAATAATACCCCATTCGTGATTTTTTTTTTTTTTTTTTACAGCTTTTACATAATTTCTGTATTTGCCCATTGAAGCAAAAGAGAAATGCAAAAAAGAACTGTTCTGTCAGCACCGGAGGTACTTTCATGCTATCCCCTGGCCATCAGCCAGCCCCGAGAGAACTACCGTATTGACCCGAATATAAGACGACCCTGATTATAAGACGACCCCCTTTTTCCAGATGTACCTTTTTAAAAACCAAATCTTGTTGTGTTTTTTTTCTTTGTAAAACCATTTTTTTTCTTAAATTATTTTCATATTGCATATTTTTCTTTTTTTTTTTTTCCTATTTAAATTTTTGTTTTGAAAGTATGGCAAATACTGGTAAAATGCACCAACAATGACATTTAAAAAATATAAAATTTTGATATACCATAAAAATAACAGGTAGCCCATTTGAATTATATAACATTTAGGCTGTCCATCTCAGCCAACCAAAATTGTATTAACAGTAGAAGTGAAATCTTATTGTAGCCTTCAAATCTGGGTACTGTCTTATGTTTTAAAATCACTTACAGAGGAAGTTTGGTCCCATCAGCCCAACATGAGTCACGACTCATGCCGCTGTAAGCATTTTCTTTTTCTTTTGTTTTCACTCGTGATCTTTACAACACACATTACATATTTCATGGCACACTCGTTTTATGTGTTTTTGGCGCCACCTATTGTTGTGGGTGTATTATTGACATGTCAAAGATGACCGCGTTTTTTCAGATGTATTTCCAAGAAAAAAAACATCGTCTTATATTCGGGTCAATACGGTATATAGGTACGGGTACACTTGGCAACTATAGACCCCTTCAATGTTTGTAAACATCGAAAGCCTAGGTTGGGTGCGCGCGCAGCTTGGGGTCAGAAAAATGGCGCGGCTAATAGACCGGCATATTGTGTCAAGGAGAAACAGACAAGCCTTATAGATAGATAAGATACTTTTTTATTATTATTTGTACCTTTCCATTTTTGTCTTAGGTGTCTGGCTTTGTTTTGTGTACACAAACAAGGAGGGCACAAAGTCAGGACTACTGGAGTCAAGTGATGCCTCTCCTACAAAAAAGAATTGCACAAATTGTTTACAACACGATCTACTATTGTCATAGTGAAAGCGCTCATGTAAAGCTAGTCTGCTATCTGCTAAGTCTGTAGCATGCCACAGGTCACAATTTATGCCAGATATCAAACTTCACCTAACTATTAAATCAGTCTACAGTTTACAGAAAACATTTGTTTACTTATCATGGCTTAACTCTACCGTTGTTGGCACAATGTTGGCGCTAGCCTGCGGCTAACTACTAGCAGCTGGCTACGTCTGTAGCATGACACAGGTCCATGACATTTACAACACTATTAACTTGCATAGCTTAACGTACAGAAAACTGTTCATGCAATCCAGGCTTTCGAGTTTAAGCAAACAGAAAGGGATGATAAAGGATGAATTTAACGTTTCCTGATATGAAGTGAGCGCTACCAACACGAGCCTCTTTTGGCGCTTTTCCACTGCATGGTACGGCACGGTTCCACTGGGTACTGTACCTGGTACCTGATACTTTTTAGTACTACGGTCGAGGTTCCATCGAGCCGCATCGTTACCAAAACGTGACGGTAAACTCTGCTGATCACTGATTGGCCTGAGAAAATCGTCATTACTGCGTCACTGAACTTGCGACACGAGACCCTCCTCTACAGTCCTACCCGCTAGATTTAAATCAGCACAGCCAGCGAAGGATCGGACGCAACTTCTGTTTAAACAAACGCACATTTTTGCATCAACCACAAAATAGCAGTGTCGTTGTCTGTTGAGGAAGTACAGATGTTCTTCTCATTGATAGCCGAGGAGCGGATCCAGTGAGAGCTTGATGGTGCGACGCCGAAGGAAAAAGCCTTATGTATATAACGTTACTTTTGAACTTGCTATATTTACAGAGTATGTTTTCTGTTTATATTTTTACCTCTGTATCTGTGTTTTGCTTCAATTAAAAACAATCTGATCGAATAAGTGTACCTCAGACTATATTAAATATGTATCATTGTATGAGCACGTAATGAACCTCTTGAAAAGACAAATGATTAATGCCGCGATTATAAAACCATCACATAAATAAAAAAAAACAAGGGATACATTGTACATTTTGAAATATTCAAAAGTTTATTGATAATTCACTTTACAGAACACGCAGCATGAATAGTTAACTAATCAAGTAACGCAGCACACCTGCACATCTCTGCTCTCCTCCTCTACAGCCCGTGTCACTGCACCACAGTCTCTGCTGCTGGGGTAAATCACAAGCGTTCTCATAGACCTCTCCATTGCTGTTAAAACATCCACATGCCGAGAATGAAGAACACTATTCCGTCTCCTTTCTTTGTTGTGAGTTTGTTTGTGGCGCACGATGATGTCACGGCAGTAGAGGCGGCGCAATTATAACGACGCTGCGTGAATAATCCCGCCCACTCTACAGCGGTACTAAACTGCGTGGAAATGCAACCGACCCGAACTGAGCCGCACTGCACTGCATCGAGCCGGCGTCGAACCGCACTGCACTATGCAGTGGAAAAGCACCATTTGATCGTAGTATTGTCCCAGTCTGCCCGTTTAATAGCTTCCTTTAGATTGGCAGGTTTGAGCGCAGGAAAATACTGTTTATTCTGCATATTTATTTCGTGATGAGCGATGGACCTTGTTGGGAAACCAAATACTAAATCGCTGATCTGGAATCATCTCCATTCATGTCACCCATCCGCGTTTGTACAAGTGTCTTCAAGTTCACGTCATCGCAAACGCCCGGATGATCAGGTGTGTATTGGTGAGGATTTCTCCAAATTGGCCAAATACGAATAAAACCGCGGTAAATGGAAGATGTTAACAAGAAATGTGGCAACATACGGCGCGATTCCTATTCCACAGAGAGCGCGTGCAGCAGACGAGGAGTTAACGCACCCGCTTGCTTGGTGGCAGAACAGTGAACCGTGTCTAAACCGGATGCCGCGTCGCAACACAACAGGTTGAGTCTGTCCACAGGACATTTTAACTTTGTTTCAGTTCGTCATAAATAGGACGAGACAGTTTACTGCGACCGATTTGTCGTGTTATATCGCGCATCTGGTGTAGACAGCATCACTGATTATAATGGGTTCTCGCCGTGCCGCTCGCGTGAGGTAGACCGGGTGTATTTCACTTTCTCATTTAAGGCTACTTTCCTATTTAACTGTATTATTTATTTGATATTTATTTTAGTGTTTTGCAGGCTGAGTGTTCACTGACGTAAGTGCTAAAATAAACACGTATGTTTGTTAATAGATGATTGAGCCTCATTTATTTATTTTTGCGTTTCAGAATTATATATATACATATATATATATATATATATATCACAACACCGCGCCACCTGCGGTAGTTGGTCCATTACCACCGCGGTGGTAAAAATCTGCCACCGTCACAGCCCTAAGTTTTGTCTTGACGAGAAATTCTCTGGTTAACACACAATTAAATGGGATGGAATGAACTTTCTGACCCCGACATGCGCACTGCGAACTTCGAATTTTCCTGTGACGTATACCGTGAAGGGGTCTATACAAGATGCAACGAGCAATGAGCGTTACAAGAAAATCTATCAAAAATCACAGCCAATCAGAACAGCATGTGGGCGGAGTATCTCTGAGAACAGAACATAATTCAAAATTTGAGGTAAATCCTAAATGAACCAAACCATTTAAGATTGGCTACCTTTTGTTGCGCATGTAGTTAATCACAGTAATAGCGACCCAACGTTCTCCTCAGCATATTCTGCAAACTTACTTAAATCAGAATTTAGTGCCGGTAATAACAACGTAAAAATGCTTGAGGGGAATGAGATGAGACGAGTAACATGCTGAGTGATTGACAGGAGGCGTGGCTATGTGTGTGTGACGTGAGCTAGCTGTCGGAGAGGAGAGAGAGAGAGAGAAAGAGCAGCTGATATCGTTTTATCGATCCTGCGGGAAACCGTTTTAAATATTTCTGTATAATATGTGTTGAAAAACAATATTTTTGAAAAAACTATTAACCCAAAAGATTCGGGGCTTTTGAAAAAACATTCGGGGCTGTAGCCCCAGAAAACTTTAACTTTACCTAACTTTTAACTTCACCAGATGTGTCATAAAAAAAAGGTTCAATATGGCACACATCCTTTGACCAGTCAGTGAACTTTTAACAAAATTCACACTCGCAGGTGTGTCATAAAATAGATGCAATGGAGATCCTTTGATCAGGGAACTTTAGGCAAAGTTCGCAACACCAGAAGACCCGCTGCACTCGCAGGTGCATGTTGTAAAACTTTAGAAATTGAATTACGCACATCTGTTTCAATTGATAGATAACACAAAGCAAGTGTTACGGCGAGAAAATCAAAGAGTGATCCTCTCTTATTTTACCACTTTTCATCCTGATATTTGCTCATGCAACTGATAGGGTAGGGTATAGCACAGCGTCAAGGATTCTGCACGCCATCTTCAAACCTTCTCTCATTTCACTGCGGTGCGTGAGCAGCGATATTTTGCATTTTGCATGATGTTGTAAAAGTTTAGATGTTGTACGTCTGTTTCAACTGATAACAAGCCTTACGGCAAGAAAACCAAAGAGGAATACTGATTTTATTTTGCAGTTAACATTCGTCTTTATTCCAATTATATATTTGTAAGCGCAGTCATGATGTAGCACGCTAGAAGTTAAGATTGACAAAAATCAAAGGCCAATTAATGGAATTAGGCTACTAAATTAAGTGAGAATAACTAAAATACAATACAATAAAATTAAACAAAACACTACTTGACTTCATCATAAAAAATAAAATAAAAAAATTTCCCTTTTTCTATATCTTCATCTTTCTCTTTATCTTTCTCTCCTTCCCTTGCTAGCTTGTATTTATTTGAACGATGCCTGAGACTTGGTGTTAGGGGCACTTCCTCTGTCTGTTTGCCTCTTCAAGATAAATCACTTTATGTATTCCCCAATTGTAAGTCGCTTTGGATAAAAGCGTCTGCAAAATGACTAAATGTAAAACAAACAACATTTTTTCCTGTTGCTTAGAGGGGGTTGTTTAGAATAAAACTTGTGTAACCTATTTTTTAAGTAAAGAATTATGGGTTATATAGCACACCAGAGGTCTTAAGCTTGACACAAATCAAAGAGTAAATAAAGGAATTACTAAGGTAAGTGTGGCTAACTAAACTAAATAAAACAAAACAAGCAACATTTTTCACTTAGATGTGATTGTTTAAAAAGGAAAAAACTAGGCTAACCAAATTTTAAAAGTGAAAAGTTGTAGGATGCACAGTGAATGCTTTTCATCCATTAAGAAATGTAAACGATTTAATAAAAATAACTTATATTCTAATGTTAAAACATTCCTTTGTTTAATTATTTTAACATTTAAATTGTTGCATTGGTCTCTCCTCCGGTGTAGGGGATGGTTGTAAGTATGGTTTGACTGGGACCGGGCGTAAGCATTTTGAGTTTTGACAGCGCAGAGTGGGGATGTATCTGCTGGATCAGCGCGAGATGCTTGGTTCTTTTTCTTTTGTTTAACTTTTCTAACTTGGGACAGACGCTAGCTTTTTACATTGTAATGATAGACTACAATATAGATTTTGACAAGTATCTTCTGCTGTTGTTTTAATGATCGCCTCTGATAGTCATTTATTTATTTATAGATCACTGTGAGGTGCGTGGTTCTTTTTATTTGTTTACTAACAAACTCTAAATAGTGTTTAAATTGTAATGATAGACTACAAGATTTTGACTAATGCTGTATGCTGTTGTTTTAATGAATGTGTCTGATACTTTTTTATTTTAGATCACGGTAAGATGTTCAAAATGTTTTATTTTAATAACTTGTAAAAACTAACTAGTTTTAAATTGTAACATAGAAAACCCGTATTGTTTAACGAACGTGCCTGGCGCATTTTTGTTTTAGATGGGCGAACATGCTCACCTCTACTTCTTTTTATTTAACTTTGTCAAACTCTACCTTTCCTAAAAATTTTAACAACACTTAAATACTTGTCTTGACTTGTTTTTACTCTTTTCTGAAAAAAAAGTAATTACATTGCTCATATTACATGTATGTTTTATGTTTTTCTTAATGTGTGCGAAAAAAACTTTAATAAAAACTACACTTGATCTCCATTTAACAACCAATACACCGTTTCACAATTTAAAGTTTAAAGCACATAAAGGTCCACACATAAAAAAAAAAAACGAATTTCCCAATACAGTCATACATTTCTTTCGCTGGAGTGGATAACCAGATGGCCGGTTAGGCGGGTGGGGGTGGACACGAACAAGTGTCCAAACAGGTGTCCAGTTATGGTGGGAGGGAAGGAGGGAGGGAGGGAGGGGTGTGGGATGGGAATTTGTGGGGACCTAATTTCTCACGGATGCGACTAACAAAAATCCCAGGGCACACTGGTGCGTCCAGCCATTCGAGAAAAGAAAAAAGTATCCGCGACTCAGAAACTCAACAAAAGACACTCCCGTTAGGCTTATATATCGTGGTCTAAACCAATCAGAGAGAGTGAAGGGCGGACCCCCTCTGATTGGCCGTGGTCAGATGTTCCTGTATGTGTGTGCGCGTTGACAAATGCGTCCGTTGTGCTGCTGCAGTCAGACAGAGAGAAAGAGGTGAGTAGTAGAGATGCGTGCAGTGTTGCCAACTTAGCGACATTTAGCACCTTTGTAGACCCCCATAGCAACTTTTTGTTTTCCAAAAAAAGCAACTAGTGACAAATCGAGTCTCTCAGAGTGTCTCTGTGATCGCCGCAACGGCGCATCTGCTCTGTTCAGCAAGCGTCTGAGAGGAGCCCGTTCAGTTAAAACAGATATTATTGCTTCTCTAAATGTATATGCAAATATAGAAGAAATCACAGCACTGGAATTGTCTTGTCTTATATTGTGTCTTATTTGATTTCATCAGACAACGGCTCAATATAATTATAAATTAGTATTTTTGTGCAGACTAGCTTCTTGGAAGGGAGAGCTGGTTATGAATTCTTAAAGGGACGTGTTTCAGTCATTATTTCATATTTATCCTGTTGACTGACAACATAAACAGTCAAATATATAAAGTAAAACAGTTTTATTGAGAATTTGGCTGCATTAAAATACAGTATGAGTACAGAGAGACGATTAGACAGAACAGAACAGTTATTTTTTTCTTTACTTTACTTTGTCATTTAGCAGGCGCTTTATCCAAAGCGGCTTACAAATAAGAAGTAACTAAAATTAAAAGTTAAAACTATACATAATATATACACACATTTAAGAAGATAAAGACATGAAATAAACATGACAAATGCATACAACATTTCAAAACTAAACATTTAAATGAAAATAAAGCTAAAAAATCAAAATATTAAATCAAGAAAAGGTATGAGTATAAAATGCTTCTAACATAACACTAAAGGCCTAAGTATACTTATTTTTGCATAGTAAGAATTGGTTATAAAAACTAAATACTTTTTTTCATTATGTTTAGTGCAATTATTTGGTAGTCTGTGGTGGGATGGGGCGCAGGATTGTTTTATGGGTTTAAGGGGGTTTGAGAAGCACTGCACTAGAGCATCCCTTCGTTCAGACACAGTGGAAGATCTGATAAGACTCAGTGTAGAAGGGCCAAGTCTGGAAGATGTTGATGCTAGAGAGAGTGTGGCCAGCTGGTTTAGCCAAGGACAAAGATCAAGAAAGCTAAACTACAGGAGTTGGCCATCCGAGGGCATGTGACTGCAATGGAGGATAGTCCATAATACATTGAGCCATGAGATGTTCAGTTTGGCGCCAAAACACTTAATTTAGATTTTATTTATCTTGAGATGTTTTAAGTTTAAATCTCTGCTCAGTGAAGCACTTTAAGCACCAACACGTTTTCAGTAAGTTACCTTTCTTGTAGAATTGTGCTTCAAATAAAGAACTTTATGTTGACCAGATTGTTAGTTAGTCGTTTTACTAGTCAATATTGCCTATATAAAAATTTGGGTGCACCTAACTTTTGTGCTGGTGCACCTAAGAAAAAAAGTTAGGCGCACCAGTGCACCCAGTGCAAAAAGTTAGTCTAGAGCCCTGCCCTCATCAATCAAATTTTTGACACATACTCGACTACTATCTCTCTTGTGTTGTTTGTTCTGGTCTAATCACTCCTTGTACTCTCTGCTTTTCTGTTCAGGGAAGATTTGATGTGTTCTCTGCTCTGGATGTAATGGATAATAAAGCTTTTTTGGAACCCCTTAAGTTCCGAATGGGAGATGTACACAGGCAGTATTACCTCTACAATTGGAGATGCCCTGAGATAGCCTCAGACAAGGTGATCAAGCAGTCTGTGATAGTTTGCTTTTTTTCTATTTATTATTGAAGAAAAGTGATACATTTAATAAAACAATCTAATGTTGTGTATTACATATTTCAGTTGGGTGTTGTGCTGAAGTAAAGGTGTTTTGCGCACAAATGGACTATAAAAAATACATAAGCACGTGAGCCTCATTTCTAACACATAAATATTAAATAAATCCTCATTTCTCATTATGAAATTTGTATGTATTTCTTTCTTTAATATTGATACAGTTGTCCATTACATTTGTATATGTTGCACAGATATTTTTGATTGGTCTAATGAACTGATTCTGGCAACTTGAAGAAACAAGACAAACCAGATTTCAGTTTTGTAGTTCTACACAGTACTGCTCATTAAAACTAATTATCATATTATCTCTACATCATTGAGTTGAGATTCAAAAAGATAATGATTTCAAGTTATTAATCTTTTTGAAACAACCGTATATATATATATATATAAAATGGGACTGCTGCTCGTGTTCCATCTAAAATTTTAAATACAACATATATAGTTATTAATATTATTTAAGAATATAATATATAATAATTTTTAATAATAATACAGACATTCTACATAATAAAAAGTTAACTTTTTCATATTAACATGACATGGGTGTGATAGTTGAACACTTTGGCCCACAGCTTTCTTGTATTGTTGTGCTGGCTGACAAATAGACAGATTTATTTATTTATTGTTTGTTTGTTTGTTCATGCTGTGAGCTGACATTAGTTCACCGGACAAACAAATGTTATATCTATGGGATGATATTCGACTCAAAATAATTACTAGATGCAAGCACAATTATCCATGTACTGCATACATTTTATGCGTGTATTTTACTAACCACAAACAAAGGTCTTTCAATTTGAGTCTGTGAAATTCTGGATTAAATTATTGTGCAGCAATTTGTACAAATACAGACATGTTTGCAAATAAAAATGTTATGTTCAGCTTTAATATATCATAAACTGCTCATGCAAAAAATAATCCGTTCATTTGTGGATCAGGTGACATGCGTGCATTTATCGACATCTTCATTTGGATTTTGAGACTTCATTTTCACAGTTTACAGCAGGGCTATTCAATTACAAATTCAGTTGGGCCAGATTTTCAAACCAAGAAGGTTAGCTGGGCCAGTTATTTCAGCGGCGAAGCAACTCGTAATGACACATTTTAAAACCAACACAAACAAATTTATTGAATACATGTAAGGTTTATTCATTGTTTCTCTTTTAACTTTGGTCAGTTTGCACATCAAAAGGTGCATAAAAATACAATAAAAGAGTTAACTGAACAGAATCTGAGGTAGCCCCTACTTTTTCCACTTACAAAAGAAAAAAAAAACTGACCTCTTGCCTAGGCCTACCTAGGCTACATATCTGACCTATCTGATCACAAAGTGCATAAAACAAAATAGTGCACAGTAGTAGAAACAAAATTGCTTTTGAAACAAAATAAATATCTTGCTCACATTTGACCCAGGAACAGCTCAAAGTGCATAAAATAAAAAGTGCACAGTATTCACGGCTATAACTAACACATGAATACAAGGTGGACTACTGCACATATTGCACATACTGAGGGAACATATTTTAAATCACCACATTTATAATTAGGCATACCTTTGTTACACATCCAACATTATATTGATGTAGGCTACAGTTACCCAGCTGATTTAGTGGGAGAAGTGACATTTTTTGTTTTGAACGAGAGCAGTGACTTTAGGCTTGTAAGTTGTCAATGCAATCCGAAGGCATTGGTGGAGAGTACAGTCAGTCAGGGAGCAACGATAGTTGCTCTTTATGGAGTTCATGTGTGAAAACTTGACTCACATGTATGTTGATCCAAACATACTGAGCATGACGTTCGCTACTTTCTTAATGGAACTGATGTACGTTGACATCAGTCCAAAACATTGTAGGCCCGTTAGTGCAAAGCTCCTGTGCCATGGTTACAGATGACTGCATGTCAACAAGTTCGAGTGTGAATTTCCCCTCGTCAATGGAAGGAACCACTTGCTTTGCTCTGGCGGATAAGTCCCCTTCTAATGCAACAGTGAACGGGTCTCTGACAAAAACGGCCACCTCTGAGGGCAGAACAAGTCCATCCAATCGACCAGCAAAGTTCATCTTCAGCCTCGCAATGAAATCTGTCATCACATCCGTGATTTGTGCGGGGGATGAGATGTATTTGCGGAGTGTCGGAAAATGCAGCATTCGGCCTGTGCTCAAATCAGTTGCGAAAAGGTCCAGTTTAACTGGGAATGCGCGCATCTGTTCCACAAGGTCGATGACAGTTTTGTCTCTGCCTTGTAGTGCCAAATTGAGATAATTCAGGTGTTTGAATATGTCGCTCAGAAAGCAGGCATCGGCCATGAAGTTGTTGTCCAGTATGCGACTCAAGTGCGTTTCTGCCTTTTTATGCTTGCTGCTGCGGAGGAAAGTTATGATCTCCTCTCTGAGACCACAGAAACGCTCCAGTGCTTTGCCTTTGGACAGCCACCTCACGTCATTATGCAAAAGCAGGTCGTGGTGCTCAGCAGACATTTCTGACAGCAGCATGCGGAACAAGCGGTGTTGGAGGCTTGATGTAGAGCGAATAAAATTAATTGTAGCCATCACGTTGTCCATTGTCGTTTTGAGCGCTCCGCTTAGTTTTGCGCACAACACCGCCTGATGCACAATGCAGTGTAAGGAGATCAACTGAGGTGCAACAGCGGACCAACGTGCTGCCAAACCATTCACTTTCCCTGTCATGGATGGAGCCCCATCCGTCACAAGCATGCACACACGCGTCATATCCAGACCATTGTCTTTAAAAAAAGCGGAAATTTTCCCAAAGACTATATCGCCCGTTGTGTGTCCTTCTAACGGCAGTAGGCAGAGCAGCTCCTCTCTGAAGCATTTGCTGTCAAAAAAACGGACATATATGCACAACTGAGCAGTATCAGTTTTGTCTGTGGACTCATCTACTGCTATAGACATAGTATCAGCTTTCATCAGGTCTCCTAACAGCGTTTCATACACATCTGCAGCAAGAATTTCAACCCTACGAATGTTGGAAGTATCTGACAGGGGTACGTTTTTTATAGCAGATGCCACGCTCGTTTTAATTTTATCGTCATTTATCACCTCATCCACGACGGCCAGCATACAGTCCTTCACGGTTTCAGAGTCTGTGAATGGCCTTTTCTTTTTTGCCAATATCCAGGAAACACGAAGGGATGCTGCGGTAGCTCTCTCTTGGGCTGTGAATGACCGCACCATGGTAGTACTGCTCCGGTCTTTTGCTGCCCTCTCTTGAGATCCCTCTGGAAAATTGGTGTGGAAAGTCTGGTGTTTCTCAACGTGGTGCCTCCGCATATTGTAATCTTTAAGTACTGCAACGCACTCATTACAAATTAAACACATCGGTTTGGCGTTTGGATGTGGCGGTAAAATAAACAAGTATTTGTCAGTCCAGGCAGGGTTAAACTGACGGTTTTCATTGGCAATTTTACGTTTCAGTGTTGAGGAAGACATATTGATAGTAATCTAGGCTACTACCGGCACGCTCTGCATTGTTTGCGTGTTGCTAGGCGACGTGGTCTGTACTACTGTATGAATTTATGTAGGGATGTGCGTTTTTGGCGGGACCACGGGCTGGGCCATTTGGAGGTTGCTCCCGGGCCGCATGTGGCCCGCGGGCCGCCAATTGAATAGCCCTGGTTTACAGCATTTCACGACGCCCACACACACAACTGCCAACGAACAAGGCCCATTGTAATTCATTAACGTGTACACGATTTGAAAATCGCATTCATTCATATCTCTTCTGAGTAAATTCTATTTGATTCATTTGAATTTTTAGACTTTCGTTCTGCCCTTTTAGCCTTCCCCAACGACATGGATTTAATTTGTACTAACTACGGGCTATTTTAATTAACCACCATCTAGATTCTATAGTATGTATGTTTGGTTGACTGTATTTGGCTGCAACGTTTGCAATGCAGTCCGTGACGCGATCAAAGCGGAAATAAAATACGCCGTCGAATGAGATGGCGAATCAGCACCAAAAGGTTCAGATTTACGCTATAGATAGATCGCGTTTACATACAAAACGCCGTCAAATGCGGCGTTTAAAATAGTATTTGTGCCGCAAAATTATGGAATTATATTTGTGTCAATAAAAATGAACGTCACTTTATAAAAATGAACGTAACTTTATACAAACAAATGTAACTTTTCCAGAAACGATCAAAAATATGCCATTACAAAAGAAGAAAAACACAATGAAAACGAAAAAAAATTACTCAGTCGCACAAATTTAACATGCTCTTCAAATAGGCTTCATTCTTTGTTAATGATTTTCATAGATTCGTTTTCGCAAATCGTGGATTCTGAATGCGTTGCCACAGATTTCGCTTACGCTTCGCACATTTTCGGTTGCTGTTTTGGCACAAACCTCTCGTGGGGGCGGGCTTAACAGCGATCCACTCTGATTGGCTAGTGAGCTTTTGATAGACAGCTGCTCTCTAACCTAGAAGTACAGACGTCAGTGGCGCGCATATTGGAAAGCTGTCGCGGTGATTTGTGTGCAATACGTCGTGCTTGGTTTGTATTATATTAAGTATGTAAATAATATAAAATGTGGTGGTATTAGTTTTTTGTTACAATGTGATTTTGAAATCTCTAAACTCCCCATAAAACTTTCTGCGTTTCATCAACAAGTACTATTATACTGGAAATTGATTTTCAAACATAATTTTAGCCCACATACTATGTCTATCTGGAATAACAGGTGTATTTTGGTAAATAGAAAATCTCTGTTTATTGATGATTGGTGGAAGAAAGGCATATGGTCACTAACACATATTATGAACGATGTAGGAAATATATTGAGTTATGATGATATTTGTGGTAAATACAATGTAAGTCGCTCCCCTAAAATATATGATAAAATGATTAAGCATATACCATTGCAGATGATAAATTTAGTTAAGGAACAAGTAAAATATTCAACAATAACTCCCAAAATGTCTGATCTTATGATAGAAAATTTAAACTTTACTGATAAAAAATGTTCTAACAGATTTTTGAGAAATTGTTTAATACAACGTTGTTTTCCAGGACCAGTAAAGAGATCTTATATATTTAGTCATTTTGATAAGAAAAAAGTGTCTGAAATTAGAACTAATTTTCTTACATTCCCGGTCAACCCTAAATGCAAAGAGGTACATTTTAAAATTATGAATCACATTTACCCTGCAAAAGAATTTTTAAGAGTAAGATTTAATGTTGGAGATTCCAATATATGCCAATTCTGTAATCTGGAGATAGAAACAGTTGAACACTTGTTTTTTCAGTGTAATTTGGTACAAACATTCTGGAATGATGCATTCTGCTGGATTCACCAATGATTACCTGTAAGACTGATCCTCTCATGGGAAATTGTTAAGTTTGGCTTGTTATTTAAAGACAAAAAGGTATCATATGTAATAAATAATTTGCTGCTTATGTTAAAATTTTACATTCACAAATGTAAATTTTTTAAATCTCCCCCACGATTAGTTGTGTTTAAAGAGGAATTTGTCATTTATTTGGAGACGTTAAGAGAGATGAAAAGTCCCAAAGCAAGATTTTTGTATACTTTGTTAGAGGATTTTGGTTTCATAATATGAAAACATCCTACTCCCCTATTATTATTTCTTTCTTTGTCTTTATTTATTTTTCTTTCTTTCAAATTTTTTATTTTATACTTAATTTGATATACGATGTACAGAATGTGAATGAAAATTAAGTGTAATCTCAGTCAATATTTGTAAACTTCCCTGTTATGAATGCCTTTCTGTTTCTGTTTAAAGCAATAAAAAAAAAAAAAAAAAAAAAAGGATGTCTTCTTCTTCTTCTTGGTTTTATGGCGAATTGCAATCATGTTTTGTCAGGTGCATATCGCCACCTACTGTACCGGAGTATGCAGCATGGATTAGCCTATAGTTCAATGATTCTACTTAACAAAAAAAAAAAAAAAATACCGGGATAAAATAATAATTATTATTATTATTTCTTCCTTTTCTCTTTTTCCTTTTCTTCTTCCCTTTCCCTTCTCACTTCTATCTTTTCTACTTCCACTTCTATCTAAATCCTATAATACAGCCCTGTATTCTTCAGATATTTTACAACAGCATCCTGTGCATCTTTTACCCCTTCTCCTGTTGTTCCCAACACACCCTCCAGGTTCCATTTTCTTCCTGTCTGACTTATCTTTTGCTTTAATCTAATCCTCTCTTCTCTATACTTCCTACAATACAACAGTACATGTTCTGTATTTTCTGTGATTTTACACTCCGTACATTCATCTGATTTACTTTTACCTAACAGAAACAATGTTTTATTTAACCCTGTGTGGTCAAACCTCAGCCTGGTTAAGACTGTCTCCTCCCTTCTATTCCTTCCATTCACACCCTGTGCATTAATACATTTCTGTATACTATAATATTTTCTTCCACTATTATCCATGTCCCACCTGTCCTGCCATTTCTTCATCATTCCTTTTTTAATTATTGCCTTAGCTTCTCCTTTACCAAAGGGAATATTTATAATTTCACTCATCCTGGTTGATTTCTTTGCTATTTTGTCTGCTTTCTCATTCCCTTTTATATTTACATGAGCAGGTATCCAGCAGAATCTCACATCTATCTGCAGCCTTCGCAATCTAAATACATTTTGATGGATTTCAAGCATTAGATCTTCTCTATTAGATTTCATATTTTGAATACTGTATAGGGCTGCTACAGAGTCAACACAACATACTAGGGGTCGACCGATATGTGTTTTTCAGGGCCGATACCGATACCGATTATTACAGATCAAGTAGACCGATAACCGATATTTTGAACCGATATACGTGTCTGGTGTAAAAATGAAAATTAATGCCAAAATTAATAATAACAAGAGCTCTGACAAAAAAAAACGTTCTTTAAATGCTTTTAAACATGTCTTTAATTCTGAAAACTGTTAATAACAACTACATTAAATAAACAGTAATATTAATAAAATTAATGATAACATAAGTACAGAGATCACCCAGAAGCATTCTGTAAACATTTTGTAAAACTTAAAGTAAACGTATTTAGCGTATTGTGTGATTATTCTCAACAAAAGTTGTAATAATTGTTGTAGTTGTATTACGTATACAGTAATATATTCGGCTAAACCGAACTTATATTTTGACAGGTTGCCATGACGACCTTTTAGGTTTCTGTAGCCTATGTATATATGATATGACGATCGTTTTACTCAAATGAAACGGTCAAATGCTCATGAAGTGACTCAAGAGCAGTTCTGGGGATGTTGTTTATGTATTTATGTCCTCATTTAGTGAGACGGCAGACGCTGAAGTCACTGCGAGCATCACGTGCGCTTCAGTATGTATGTGTGCAGTAAATGAAACCGCACGTCTGTGTCATTCATTAACAGAGATGCAGAACATGCAGGATTCATATTTAAAGTGTTTTGCTTAATATTTATAGATACTAGTCCATAGCGCCGAGTCGATTTAAGTGTACTGACCTACTTTTGATTAATTCATCCAAACTTGACACATTCCGTGACATTCCGCGTTATACGGTAAATTCCATTATATGACTGCATTCCGCGATTCCGCCCGCATTTTTCGACATCATAGGTTATATTGAGGTGTTTTGCAACTTCAGCAACGTCTGCTGCTGCTTTACCTTTGAGAGACAACTGATGCGTGATCACTGGCTCCAGTTAGCATGTGCTCGGTGTGAGACTGCCTTCAGTTTTCCGGCGTTGATTGGTCGGACTCGTGACTCTCTACATATCAGATGAGCGGTGGGCGGGATTGCTCTCAGAGATTGAGAGATCGCCTCACTCTCACAGAGTGTTGAGCTCAGACAGGCTGCATCGAGCCAAATAGTGCATTTAAACATTACATCGTTTCACCTGTATTATTTATTCACCAATAAATAATGTCACCTTTAAATAATATGTTTGTTTGCATAAAAAAAATTATCGGCAAATCTGTTTTAAAATGGCCGATATCGTCGATAAAATGCTTAATATCGGCGCCGATAATCGGCCAGGCCGATAATCGGTCGACCCCTACAACATACCACTCTATCAGGTTTTACTTCCTCCACCCACTGCAACCCTATAATAATCGCCATCATCTCTGCCGTATAAACTGACAATTGATCAGGTAATCTTTTCCCAATACTTACATTCAATGTTGGTATATATATTCCTATGCCTACCCTATTTTCTTCATCTTTAGATCCATCTGTATAAATATCTAGATAACTGTAAAATTTGCTTTTTATATATTGACTTGCCATGTATCCTTTCTCACTTTCTTCCCATTTATCCTTTAGTTCCATTATATTTAAATCTACCTCAGTTTTTGGAAACAGCCAAATCGGGATATTACTAACAGGAGTAGGAGTGTTAAAACAGATACTGTCTAACCTATATTCCTCTGCTTTAGCCTTTGTTACCCATCCAAAATCATTACCTTGAAACGAATTATACTCCCAACATTCTTTAATAACACTATTGGTGGGATTTTCATTACCACATCCACATAAACGACACCAATATGTAAGCATGAGTTTATCTCTTCTAAGATCTAGGGGCACTTCTCCTAACTCTACCTGAATTGCCTTAGTTGGTGTTGATTTCATCGCACCAGAACAAATCCTCAAAGCTTTATTAATAACTCTATCTATTTTCATTAAATGTGTTTTCGCTGCTGCTCCATACACAAAGCATCCATAATCTATTGTTGACCTCATTAGAGCCCTATATATATACATCAGTGATTGTTTATTTGCTCCCCAGTCTTTCCCAACTAATGCTCTCATTAAGTTTATAACTTTCTTATATTTTGATTCCACCTTTTCCATATGTATTTTCCATGTACCCTTTTGATCTAACCACATACCCAAATATTTAAAACAATCTACTGTTTCCATATTGTGAATATGTCAAAATGCGAGCTGTTGGCCATCCATGATCACCCTAATATATCATTTAACAATATCCCAGTAAAAAATGAAATTAAATACTTGGGTATTTGGTTATCTAAGAGAACAGATAATTTAGAAAACTTAAATGTTGATAAAAATTTAGAGAAATGTAGATTAATAATGAACAATTGGTTGCAGAGAGACATAACGATCTTTGGTAGAATCTTATTAATGAAAATAGAAAGTCTTTCTAGATTAATCTATCCATGTTTTCTTTAGCAGTGTCTGCAAAAAAGATAAAGGCGATAAATAAGTTAAACTTTGATTTCATATGGAAAATGAAAAGTCATTATATCGTAAAAGTGATATGATTAAAGATTATGAAGAGGGTGGTCTTAAAACAATTGACTTTGATATTATGAATGGGGTCATAAAACTTAAGTGGTTACAGTCGTTCATAAACAACGAATCTTCATTTTGGTTTCAGATTCCTACAGCTATATTCAAAAAATGTGGTGGTATTAGTTTTTTGTTACAATGTGATTTTGAATTCTCTAAACTCCCCATAAAACTTTCTGCGTTTCATCAACAAGTACTATTATACTGGAAACTGATTTTCAAACATAATTTTAGCCCACATACTATGTCTATCTGGAATAACAGATGTATTTTGGTGAATAGAAAATCTCTGTTTATTGATGATTGGTGGAAGAAAGGCATATGGTCACTAACACATATTATGAACGACTTAGGAAATATATTGAGTTATGATGATATTTGTGGTAAATACAATGTAAGTTGCTCCCCTAAAATGTACGATAAAATGATTAAGTATATACCATTGCAGATGATAAATTTAGTTAAGGAACAAGTAAAATATTCAACAATAACTCCCAAAATGTCTGATCTTATGATAGAAAATGTAAACTTTACTGATAAAAAATGTTCTAACAGATTTTTGAGAAATAGTTTAATACAACGTTGTTTTCCAGGACCAGTAAAGAGATCTTATATATTTAGTCATTTTGATAAGAAAAAAAGTGTCTGAAATTAGAACAAATTTTCTTACATTCCAGTCAACCCTAAATGCAAGAGGTACATTTTAAAATTATGAATCACATTTACCCTGCAAAAAGAATTTTTAAGAGTAAGATTTAATGTTGGAGATTCAATATATGCCAATTCTGTAATCTGGAGATAGAAACAGTTGAACACTTGTTTTTCAGTGTAATTTGGTACAAACATTCTGGAATGATGCATTCTGCTGGATTCACCAAAGATTACCTGTAAGACTGATCCTCTCATGGGAAATTGTTAAGTTTGGCTTGTTATTTAAGGACAAAAAGGTATCATATATAATAAATAATTTGCTGCTTATGTTAAAATTTTACATTCACAAATGTAAATTTTTAAATCTCCCACGATTAGTTGTGTTTAAGAGAATTTGTCATTTATTTGGAGACGTTAAGAGAGATGAAAAGTCCCAAAGCAAGATTTTTGTATACTTTGTTAGAGGATTTTGGTTTCATAATATGAAAACATCCTACTCCCCTATTATTATTTCTTTCTTTGTCTTTATTTATTTTTCTTTCTTTCAAATTTTTATTTTATACTTAATTTGATATACGATGTACAGAATGTGAATGAAAATTAAGTGTAATCTCAGTCAATATTTGTAAACTTCCCTGTATGAATGCCTTTCTGTTTCTGTTTAAAGCAATAAAAAAAAAAAAAAAAAAAGGATGTCTTCTTCTTCTTCTTTGGTTTTATGGCGAAGTGCAATCATGTTTTGTCAGGTGCATATCGCCACCTACTGCTACTGAGTATGCAGCATGGATTAGCCTATAGTTCAATGATTCTACTTAACAAAAAAAAATAAAAAAATACGGGATAAAATAATAATTATTATTATTATTTCTTCCTTTTCTCTTTTTCCTTTTCTTCTTCCCTTTCCTTCTCCTTCTATCTTTTCTACTTCCACTTCTATCTAAATCCTATAATACAGCCCTGTATTCTTCAGATATTTACAACAGCATCCTGTGCATCTTTTACCCCTTCTCCTGTTGTTCCCAACACACCCTCCAGGTTCCATTTCTTCCTGTCTGACTTATCTTTTGCTTTAATCTAATCCTCTCTTCTCTATACTTCCTACAATACAACAGTACATGTTCTGTATTTTCTGTGATTTTACACTCCATTACATTCATCTGATTTACTTTTACCTAACAGAAACAATGTTTTATTTAACCCTGTGTGGTCAAACCTCAGCCTGGTTAAGACTGTCTCCTCCCTTCTATTCTTCCATTCACACCCTGTGCATTAATAAATTTCTGTATACTATAATATTTCTTCCACTATTATCCATGTCCCACCTGTCCTGCCATTTCTTCATCATTCCTTTTTAATTATTGCCTTAGCTTCTCCTTTACCAAAGGGAATATTTATAATTTCACTCATCCTGGTTGATTTCTTTGCTATTTTGTCTGCTTTCTCATTCCTTTTATATTTACATGAGCAGGTATCCAGCAGAATCTCCATCTATCTGCAGCCTTCGCAATCTAAATACATTTTGATGGATTTCAAGCATTAGATCTTCTCTATTAGATTTCATATTTTGAATACTGTATAGGGCTGCTACAGAGTCAACACAACATACCACTCTATCAGGTTTTACTTCCTCCACCCACTGCAACCCTATAATAATCGCCATCATCTCTGCCGTATAAACTGACAATTGATCAGGTAATCTTTTCCCAATACTTACATTCAATGTTGGTATATATATTCCTATGCCTACCCTATTTTCTTCATCTTTAGATCCATCTGTATAAATATCTAGATAACTGTAAAATTTGCTTTTTATATATTGACTTGCCATGTATCCTTTCTCACTTTCTTCCCATTTATCCTTTAGTTCCATTATATTTAAATCTACCTCAGTTTTTGGAAACAGCCAAATCGGGATATTACTAACAGGAGTAGGAGTGTTAAACAGAATGCTCTAACCTATATTCCTCTGCTTTAGCCTTTGTTACCCATCCAAAATCATTACCTTGAACGAATTATACTCCCAACATTCTTTAATAACACTATTGGTGGGATTTTCATTACCACACACATCCACATAAGCGACACCAATATGTAAGCATGAGTTTATCTCTTCTAAGATCTAGGGGCACTTCTCCTAACTCTACCTGAATTGCCTTAGTTGGTGTTGATTTCATCGCACCAGAACAAATCCTCAAAGCTTTATTAATAACTCTATCTATTTTCATTAAATGTGTTTTCGCTGCTGCTCCATACACAAAGCATCCATAATCTATTGTTGACCTCATTAGAGCCCTATATATATACATCAGTGATTGTTTATTTGCTCCCCAGTCTTTCCCAACTAATGCTCTCATTAAGTTTATAACTTTCTTACATTTTGATTCCACCTTTTCCATATGTACTTTCCATGTACCCTTTTGATCTAACCACATACCCAAATATTTAAAACAATCTACTGTTTCCATATTGTGACCATATAACTCCAAGTACTGTTTGTCTATCCCTTTCTTCCTGGTAAATAACATATGACAAGATTTACTTGAAGAAAGCTTAAAGCCCCAATTATGTGACCATTGTTCTACTTTTTTAATTGCTTCCTTGATTTTATGTATCACACCTATGGGGTCTCGTCCTCTTACCCATATAGCCCCATCATCTGCGTATAAAGCTGACCCAACTCTTCTATCCAAATGCATAAAAATATCATTAATCATAACATTGAATAACACTGGACTTATAACGCTTCCTTGTGGAATTCCATTAATAATTTCAAATTCCTCAGACACTTCTGATCCCACTTTAACTCTAAATCTTCTTTCTGATAAGAAATCTAAAACCCAATTATATAACCTACCTCTTATTCCAATCTTATTTAGTTTAATTAATAACCCTTCCTTCCACATAGAGTCGTAAGCCTTTTGATGAAGGATGTCGAATCCCACGAGCTGTTTTGTAAAAAAAAAAAAAAAAAAAAAATTATAATAATAATCGGAAAGCGATGAAATGACAACTCTTTATCACCTCTTTTCGTTGATAGGATGTACAGCCTGGAACACAACAATATGACCGCTGCTCCTGTGATTAAAAGGCAATACTTCCGGGTTTCTTCCACGAACCTCGCTTTCGATTTCAAAATGGCGGCTGCGTGAAATCGGCGTATTGGAGACTGACGTACTGCGACGCCATCTTGGATGGGTCTCAATGCGCCCCCCCTTCATTTATTTCTATTGAGGAAGGTGTATCTAACTACAATCATAACTCCCAATTTTACCGGATTTTCACTGCGGTTTAGTTTGTTACAAGCGGCAGAGATTTAGTTATGATACAGGGCTGTCACACATTGAAAATACGTGCTTTCATGCTAAAATACTTTGTATTATGCTCTTTAACAAAGACATATGGTGAGCTATAGCATATTGATAAATATATAAATTAATTAATTTTATATTTTAATAAAAGAAACAAGTTTGATTTTGTTTATTTGAATTTATTTATCTCACTCACTCACACACACACTCTCTCTCTCTCTCTCTCTCTCTCTCTCTCTCTCTCTCTCTCTCTCTCTCTCTCTTTGTTTTCTTTGCTCTCCGTCTCCTTTGCATTTTGCTTCTCCCGCTCTAGACTCTCCACTCTAGCCAAAGCTTCACTGAGTCTGGCCTTTAGACGAGTAGGAGAATTGGGCAATGCAAAGGAGTTGGCCTAGTAGAAAGAAAGATGAAAATATTTTCAATGATGTTTATTTCATACCACTCACATTGTTTTGGTGCATAGCACTGCATATGTGCAGGCACACATTCTTAATTTCTTACCTGTAATATCACTGCCAGCACCATGAGTATGGGAAAGAGAGAAAGGGTGTGTGTGTGTGTGTGAGAGAGAGTGTCAGTGAAAGAGTGTGCATGTGTTCACGTGTGTATTTATTTATTTATAACATATATAAAAAGTGTATGTGAGTATGTCTGAAAAGAGTTGCAGAAAGCGAGGGAGAGATTTTGATATGACCAGAGCCATGATGCTCACAGCTGTATGGGACATATCAAATAGCCTACAAATACTCACATCATTGGGCTGAGATTCACTTTCAGGGAAATGCTGAGAAAGGTCCACTGGTAGGCTCTCTTCAGGTTTTCCTTGAAGTTTTTGTGTTCCTAGTCACAACAGGCTAAAATATAAGAAACAATTAAAAACAACTTCATTAAAAACACTTGAAAATGTTTTAATATCCCACAGTGTATTGCAATACACAATACATCACTAATTCCTAAACATGCAGAAAGAACGGTAAAAACATGTTTTACATATGAATCATAGACATCTCTGTTAGCATGTAGAGTAAAAATACACCTACTCTTGGAGATGACATGGGAAGGTGAAGACTAAAATCTGACCCGTCCTGTCAAAATCATCAGGCTTGAAGTGCTCACTACAGAGCTTTGACGACTCAGACACAACAAAACTCTCCCATCTTATAGCAACTTCCCATTGCCTCCTCAAGCCTGTATCACTGGAAAACCTTCAAAATGTGAAGAATAAAAAAAACAGCAAGAGACAATGAGAGAGAGTACCAGTTCCTGCTGTAATAACGTCACACGTAAGTAACGTTAGTTACGATGACATTGTTGAAAAGGCTTATTATAATTTACTGGCTTTAATTGTTCTTATTCTTATTGGTGGACTGTGAGTTATTGACAGCGTAGTTTAGTCCCGCCTCCATAGTTCGACGCAACCTTTTCACGTTCCGCTTTAAGGTGATGAAGGCAGGGGCGCGGGAAGGTGTTTTATCAACACATTCTCACTCCCAACTCGTCACATATTGAAGCTTGGTCAGGGTCCCTTTGGCGTCATATTTTAACTTGCAGGATTCCCACAGACTTCTGCCTGGAGCCCGCGGCGTTGACATTTGACGTGCAGGAAAGCAGAAGCAGTGTGTACAGGTCGTACCTACGATAAATAGGAATAAAATAAATAAATGCGACAATAAATTAGTTATGGCAGGGCGAGTCGATTGGCTCATATTTCACGGATTTTGTTATTTTAAAAATCCACTCCTTGCCTGCTATCAAAGTGCCGTCTGTGAAACAGCGTTCAGTGGTGACTTTAACAACGCTCCAGCGAGCAACAGCAGTAATTGTTTTCCGAGGTAATGCTGGTATTTTTGTCGGAGGCTTGTTGATAATGATAAACGTATTTAATATGCTGTGATTATGTTTGGTTAATCAGGGATTAATCAGCGCAATGCGATGCAATCAACCTATTATTCATTTATCTATTTATTTATTTATTTATTTATTTATGTATTTGTTTGTTTATTGATTGATTGATTGATTGATTTTTTATTTATTTATTTATTATTTTATGTATTTATTAATAACTCAATCAATCAGTGGTGCTGACGTCATTGTAAGGCGCGATCCCAACGTCCACTGCGATTTCCCACTTGGTAAGTATAGAACAGTTAATTAATACAGACGGGAACAATCCTTAAATTTACGGAACAAAAACTGTTTAATCAGGTCAAGAATTTGTGTTTAGAACCTTTAGAATTGCAAGGTAGCAGTTTCGTGATGCAGTATTATAAAAAATATAACCTGCTGCTGTACCAAATGTGTAGTAGGCTAACGTTAGCTAAGTTAAGTTAGCTAATTAAATGTAAGCTTTTTTATTTTTTCACATATAATCATGCAGGACAATATCATAGGAGATTGTATGATTTGTAATTATGATGTGTGTTCAGTTAAGTTACCAATATTATAGTAAGTTAGCTCGATCACAACACTTTAGCAATTTATAAATGTTCAGATGAAGAACAGTGTTGCCAGATTGGTGTTTTCCAGTAATTGATCAAAATCCACACAAAATTATATAGTAAACACACAAATCTTACCAATAATGAACTATACAAATTAATTCATAACTACAACAATATTTTGGCTCATCATATGGTATAACAAAGCAAATTAAGTGTTCTCTAAAGAAGGCTATGTTGTAAACAATTTTCCATGTCTGTCATCTGCCTTAAAGAAATAAAAAGGTATAACAGAAATATCATAATGCCACCTGTCCAAGCCCATTTTATTCCACGTAGTACAACTCAAAACTGCCCAATCTGCCAACACTGATGAAGAAAATACTGATAAAAATTTAAGGAGTTCAATATTTTTTTTCTCTCTCTCTTATCAGGTCCTTCAAATTTGCCAGCTTCAAACATTCTCCTTTATTTGAACCTCCACACACACACACACACACACACACACATACATGTCAAAGGCACTTTTAAGAGCCACGTCCGTCTTGTTAACCTGTACTTATCTCTCTGTAGCTCTCTCTCTCTCTCTCTCTCTCTCTCTCTCTCTCTCTCTCTCTCTCTCTCTCTCTCTCTCTCTCTCTCTCTCTCTCTCTCTCTCTCTCTCTCTCTCTCTCTCTGTTCACATCTCTAGTTGTCGTATCTGTCCTTCTTTGTTGTGAGTCTTTCTGTCTGTCTGTGTTTTTGCCCATCACCATGAGTGATTCAGAACTCCAAGAACAGTTTATGATGCTGGATAACCTGGTTGATCATCAAGAACTCAATGATGATCTCAAAAGTCTTGATGACTTGCTTGGTGAGCTGCAGGAAGAGGAGGAAGCAGCACCAGTAAAGACACCTGAACCAAGGGTGCATTGGAGAAAGAGAGACATTGATGGAAACATTGTCTATGCAAGGCCAAGATCAAGCAGGAATCAGTCAAATAAGTGTCAGTATAGTTTTTCATTCAAGATCTATTGAATATCTACATTGATTAGGCACTTATGAATGTATCAAACAAGGAATATGTCAGGGAAACAATCAAACCAGAACCACTCATTTGATTTTTGACATGAAAATAAATTGATTACATACAGTATTTGTGTAAAGCAGTATAAACTACACTAAAATATTGGTCTTGGTAAGGCTGTGTTTGTTCTGAGTGTGTTGTCGGTAGCCGACCAGCTTGTTTCTTTTTTAAATGATCTGCTTCTACAGCAAGCATTCTTATTTGCCTTCATCATCTATATGACACCTTATAGATAGCTTCAAGTAACTGTACTGTCCACATTTGGGTTTGGGAAATAAAAAGTCTGCTAGTCCTTCTCTCTAGCTAAACATTAAACAGTGAGCTTTGGCCATTTCAGGCTGGTTATAAGGGAGGTAAAATTGTGCCACAAGCCTTGGGACAAGTTGAAAATGTTGTAAAATTTTAGTTTTTTTTATCTGGTGCAGCTGATCACATTCGGAAGACTGATCCTCCCATCAATGCTCCTGACACTACCTGTGAGGTGACCTTTACTCCAGAGACTGTTGGTGTCTACTTCATTGTGTAAATTTAAATGTTTACAATTTGCCAGAATACTATCCTTATCACAGTCAAAGGCAATCCATGCAGTACACTTTAATGTATATATTAAAGTGTTGTTTTTAAATATTCCATACTATATTAACAGAGTGTTTTCTGCAAGATCTCCAGCACTCACTGAGCAATACCTCAGATGATGAGGCATCACCTCTTGTAACCTCAAGAGATCCTCTCCTAGCTTCCTCGAACTGGAGCACACGACAAAGTCTCTTTTCAGAGAGATGGAGGGCAGAGAGACCCCGTCTGGTGAACACCGCTGCGGCACAAGAAAATGTGGCAACACGCATCTGCCAACAGTGTGGGAGCAATCCAGCTGTTGTCCGGTGTGGTGACTGTCGACCACTCCCCTTCTTCTGTGCTGAATGTGATGTCAGCATGCACACCAGACATGTTCTCCATAACCGAGATGCCATGACTCCTGGATTTTACCAGCCACTGCGTCCAACAACTTTTGTTGTAGATAAGGCTCTTTCCCAGTGTGGTAAATTCTGGTTTGTGAGTGTACAACATACATATCATTCTAAGAATCGTTAAGCTTCATAAGCTTTACTATTTAAATAATGCCTTTTTGTCTCTTATTGTTTGATATTGAATTTAAGTTTTTTGAACATATCTTCTATACTTTTTAATCAATGTACTTCATTACCATTGAACCATTACACTGTTATATTACTCAGTCAATACCAATTATCTTAATTCACATGTTTGCTCTTTTTCAGTACGGCTTGTACCTGTGGAGATTCCTGACAAAATTTGTGGTTGTTCATCAGAGTCATTGAGGGTCAGCCCAGGGAAGACTGTTGCTGTGATCACAATGAATGGTAAGAGTGTGAAGTTACAAATCTATACATGCTCTACTCCCATAAGTTTGGCCCAGGTCTGTATGTAAAATCTACATTTGACTTCTGAGTAATGTTTAAAAAGTATACAAAATAATGTAAAAATTGTTTAAAGAATCTAAACTCTGATTAATCACATAAGGTTTATGTTAAAGTGGATGTGCTTTTGATTTTTCCAGGACGAAATGATCTAAGCATGCCTGAGTTGAGTTGTGAGGAATGCCAAGCCACTTGGGCTGCTGGAGTGGTCGACTTAAATCGAAGTGACTACTGGCCTGCGACTCTTCACTTTGCCACAATTTATGCCACAGATGTCTTTTTCTCGTTTGAAGAAATGAAGATGGCAGCCCCAGGACTGTCCTGCCAAGCATTTGTAAGAATGCTCGATCAGCGAACTGTCCGCTTTGGTCGTGTGAGTATTGAATTTATTTATCCTACAGTATTGTTAAATTCTTTGTATTGTGGGGTGAAACGTAATATCTATTAATGCTAATGTATTTGTTGTACATTATTAGCTGTTGGTTTCCTTAATTGTAATAGACTGGCAAGATCTCCACAGACAGTTTTCAGAAAAGTTTTTTTGAGTGGGAGGCTGTGCGATATGAGGTGGATAAAATCTGCAAAGAAGAGCGCTTCATCCGTCCTGCGTGCAGCCCAGATATGCTGGCAGTTTCAGTAGATGGAAACCGCAAGCATTACCGTTTTAAGAATGCAGCTAGGTATTTCAAATTGTGTATAATATCACACTGTTGAAACAATATTTATAAGAAAAAATATCTCTTTAATGTGCACCAAGTAAAATTAGATTACAAGGTATCAGAAACTTTTGTGTACCTGTTCTGTATTTTTTATTATAATTTTTTTAGATCTTTGAAGACGTCTTTATAGCTAAGGATGAAGATGTGAAAAGATTTGTGGACTACATTCACAAGACATCCAAACATATAAAATTGCAGATGATTAGAGTATACAGGACTACATTTACCTCTTACTGAAGAGTTTGTTTAGGAGAGTCTTATTTTCATCAACCATTTTCCATATTATAGGTCAGTGGAAGAGGTGTTTGTGGAGGGGAGTGGTCAGCAGCCAGAGAGACCTCCCAAAGATCTGCAAGCAAGGTAGACGAGGAGGGATTGGAGCTTGCGGTGTGTCGACACGGAGTGCTGCTATGTGCTTTAAATATGTACAGGGGTGAAATTTTTGCCTATCCCCTGTACCTGCAAGAAAAGCTGGCCAGTAGGCAAATCACTTTTTTGTATGGATGTGACCTGCAAATATTGGCCCTACCTCCAGAGAGTTGCAAAAAGCTGCCCAGAGCTCCAGCACCTTCTCAACATGAAGCCCTTCCTTTCAGTATTCCATGCCAAAGCCCATGATTTTAAATTTGAGGTAGGTGAACTTTGCTATGTGATTATCAAAACTGAACATCTGCAAATGAATGTCAAAACTTTCTCAGCATTATTATTATTATATATATTTTTTTATTCCTAATCAGGTGAAATGGAGTGGGGCATATCAGGATGGGGCTGGTTTAACACTAGGGGAGGAGGTGGAACAGTGCAATGCTTTTCTGTCTAGGATTGCAGTGACCACAAAACACATGTCCAAAGCAGGTCAAATGAACACATACTTCACTAGTAACATTATTACATAATAAGTAGGGGGGCTATGGTAACGGGATTTTCTCTGTGTTTGCAGGACGCACAGACATGCTGACTCTCATGGCCATGCGCTGGAATCAGCAAAAGTTCAACAATTTGGCCACTGCACTGACCCGCCGTTATCAGAAGGTAATAACATCAGTAGAATTTGTTTGAAATGTTCAATAAAGTATGTTTTTAGTGTTTGAAGCTGTGCATTGAACATTTGGTTCTTGTATTTGTACTATCTGTGATTGTTTGTCATTGCAGACCACAAAAGCTCTTCAAAGCCAGTTGCAAAACCTAGAGTCTATGAAAGTCGAACTGGCAGTGACAGAGATGTAAAGGAGTGGGCAAACGGTGAGGAAATGACTAGTGTTTATGTATATGTGTGTACATATATATATGTATATTTATATAACTGGTAATGCATTTAGTCATGAATAATTGTAATTGTTACTGTTATTGTAATTTTTCCCACACATTTCTTCTCAGCAACAACAACAACAACCACAAATGATGTTGATGCCTTGGCCAGCAGAATTGAAGTGCTGGTGGCAAGTATCAAAAGACGTTCCCAGCGACTCTATAAAGATACAGATGGCAACAAAGGTCGTGCCAGGATCCGCCAAGATCAGGGAGAAGGGATCCTGACATCAGTCATAGAAATACAACAGAATGGTTCCAAACACTGAGTGGAAACCATTTTGTCTGGTGAGCAACAGCCATGGCAGCTACCACACAGTGGTATGTACACTAGTCTTCTGAAAATTCTTATACATACAGACACATTACCCACAATGCCTTAAATGTCAATCTGCAACCCCAAATGATTTTAAAGATTCTATGAAAGTTGATGTATGACATAAGTTTTTCTCATGCATTCCAGACTCTGTCGATCTAAGGACAAAGAGAAAGGCATTCGACATCATCATGTCATTAAGGAGACTTCAGGAGGAGCAGAAGATTCTTGTTGCAGAGATGGACAATCATTGGAAATATCTTTCAACTCGTGCTGATACCCTCAGAGAACTGTCCTGCTTGTTTGCCAGTGAGACACTGAAAAGTATTTATTTGTAATATATGGCACAAACTTAAGCATATGGTTGCCCCTGACCAAAGACTTTCCTGTAAAATGGACTCACAAAATACTCAGTTCCAGTTCCAGGGCTGAGAAAGAATGTTAGAAGTTATTTGAGCCATCATAACTGTTAGACTATTTTGATTTAACTGTTAGTAAGAGTCTGATTTTTACTAAATGCCATATTCCTATAACTTCATAGAGGACGTGTCCTGTCTTATCATTACAGTAAAAATTAGCCTAGTAATGAAAAAATTTAGTGGATGTAGCTGTATGAGCCATCATTACACTTTGCCCAAATCTCTATCCAATTCGTAGCTGCAATTTGGCAATCTTGCTTGGAGTTGTCCTTGAAACTCTTTCAATGTTCCAATTTTGAATTTCCTGCCCACATATGTAATCACTATGTGTAACAAAGTTCGTAGGAAGGAAGGAAGCGGACAGGGTTGGCTCGTGAAGACTCAGGTATGTTTATTTAAGACAGATAAACTCACACAGGTGCGCACTCTGCGTCACCCGGAAACATCAACTCTCTCGTTCGTCTCCGCGATCACTCTCTGTATTCGTTCCGACTGTTTCTCTCTGACAGCTCGTGCGCTCGAGTCTTCACTCCGTCTCTCTCCTTGAACTGCCGTTCCACGGCGGCTTTTATCCGGTCTCCACGCCAATTACTACAATCAGACACAGGTGATCCTCATTTTGCACTTGACCCACTTACTTACCGCTGTCTCCTGAGTCTTTCTCCCGCTGCAGACTTCGCTGAACCACGCCCCCCTCGCCACATACCCCCACCGCCCGACTCAGGCCGGGAAGCCCTCCGGCCTGCAGCCCCCATTCCTGGAGAGGAAGTCGGCTACAGTCATCTGCGTCCCCGGCCTGTGGATCACCTTGAATTTGAAGGGCTGTAATGCCAGATACCAACGGGTGATCCGCGTTGGTATCCTTCATGCGGTGGAGCCACTGCAAGGCGTGGTCCGAACAGAGGGTGAATTCCGTCCCAGGAGATAATAGCGGAGGGTGAGGACCGCCCACGGATCGCCAAACACTCCTTCTCAATGGTGCTGTACATCGTCTCTCTTAGAGCTTCCGACTGATGTACAGCACCGGGCGCCTCACCCCTATCTCCTGGGTCAGGACAGCTCCCAGCCCCGGTCCGGCGCGTCCGTCTGCAGCAAGAAGGGAGAGAAAAGTCAGGAGAGTGTAATAGCGGCCCGCCACACAGAGCAGCCTTTACCTGGGTGAAAACCTGCTGGCACCGCTCCGTCCCACGGGACCGTATCTGGGACCTCCTTTTTAGTGAGGTCAGTCAGCGGGCTGGTGAGCTCCGAATAGTCAGGAACAAACCTCCTGTAATATCCCGCCAGCCCCAGGAACTGCCTCACCTCCTTTTTGGTCTTGGGTCTCGGGCAGGCCGCAATAGCTGCCGTCTTATCAATTTGGGGACGCACCTGTCCGTGACCCAAGTGGAAACCCAGATAACGCACCTCCACCCGCCCAATCGCACACTTCTTTGGGTTGGCCGTTAGTCCCGCTCCTCAGCGCTCTCAGCACCTCCGCAGGTGCACCATGTGCCGCTGCCAGTCCTGACTGTAGATGATGATGTCATCCAGGTAGGCAGCGGCGTATGCGGTGTGCGGTCGGAGGATTTTGTCCATGAGGCGCTGAAAGGTAGCGGGCGCCCCGAACAACCCAAACGGAAGCGTGACAAATTGGTGCAATCCAAACGGCGTTGTGAAGGCTGACTTTTCTTTGGATAACGGTGATAAGGGGATCTGCCAATATCCTTTAGTTAAGTCCAGCGTCGAATAAAAGCGAGCGGTACCCAGCCGATCAAGCAACTCGTCAACCCGGCATTGGATAGGCGTCGAATTTCGACACCGCATTCACCTTGCGATAATCCGCAGAATCGGACCGAGCCGTCTGTTTTCGGTACCAAACGATCGGGCTTGCCCAGTCACTGCGGACTCTTCTATTACTCCCATCTCTAGCATCGCCTCTAATTCTGACTGGACCACCTTTTTCTTGTGCTCCGATGGCGATACAGCCGGCTGCGCACTACCACGCCAGCTCGGTCTCAATATGGTGTTGAATAAGGTTGGTTCGACCGGGCCGGGCGAGAACACGTCCGCAAACTCTCTCTGCAACCGGGCTACATCGGTGAGCTGGGAGGGTGAGAGGTGATCCCCGGGGCCAGAGTGAGTGATGGAACTTTGAGGCTCGCCTCTGGCCGAGATCTTCCTCGTTACCTACTACCGTCGCCAGCATCACCGGCTCGACCTCGTTCCATTTCTTAAGGAGGTTGAGGTGATAAATCTGGCGTGCCCGCTCCGATCCGTTCGAACCACCTCATAATTGAGATCCCTACCTGCCGTGTGACCTCAAACGGTCCTTGCCACTTGGCGAGTAATTTGGAGCTAGAGGTAGGGAGTAACACAAGTACTTTATCTCCGGCGTGAAATTGCGTAATCTGGCCCCGATTGTATAGCCGGCTTTGCTTGTCCTGGGCCTGTAACAAATTCTCCATGGAGAGCTGCCCCAACGTGTGGAGTTTTGTTCTCAGGTCCAGCACATGCTGAATTTCATTTTTACTCTCCGAAGGTCCCTCCTCCCAAGTCTCCCTCAGGACGTCCAAAACCCCGCGGGGCTGGCGGCCGTACAGGAGCTCGAAGGGGGAAAACCCCGTGGAGGCTTGCGGGACCTCGCGCACAGCGAACAAAAGGGGTTCCAGCCATTTGTCCCAATTTTTGGCGTCTTCGTGAACGAACTTTCGAATCATTGTTTTCAACGTACGATTAAATCGTTCCACCAGGCCGTCCGTTTGTGGGTGATAGGCGCTGGTGCGAATCGATTTAATTCCCAACAACTCATAAAGTTCGCGAATGGTTCGTGACATAAACGCCGTGCCCTGATCGGTGAGAATCTCTTTCGGGATTCCCACCCGGGAGATCATACTAAACAGAGCCTCCGCTACACTCTTTGCGGAAATGTTGCGGAGCGCCACTGCTTCCGGTATCGGGTTGCATAATCCACTAGAACCAATGCAAACCCGATGCCCTCGTGCTGACCTTTCCAATGGCCCGATGAGGTCCATACCAATTCTTTCGAAGGGGACCTGCATTAGCGGAAGGGCGCAAAGGCGCTTTTGGGGAGGCCGGGGATTCACTAACTGACATTCACGACAAGCCGCACACCACCGCGTACATTCTCGTGAATACCCGGCCAAAAACCGGGCCATTAAACGGTTCAGTGTTGCTGACCCAGATGCCCTGCCATAGGATTACAGTGAGCCGCCTGGAAAAGCATTTCCGGCGGCTTTTTGGTACCAACAACTGGGTTGTATCTTGTTTTGACTGGCGTCCTCGTCACTCGATACAACCTATCTTTTAATATAGCAAAATAGGGATAGGAAGGGGCCGTGCGGACTGGAGAGGCCGGCCGTCAATGGAACGGACCTGGTTGAGCGCGTTTTCAGCGACTGCCCTGGGACTGCTCCAGGGAAAATCATCACGCTCCGTGAGGATTAGCCTCTCGACCGCCGCTCCGTTCCCTGGTGCCGCCTCAGCGGGTCCTGGCTCAGCCTCTCCCATTCGCACGGCCGCCTCCCCTCCGGCTTCTCTTTTCCGCAGGAAGCATCCACACAAAACTCCCAATAAAATTTTAAACGCTGGCCAATTGGTTCCCAAAATCAGCGGATGCCGGAGGCGGGGGTTAACCGCCACCTCCACCTTATGCTTTTGCCCCCGAAATTGGATGGTTAACAGCACTACTGGGTATTTCACCACATCCCCATGTACACACCTCACCCGAACCATGCAGCTCTTATCCAATGCCTCGGGCTGAATTAGGCTTTGATGGATCGAGGTCTGGTTACATCCTGAATCCACCAAAGCCCAATAAGTACCCCCCCTAATACTCACAGGTATTTGGTACCCGCCAGCTTGATCGGGGCAGCCTGTGGGGCGTCCGGAACCGGACCAGTGTCCCCACCTCCATCACTGGACACCGATCGATGAAGTGGCCCGGGTCCCCCATACGCCAACAGGCCGGCCCAGGCTTCCCGCCACCCTAGTGGCGGGAAGTGGGACAAGGAATTGGCGTGGAGACCCCGGAGGAACGGGCATGAGCGCGGGCTGGCCGACCCGCCTCCCTGGCGTGGGCTCTCGGCCGCCGACTCGGTGCCGGTCCCCTCTCCATCGCGGCTGGGCTCGAGGAACCACGCCGGCACGGGACCTGGGAAGGAGGATAGGGGAGACACAGAAGGAAGAGAGAGAGAGAGACGGATGGTAGGGGTTCGCCAACCCCATGGCACGCCACCATCTGGTCCTCGGCGAGTTGGATGGCCAGATCCAGCGACGCCGGGCGGTGGCACTGGACCCACTGCGCGGTCGCCTTAGGGAGCCGCGCAATAAACTGCTCCAGCACCACCTGGTCGATGACATGGTCGCCGCCTTCCCGGCCAACAGCCATCTGCGGCAGGCGTCCCGGAGCTGGCGAGCCATCACGAAGGGCCGGCCGTTCTCCCCCAGCTCCAGTGAACGGAAGCGCTGGCGGTGCTGCTCGGGGCTCCGGCCGACCCGCTGGAGGATGGCTCGTTTCAGGTCGTCGTGACCAGGAGGTTCTGGACTGGCAGCTGCTGCGCCAACTGCGCCTCCCGGTTAGCAGGGGATGAGGCGCACTGGCCAGTCCGTTTGTGGCCACCCACATGCCGCGCGGTCTTTTCGAAGAGGTCGAGGAACGCCTCCGGGTCATCCCTGCGGCCCCATCTTCTGTACCGGCATGTGGGTGGGCGGGCCGGGACTGTTGGATTCTCACCGGCCCGAACCTCCCGGTCCATCCAGCTCGAACAGCTCGCGGTCCTCCCGCTGGTTCTGGACGAGGGCACAGAATCTCCTCTCCTGGTCTGCCCTCATGTCCATCAGCGCTTTGTGTTGTTCTTGGTGGAGTCCGCGGCGACTGGATGACATCCGCAAATGGCGATCCCGATGGTGAGGACATGATGGCAGCGGCGTTCCGGCTTCCTTCCGGGTTTCGCACCAGTGTAACAAAGTTCGTAGGAAGGAAGGAAGCGGACAGGGTTGGCTCGTGAAGACTCAGGTATGTTTATTTAAGACAGATAAACTCACACAGGTGCGCACTCTGCGTCACCCGGAAACATCAACTCTCGTTCGTCTCCGCGATCACTCTCTGTATTCGTTCCGACTGTTTCTCTCTGACAGCTCGTGCGCTCGAGTCTTCACTCCGTCTCTCTCCTTGAACTGCCGTTCCACGGCGGCTTTTATCCGGTCTCCACGCCAATTACTACAATCAGACACAGGTGATCCTCATTTTGCATTTGACCCACTTACTTACCGCTGTCTCCTGAGTCTTTCTCCCGCTGCAGACTTCGCTGAACCACGCCCCCCTCGCCACACTATGTAACAGGGACATATTAAATACAAATTAATCCAACTATGACTTTTCTGAAAGACTAACATTTTTGCATTAGTATTAGGGGGCAGCCCTATTAACCATACACAACAATGATAACTGTTTATAAACCTTCTAATGGAGGCTTAATGTTATTTTGTTATTTCATTCTTCTTTTTAAGCATCGCAATGTGGCCTGAGTGAAGAGGGTTTGAAAGGTCTGCAGAGCATCATCCACAGAAAGCAACGTAAAATCAGAGAAATGAGGGTGCAAGCAAGAGACTGTTACCTGCAAGTTTTGTCTGGAGCAAAAAACCTCAACTTCTTAAGCAAACTGTCAGCTGATGACTATGACAGTGACTTCGACATTTCTGATGACGAACTGTAATCCACAAGACTGACACCTTTTTTTCTTGACAGTGACCTTGACCTTAACCCTGAATCTAAAGCATGTAATAAAATCTGCTGTTGATCACCTTATAATTATAACCAAAGTATAGTGTCTGTCTTTTTTAACTTACATAGAAATGAATGCATGCATGCCTCTACAACCAGTCGGTGGAAATTCAGTGCATTATTGTAAGGCTATGTACTGTACTGTATGAAAGTAGATTTGAGGTACTTGTTCTCTAGATGATTTGTTTCTTCTCATGCCACTGTGTAGTTGTGCAAGGCTACAGTTAAAAAAACTTTTTACTGAACTTGCAGCTCATGAAGAGATTATAAAATATGACATTTTGGTATAAATAAAACTACTCGGTAGTTTATACTTACGGTATGAGTACATCCAAAATAATTAGTCAATTTGTTTATTTTAAATTGATGAAGTTTATCTTTTTAATTTCATGGTTCCAGCTTAGAATATTTTAATATTAGCATTTTTTTAGATGCTTAATTGCTATGTATTTTTTTTTAAATCTTTTTGGGTAATGTGTAATTTCTCACTATTTTCAGAATTTTTACAAACCAAACAATCAGTTGAGTGATGGAGAAAATAATCATCAGATTAACTCATATTGACAATGATCATTAGATACAGTACAGTTGTCTAAAAAATAGTTCAAAATGAGCTCCACCTCAACCAACTACAAGACTAAATAATCATGAGTAATAATAATCAAACGAAATATGATTCACAGGGGAAAGGGGAATTTTAGATCTTCAGCCCTGGGATGAGGAAAAACAACTGTGGCCACTTGCCTGTGTCCTAGTTTAGGGTGCTGTATAATAATTGAAACCTGTTTGGAGACATGGAATAAGCAGCTTATAATAAGGACATAGACAAGCATGGCAAACAAACAAAAATAAATCATGACGAAGAATCACTATTTCCCAACACTAAATTCAAGTTTATCCATTGCCATTTTGCTAAAGAAAATGAATGATATATAAAGAAATATGTTGTCTAGACATGTTACTTTTGCCTTTTGTTGTGTACATTTTTACTGTATTTCTGTATTCTGTTTTCAGAGTCTCACAGCACTATCAAAACCTAATAACCTAACATGTTGTAAATACAGAAAGGGGCATAAATAAATAAAAATGTTCAGGCATAAATGTGACAACAGTTTGTTGTCCATGACAAAGATAGTACATCTGTATAGGTTTTATTGCCCTTTCACCCCCAGGGGACCAGAGGTACCCCATGAAAGAGGAAAAAAACAGCACATTTCAGATGCCTGCAACTCAAAGTCCAATGAGCATACCAAAGGGAAAAACAGCAGGACAACTACTTATCTTATGTTTAATAAATAATGTTGTACACAGTTTTCTCACATTTACAAAAGGTTTTTAAAAAAGTGTTTAAAAAGTGTTCTTAGTAAAATACCAAATTTCGACCTGGCTCTCAAATATATCGTCAAGATTTACACAATGAACATATTTAGATATCGCTTTGTTCATTAAATATAGTATTTACTTTATTTAATTACTAAAAGATGTTTAAACTACGTTACCCATAAGCCTTTGTCACTCTATCGATGGGACATGGCAATGTAAATTGTAGTTCCCTTCTTACGCTGTAGGGTTAGGGTTAGGATTTCGGTAAATGGGTAATTTCTTGCAACATAGCAATCCGTCATTGTTCAATGACAGTATTACTGAAGTCATAATGTCAGTAAATCATAGTTTGCAACATGAAGCACCTTGTATTTTTGCCTAAAAGTTAGTCCAGCCACAGCGTGTTAATATCCACGTCACACTTAGTTGTCCAAATATGGTCAGTACGGGATATTCCAGCTGAAGGTGGTTTATACCAGATGGTTAGTTACATATTTTTGTCTTCTCACTAAAAATAAAAATATATTTTTATAGTAATAGATTCCTATCTGGGGCTAACCTGATGTAGAAATATATTAGGGAATATTTTTTTAAAAGCAAGGGCCTATCGAATTCCATGGTATGAACTGGAGGTAAGTAACTATGTACTGAATAATACATAAATATCCTCTCTCACCTAGATACTTGATGTTAAAGACAAAAATAGCAGTTCATTATAAAATTGTACGCAAATAAAAGCAATCAGTTTTAGTGATTTAAAAAAAAAAAAATCATTCTTATTAATAAAAGTATTATATTTTAGACAAAATGGAAACAAATATGTAACTGGGAAATATGTAACAACAAATATATTGTTATTATATTTATTTTATGGCATTTATTCATGTTTGGCATAACAGACAGACGGTTCATGTAAACTTACCTATACAGAGATGCAAACAGGTAAAGGGGTAAAAAGGTGAGAACCGGGGGTATGCTCCACAAGGAATTTTTAAAAGATATTTGTTTTACATGCTCATATGTAGATACTTCAAGGTATTTAAAAAATATTTTGATTACCTTATTTGTCCAAACTGTAATTTTACACCAAAAAATACAACAACATATTTTTAATACATTTTACAATAATCAAGATAGAATATATTTGGTCAAAATTCCATGTTATAAAAGATGGTTAACTTAAAGGTTATTTAAGACAATATCGGATGATTAGACCTAAAATGCATAATGTTTGCCCTCTCTCTCATCACCGTTCCCACATCTCAGACCTCAATTACATAAAATATTACCCTTTTATACAGTCTAGTAAAGAGTAAATAAAATACTATACAAAACTTGCTAGCAGTTGCCAAGTGGTTATCATCCTTACTTTTCCAATACAAATAAGCCCAGTCTAGCTTTTCATAACTGAATATAAATAGTTATGACCAGTCTGCAACCCTAATCTTAAAAAAATATATCTTTGGGCATGCCATTATAACAAACAGCATGTTTGTAGCATGCCCTCTCCATGCTACACTACCTGGCTGTTACGCAGTTCATGACAAATGCAAAAGGTGTTTAAAATTACAACTTAAAAAAAAATACTAAAACAGTGTATGCACTGTGCAAAAACTTTAATGAAGTACAGCAAGCAAAACAACAACAACAACAACACACTCAGAATTGAAGTGTGTTTGACGAGTCCAGGTGTACATGGTGAGTATTCTGTCATGGTGAAAGCCGGTTGGGATCTGGCAAAAAATGCTGGAACTCGCTGGCAGGCTCCCATGTGTCATCCCAAGTTTTGCCACTGTAAGTATCATAAGCAAAACATATCATTAGAACACAGAACAAAAATAAAGATTATTGTTGGCTTTAATTTAGTTCACTGACATTTATTGATATTTGTCAATACATGTGTCATTTATTAAAAAACATTCTTGGATTAGCTGGAAAGGGGCTATGACTTGCAGAATAAGTTGCAGAATACTGAACAAGTTTTAAAATGTCAGCATGTTTTCATGTTCATTCCAAGCAGATCTGCAAGTTCTACAGACTCAGGGATAAGGATAGTGACTGGATCTTGCTCCTACTGCCATACACCATTGTTCTGCCCTTCTTCATATATAATACTGCTCTTCTCTTTCTCATTGCCCTAATCTACCTCATGCATTTTATCACCACAACTGTCACTGTTCTAGTCATTATTGTAAGACACTACTGGAACAAATTATTGGACAAAAACCTCAAAAAATAAGATGCACGTTTATTAATTTGTGTCTTGATGGATGTATTGTTAAATCAAGTACAATTTATACCACAGATCTCATTTGACTGCAATCAGTCCATTAAAAATCACATGTAGAACAGCATTTTTCATCATATAAATATTGCTAAGTTATGACAAGATTAATGTTTCAGATGCTGAAAATTATTCTATGCGTTCATGATTCACTACTAATGCATTACTGGGTAAATGTCCTCGGTTAATGTCCTGCTCAATAAATAAGCTTCAGCTAGTTGTGTATGTAGTACTTTAGTCCTTAATTAAAACCAGAAATATGGTCACATCAGCCCCATTTTATTGTCAATACACTGGCTGCCAGTCAACTATTTTTACAATTATATTAATTACATAGAAAGCACTGAATTATCCAGCTCCCACAATCCATTGTGTCCACTTCAATTACAAAATGTTGGGCTCTAACTAATCACTAGATATCTAAATCCACACAAGGAGGTAGATTATTCTTCTTTTTCTATAAAAAATAATAGCATTTTCTTTTAATAATTTTCAATTCACTCACACTCTCTGAGTTTCAGTCCAGACTACTGACCATCACCCTTTCTCTTGCCACAGATATCAATAACAGAAACGTCTATGCTGCTTACAAGACACCATTTTAACTTTGCCTACATCATATTGGTCATGGAATAGACTCCTTAGCATTATAATGGAATGAAATAGTTAATAAAACACGGCTTACCACACAGTGCAAGGCAACCAGTGGACTTTCAATTCTGCTTTTCCCTACACACACACACACACACACACACGCACGCATTATTATTTGAGCTATTTAAGCAATTACTGGATAGGGCATACCATATTGTTTTATTATTTTAAAGGCCAGAATCAATCACCAAGACAAGCAAGTAGCCTAATAAAAGACATTTTACCTCATTTATTCTTTCCCCAGATATTTGATCAAATAGGAAGATCTTCTGCTTACTACATTTTCGGCAACCTTAATGATAAAAAACAAGGAAAATTTATTAAGCAATGAGTGTCATGCTTTGTAGTTGAATCTCAAGTTAATAGTTGTCATTTCACTTGTGAGTTGATCTGTGGTCCTGTCCACTTGTGTCCAAGTGACTTTGTCCTTGCTTTTTGTGGAACAAGCAAAATGTACTGGGCTGAGTATCCAAAAGCCCTCCTAGCTTAAAGGTGCAATAGGTGATTGTCTTCACAAATATATAAAACAAGTATCTTCACATCCCAATAGCAATCATTAAGTTAAGTGGTCTAAATGTATTTAATGTGTATTTATATATTTTGTGGAAGGCGTAGGCCAAAGAAATGTACATCCAATCAAAATGCTCATTCCAAGCATTTCTATCGGATTTCCTACCTGCCTGTCAACATGTTTTTGCATACCTCTGTGCACCCGTTTTGCACAGACAGGATACGTCATCAGCACGTTCACGTACGCTACGCAGACAGAGCGATAATGGCAAGCAAATAACCTGATCTTCCTTCCTGGTTTTGCAGTACTTTTACTAACTCTATGAAGTTTTCTCACCGATTAATGACATGTGATGTATTATAGTAATGTTGTCTCTGATCGTCTGATCTGTGTGCAGGGAGGGTGGTACGTTCGCTTTCAGTGCTAACAGGCTAAAGTTAGTATTTTCCAAGATCTACTACTGCACCTTTAAGTCAGGGATTGACATTAACCAAAGCCATTGGACACTGTCCACTTAAACACAGCTAAATATCTAAAGAACAAAATACTGTGTATTGGCTATGGCTACCAATGACCTGAATTAATTTAATTTGCCTCAAGTCAACTTTGTCTGAGAGCAAATTTATTAATAGAGTGTATTAAGGTATACCACGGCGAAACAAATCTTACCCTTTCTTTTCTTCTTCACATTTGGCCCCTCCTGACTCAAGGACTGGGAGATGGAAGAGGCAGCAGGTGGAGGACAAGACTGTGGAAGGGAGAGATCTGTGGGGATAAGAGATGGAGGAGAGACAGAGGTGGCAGAAGGTGCTGGTGAACAGATTGAGGTTGTCCTTTTCTTCCTCTGTCGCAAAGACTTAGAGCATGGCAGTGGAGGTGGAGGAGGAGAAGACTGTGGAGGAAGAACAGCTGTAAAAGTAGTAGAAGATGGAAGAGAGAGAGAAGTTGGAGAGTGTGGGGAAGACAGAGAAACAAGGTTGAGTATAAATACAGTCTCGGACTCCTTTGTGAGATTCTTAGGCTGCTCCTCAGTGAGGCTCTCCTGTTTCATGGTGAGGCTCTCTGGCAGGTCCTCGGTGAAGCTCTCCGGCTGCTCCACAGTGAGGCTCTCTGGCAGGTCCTCGGTGAAGCTCTCCGGCTGCTCCACAGTGAGGCTCTCTGGCAGGTCCTCGGTGAAGCTCTCCGGCTGCTCCACAGTGAGGCTCTCCGGCTCCAAAATGGAACCACTGCACTGCTCCTGACTGGGGATGTCACTGTCCAGCTGCTGTGCTGTGGTTGTTGCATTAATACAAGTTTACATTCATTTAAAATCTGCATTATATTAACAAAGAAAAATATATGTATTTTAAATAATAATTATTATTTCTGACACAAATCTTGCTCTTACCCTTAGTCAAGATAAATTCATAAGCCCTTCGCATCTTCTCCAAAAATATTATTGTGACAGGAGTGGGGTGCAGATGGGTAATTATGTCTGCAACCCACTTATTTGAAGCCTTTTATTTTGTTTTCCAATAAATAAAATGGGCTTGTAACCCACTGCCTCAAGTTTCCGCACCTGAAATGAACAAAAGCAGTTACTACACATTAGTTAAACCCACTGAATCATTAGATACATCAGTACTGTATAAAGCAATTTAATTGTAAGGTCATTTAATGAAGTTTAAATTTAATCTTGTTTTTATACAATCAAAGTTCAGATAAGGCCAGTACTCTTTCAGTTTCTACCATTGCCAACATGACTGACTCATTATTTGACAGAGAACACAACTTATTGTTTCTCTTTAGCAAAATTTTAAGACAAAGAGTCTTCCGTATGAAATAAGACTAAGTTTATAAAGGCCACATCATACAGCTAATAGTCTATGATATTCACTATGTGACAAACATGGGCTTTCAGTTACACTTCAAATAACACTTATGAAAAATTTGCATTTTACTTACTGCAATACGGGCAGAATCAATTATGCGCCCAACATTTCTGCTTTTCTTGACAGATTGCCCCACTTGCTATCCAGTGACACCACTTTGTCATTTATTTTTGTTTAGTGGACAGACTTCCAAAGCAGACATAACAACTTTTCCTGCTTGCCTGATTGGGAGTCTGGCAAGATGGGCAGGGCCGGAATTTGGGCCTTGTCATAACTTGACAAGAAATATAAAGTAGAAATATACACAAAAACAAAAAAACAGACAAACAATGTGTTAAAATAGAGTTTTTGTAGGACCTATTGAGAGAAACAGAAAGATGGACAGATACAACAATGTAAATAGAGAAAGAGACAGTGAGCTACAGAGAGATAAGTACAGGTTAACAAGACGGACGTGGCTCTTAAAAGTGCCTTTGACATGTATGTGTGTGTGTGTGTGTGTGTGTGGAGGTTCAAATAAAGGAGAATGTTTGAAGCTGGCAAATTTGAAGGACCTGATAAAAGAGAGAGAAAAAAAATATTGAACTCCTTAAATTTTTATCAGTATTTTCTTCATCAGTGTTGGCAGATTGGGCAGTTTTGAGTTGTACTACGTGGAATAAAATGGGCTTGGACAGGTGGCATTATGATATTTCTGTTATACCTTTTTATTTCTTTAAGGCAGATGACAGACATGGAAAATTGTTTACAACATAGCCTTCTTTAAAGAACACTTAATTAGCTTTGTTATACCATATGATGAGCCAAAATATTGTTGTAGTTATGAATTAATTTGTATAGTTCATTATTGGTAAGATTTGTGTGTTTACTATATAATTTTGTGTGGATTTTGATCAATTACTGGAAAACACCAATCTGGCAACACTGTTCTTCATCTGAACATTTATAAATTGCTAAAGTGTTGTGATCGAGCTAACTTACTATAATATTGGTAACTTAACTGAACACACATCATAATTACAAATCATACAATCTCCTATGATATTGTCCTGCATGATTATATGTGAAAAAATAAAAAGCTTACATTTAATTAGCTAACTTAACGTTAGCCTACTACACATTTGGTACAGCAGCAGGTTATATTTTTATAATACTGCATCACGAAACTGCTACCTTGCAATTCTAAAGGTTCTAAACACAAATTCTTGACCTGATTAAACAGTTTTGTTCCGTAAATTTAAGGATTGTTCCGTCTGTATTAATTAACTGTTCTATACTTACCAAGTGGGAAATCGCAGTGGACGTTGGGATCGCGCCTTACAATGACGTCAGCACCACTGATTGATTGAGTTATTAATAAATACATAAAATAATAAATAAATAAAAAATCAATCAATCAATCAATCAATCAATAAACAAACAAATACATAAATAAATAAATAGATAAATGAATAATAGGTTGATTGCATCGCATTGCGCTGATTAATCCCTGATTAACCAAACATAATCACAGCATATTAAATACGTTTATCATTACCAGCATTACCTCGGAAAACAATTACTGCTGTTGCTCGCTGGAGCGTTGTTAAAGTCACCACTGAACGCTGTTTCACAGACGGCACTTTGATAGCAGGCAAGGAGTGGATTTTTAAAATAACAAAATCCGTGAAATATGAGCCAATCGACTCGCCCTGCCATAACTAATTTATTGTCGCATTTATTTATTTTATTCCTATTTATCGTAGGTACGACCTGTACACACTGCTTCTGCTTTCCTGCACGTCAAATGTCAACGCCGCGGGCTCCAGGCAGAAATCTGTGGGAATCCCTGCAAGTTAAAATATGACGCCAAAGGGATACCCAGTGAGTTAAAATATGACGCCAAAGGGACCCTGACCAAGCTTCAATATGTGACGAGTTGGTTTTATGTAGGGGGTGCTGTGGGGGTGTGGGGGTTGTCAATTTCTGCGTATACATATAACGCCAAATAGAAACAGAAAATCGTGCTATAGCCTACGCACTTTCATGAGATCGTGTTGGACAACAATTAGCTATTTTACAAATGGGAATAGGCTACAATGAATTCATAACAATGTTTTACATTCAAGCTACATTTAAGCTTAAAACCCTTAAAATGTATAGTGAAAAGTTCTTTTAAAAGCATCTGGAATGCAATAAAGTAATTTTAAAGCTGTTTTAAAGCATTTGCTGCATGGATTAAAAAGATAGGCCAATAAATAATTCACATATGCCTATCAGTCTAAGCAGCAAATTTTAAATCGGGCCTGTTTTAGGCTTTCCCTTATTTTTATATTTTTGATGGTGAGGTGGACGGAATAATGAATGACTCTCGCCATCTCCTCATTGGACGCCAAGAGAGAGAAATATATGCATCTTAACGGATTACATAGGCTAATGAAGAGTTTTTACTTTCCTTTGAATTATTTCGTTTTAAAGTATTATTTTAAAGCTTTCTATAGATATATTTATCATATATCTGAGCCAGTTTCGAGTTGCTGAGTTTCGGTTCATCATTGAAGCGCTCTTATTCAAAACGGGCAGAAAGTGCATTCTCTGTTTTCCTATTATATAAAAGCACAATGTTGATATTGTGAATGCACACAAATAAAAGTAGACCCTTTACAGTTCCAAATGATATATTACTCTTACCTTTATGAGAAAAAAATCACACGGCGTATTTTAAGTTGTTTTTACTGTAAGAAAAAAATCCAAGTGACCACGCTGGAGCCTCCATGTCCTGTAAAGCTCGCTTCAGCTTCCACTCTCCACACAAACTGTTGGATATTGCACATTTATATAGGTTAAACATTTAAACTAACACTGTGATATGCTTGAACTGTTTATAGGCCTATCTATCGATTTTATTTTAGTCAAGTCGTGATGATTTGATAAGGCTAAATTAATCAAACATAGGCGATCAACTCTGATGCTGGCCGCTTGGTCGTTGCTTAAAAGAAAAAAGAAAAATTTAACAAACAAAAAATGCTTTCAAGGTTTTTCTAAATTAACTTTATGAAGAAAAAAAAAACATAGTCTAATCACTTTTCCATTACATACAAAACTGAACTATTTTAACAGGTAGCTATAAGCTGTTTTGGGAGTTTTTTTTTCTTCCAGTACATCCATGATATTTCCATGTTCCGCTTTTAAGCCATAACCTACAGATCCCACAACACAAACATAACATTCACAAACATAAAAGCAAGCATTGGCAGTGCTGCGTGCATGATTTGACAGAATGTGCGCAACGCGCGCATCAAATAGCCCTGCATCAGTTTAATAACTTTGATAACTTTAATTCTTACAACTGTTAAATTAATGGGCAAATGGTAAACATGTCGAAGATCACATAGAAATAGATAGCAAAATAGCCAATGTAAACTAAATGTTATAAACATCGGAGCAACCATAGAAATGTTTAAATGAATCTTTATTAAAACAAATTTAGCCTATTTTTTTTTTTTTTATTCACAACAGTTTACAGTTGCCCACAGAAAAAAACAGGGGGTGCTGCAGCACCCTCAGCACCCCCTGTTCCCGCGCCCCTGGATGAAGGGCTCGCGTGTATTCAAGCCATAGATGAGTGTGCGTAACTTTGAATGTAAGTTTAGTTTCATATATGTTTATACATGTTCTTTAAGCATGTTTATATTGCTGTATGCAGTATTTAACTGTTCTGATATATACATATATATATATATAGCATACATATCTCCGTGAATCTGATGCTAGCGCTATAAATGTTTGCTGTCTCTGCACGTGCGCCACCGATGCGCCCTGTATAATGGTGATGACGAATAATATTTAGCGTTTTCCTTTTAATGTATACATTTTACCTATGTCAGTGAGCCATATTTGTGTGGATTGATAAGATTCTGTATAATTGAGAAGCAGTTATGAGACGATGATCGCGTATATCTCTAGTTGATTATGTATGCGTACTCGTGTGTAGTCACGTGTCTTCACGTGTTTGTACATTTGATAGGGGTGCGTTTGTCATTTATGGCTGTGAATTGATTATTGTATTTCTGTTCTTTATTATAGAAAACCACACACGTTTGTAAACCCATGCACAATCATAACTGCATTGTGTATGTCAGCTGGCTTGAAACTTTATTAAAAACAGTGATTGGACTTATGGACTTTTATGCATTCTTACCGATGCCCCGTGACGATACCAACTGGAACCAAACCAGTTTACAGAAACATATTTAACATTTATTTACCTTCGAGCCGGATGGTGATTGTCACGGGAGAAGATGTCCAGAGCATATTCAGAGCATGAGCCTGATGTCCGCAGTAAGCGGTTGTCACGTCCTCCGTGTCATTTGGAGGATTATGAAGTGGAATACAGAGGCTTCCAGCACACATATCCACCTCCAATCAGGGCACCGCCAGAGCCTCGCCACAGTGAGTCAGAAATTCAGAGTACTTCTTACCAGATGGAGGGAGCTGCCAAGATGACACCCCTCACCAGGTGGCATGAGACAGATAGTGGAGATGTTGCTGAAGATATAGGAGAACCATATATTGACAAAGATGCGCAAATGATGATTCGGAAGCTGCGAGAAGAGAATGGACGTCTGCATAAAACTATAGAGGACTTGAAACGCCGTTCTGAAAGGGAAGAAACAGACTCATCTCAGTGTCCTTCACCTCTGCCTCGCAGTCATTCATTACGCAGCATAGAAAAGAAACAGACGAGGGTCCCTCCTGTCCCAGCTCCACGTTCTAACAAGTCACTAATAGCTCAAATGAGTAATCAAACTTATAAAGAGGCTTTACAACATTCAGTCGTGGATGATGAAATGGCAAGGTCAGAAGTTGAGGAGCTAAACTATGAAGCTAAGTTGTCAAATTATCTTTCCAAAATGAGATTGCAGTCCACACCAAGGAGCAGACATGTGCAATATCATCCAAGGCCTCCATGTGCATCACAACCCCAGCACACGACAAGTGCACAACCTGCACATGGCCCAAGCTATTCGCATGACCAGAGATGCATCCCACCAAAGCCATATATACGCAACCTTTCCCCTTCACCTTACTCCCATATCAGAGAACGAACTGATGACTATCCAAGGCCTCATTATCAGCCAGAAGACCTTGTTCCTCACCCTCCACCACCTCCAACTAGAGAGAGGACCTATCGAGGTCCTATACCATCAATACCAGACTTCACGGCAGAGGATCCACGGCAGTTTGCTAGACTCAGAATATCTCTTGACAATTTGCTACCACTTGATGCAACTGAACAGTTTAAATATCAAATTCTGCTCGAGCATCTGAAGTTCGAAGAGGCCTTATTAATAGCAGACTCTTACAGCAACTCCCGTTATCCATACACCCAGACAATGCAATCACTAACTGAGCATTATGGACAGCCTCATCAGTTGGCATTACAGAAAATTGCTGACTTAATGGATGGGCCAATTATTCGAAGTGGAGACACTCAGGCCTTTCGGAGGTTCGCCCTCAGAGTCCGAGCACTGGTTGGTATGCCTGATCAGTTGGATGAAAAGGGAGCTATCGAATTGCAATGTGGCTCGCATGTGGCAAGACTCATGTCCAAACTCCCACACGATCTCAAGGCTAATTTCAAACGATATGTTCACCACCTCAAAAATCCCATTCCAAATCTCCTTGATTTTGCACACTGGCTTGAGTTCGAGTTGCAGGTGCAATCTACAGACAGTAAACTCAACACAATTGAGACAAGGGGGCATGCTGGTCAGCAGAAAGAGGCTCCACGACAGCGTAAGCACACCTTTCATCCAACAGCCATTCTGCATAGTGTAGATCAGTCTACCAACACTCCAGATGCTAAACCCTCAGAATTTCAAAACCCTGGCAAGAATGTTTACTGTCATTACTGTGACAATAATCACCACTATCTTAATCAGTGCACCAACTTCACTCAGTTAACCAGTGAGCTCAAAACTAACTGGATTAGGGTGAATAGGAGATGTTGGAGGTGTGGACGGAAACATCAGGCGGCCCAATGCAGATTGAAAGCCACATGTAAAACTTGCAAGGGCAAACACCTAACTGTTTTGCATGACATCAACAACAGAACAATCGAGAGGAAAGATTCTGAGGGACCTCAAGAAAGTCAAACACTATACCTAGATCGGCCAGTAGGTGGTAGCCAAGTCCTTCTGAAAATAAGTAAAGTCCTATTGCATAATGGCAAGCATTCATTGATGGCTTATGCGATTTTGGATGATGGCTCAGAACGTACCATCCTGCTTCATGATGCGGCACAGCAACTTAAGCTTAAGGGGCAGACTGAGCACCTTTCTTTGAGAACAGTCCGACATGATGCTCAAGTCATTCCTGGTGCAATAGTATCCTTCACTCTGTCCCCTGCATTCCAGCCAAATAAGAAGTTCAAAATAAAAGGTGCTTTTACTGCAGAAAATTTGGGCTTGGCCAAGCACTCGCATCCAGTTACCCTTCTGCAAAGGAAATACCAACATCTCAGAGGACTACCCCTTCATGCCTTTTCTCAGGTCCAGTCATTGCTGCTTATAGGCTCTGATCATCACCACTTGATCACCCCCATGGAGCCAATGCGTTTCGGCCCACCAGGCGGGCCAGCTGCTATCAGGACCAGATTAGGCTGGACACTCCAAGGGCCAGCTAATGTAGTCCAGCACCTAATCCCAGAAAAACAATGCCTTTTTACATCTGTGACCTCTGCTCCATCAGAGCTATTGCAGCACGTGGAAAGGCTCTGGCAGCTTGACGTATTACCATACCGCAATGAGAAATTGGTGACACGCTCACGTTGCGATCAAGAGGCTATAATTCTTCTCGAGACCAAGACTGCAAGGGTTAATGTAGATGGAGTGCTCCGCTATGCTACACCCCTTTTGAGAAAACCAGACATGCCTCAACTGAAAGCGCCTAAAGAGTCGGTTCTCCCCCATTACTTACTTCCACCTTACTAGGAGTGTTGCTTCACTTTAGAGAGCATGCTATTGCGATCACGAGCGATATCAAAGGCATGTTTCATCAGATTCGTCTGCTTCCAGAGGACAAGCCACTTCTCAGATTTCTATGGCGAAACATGCAACGTGAAACTCCAGTCAGTGTCTAAGAGTGGCAGGTTTTGCCGTTTGGGACTACATGCAGTCCATGCTGCGCAACATTTGCTGCAGACGCGATTTCTTTAAGACTGCAAGGGAAGCTCAGCTTCCCCTATAATTGTCAAAAAATGAATGGTCAAATATATGTACTATTATGTTAACATTTTATTGACTAAAAATGCGTTAAACACGTTCATCTCGAACGAAAACAATTTCGTTCAGAATCAGCTACTTAGGTCGGCTGACTCGATTTCCTTCTCATTCATTCCCGTAGCGTACAGTGCATTACTCTGTTGAAGCCCAGCGTCCATTGACTTCAATGGGGCTGCTTTAAACAGTTTTTTCAGTGCTTAGAAACAAGAGCGGTCATTGGATAATGCTGCGATTATGTCCCGCCCACGGACGCTCAGCGTCTCTGGGATGAATGGAGGAGTGGGCTGGCCCGGACTCCGAGCGTCTGCGTGATGATTGGAGGGTCTGTCATCTCTTTTTAATCCACTTTTATGTCCTAAAACGCTCGTTTTTTGGGGTCGACAGCTTATAAAAACGTATGTATTGTTTTTTAGCTTGTTTGCTATACACATTGTCACATATCAGCTTTTAGACAATTTTTTTTTTTTTGTTATAAATAAATGACAAGGAGGCGGCAGCTTCGCAGTGCAAAGAGCGGTTGGTGTGGGCGTGGGCGTGGTCTTCAGATTATGACGCGTATCACTCTGTGTCTCCATTTCCAACTCAGTCCCATCGCGGATTTTGCATGTGTAGTCGAAAGACAAACTGCTGCAACCTTCATCGTATATTTCACACAATTTCACACCACATTCATTGTTTCAGTTTAACATAATTCCCACATTTCCTCCCGTTGAGTTAAATATATATATATATATTAGATCGTTTGTTCATTAATTCATATAGTCTGAACTAGCCAGCTAGCAAACTGCACACGATGGCAGACAGTGCTAATATTGTCGACCTGATTTTGGCAAAGCCATTAGAAAGTCTTCCTTACGAGGAGAAACTTAGAATTAAACAGCAGGGCAGATCAACACCTAAGATTGATTTAGTGCAAAAGATAGGGAAAAGTAACAGGTCTTTTCAGCTCTCCTGGTATGACAAAGTTAGCTGGCTGACTGGAAGTGCTGTGAAAAGAAAATGTACTGCTGGCCATGTCTCTTGATGAAACCATCTCATGGATGTGTTGTTTGGTCAAAATTGGGGTTTGGAGATCTGTCAAACTTTGACAGGGCATATAAAAGGCATGAAAATAGCAATGAACATGTGAGTGCATGTGCAAGATTAAGTTGCATGGGCAGGATCAGGGTTGAGCATGCAATCAATGAAGGTGCTCGCATTCAAGTGGCTAAACATAATGAAACTGTTAAACAAAACAGGGCCTTCCTAAACCGCCTTATTGATGTGACATCCTTGCTTGGCGGCAGGAGCTGTCATTTAGGGGACATGATGAGAGTAGTGAATCATCCAACAAGGGAATTACAGAGAGTTCACAGAAACATTAGCTAAATATGACTCTGTCCTGTCCACACAATTCGAGTCCTCAACTGTGTTTTCTGGTATGTCACACACTATTCAAAATGACTTGATCTCTGCTCTTGCAGCCACCATTTCTGATCAGATCAGAGATGAAATTCAGGATGCTCCCTTTTTTGGATGGCAGGTGGATGAAACCACTGATATATCCTGCCGTGCCCAACTCTCTATCATTGTTCGCTATGTGGATAGTGCAGGTAAAATTCAGGAGCGCTTCATTGGATTTTTTGATGTTTCTGGGGGGCGAGATGCTCAGTCCGTTTTTGATGTTTTAAATGAGAACATGCAGAGAGCTACAATTTTAAGGATAAGCTTGTGGCACAGACCTATGATGGGGCTGCTGTCATGGCTTCAGCTCTCAATGGTCTGCAGGCCAAAGTGAAAGCAATAGCCCCCAGTGCAATGTTTGTGCATTGCTATGCACACAGACTGAATCTGGTGCTGTCACAGGGGCCAAATGCTTGCCTGAGTGCAGAATTTTTTGCATCACTCTCTGGGTTTGCCACATTTTCTCAAAATCCACAAAGAGGACGTCTTTTCTGGAGTCTGCAGGCTGCTCAAGGTTGCCCAGAAACGCTCCTACTCGATGGAATTTCACATCACGGATAGTGAGCACTGTGGCAAACAATTATGATGGCCTCCTGCAGACATTTGATAACATCATTGCAGATACGACAATGGATGATGATACACTGGATTGTGCCAAAGGCTTCGTGAGGAAACTGGAGGATTTTGAGTTTGTGTTCATGTTGTACACATATGAACAAATCTTCTCTGAGACTGATGTTGTCTTTGATATTGTCCAGCAGAGAGCGATGGATGTTCTTTACTGCAAGAAAAGAATTGAGTCTCTTCTTGCATTTGTCAAAGAGAAGAGGTCAGAGGGGGCTTTCCAAGCTGTTTATGCCAAAGCAGCAGATCTCACATCAGACCCAAGAGATGAGCCCATGAGAAAGCGCCGTCTGACCCAATTGCAGGATCCCCAAGAGCTACAGAAATCTGTACATGGCCATCCTTGATAACATCTTGGAGCAGATTCCTCGACGTTTTTCAAATTTGGAAAGTATGCTTTTCTTAGAATTAGTCAATCCAGGAAATTTGATGACATGAGACAAGCATTTCCAGAGGAGGCCTTCCAAAGTGTCCTGAAAAGTTATGGCCATCACTTTGATTCAGGGAGACTGAGGTCTGAACTTCAAGTCCTGTATTCAGATCAGGACTTGCAGAGTAACAGGGAAAGCTGTGTGATTACTTGGTGTTCCTTAAAGACATGGAGTTGGACAGTGCAATGCCTCAGCTTTACAAACTGTTCTCATTAGTGGCAACAATTGGAGCTACATCTGCAGGTGTAGAAAGGAGCTTCTCCTGTTTAAAGCGGCTCAAGTCCTACACCGTAACACAATGGGCCAAGGCCGTTTAAGCAGCCTAGCTCTGCTGGCCATTGAGAGGACACTGGTCAAGTCACTGGAAAAGACGCGCCTAGTTGTGCGACAGGGTTACAGAGCATTTTCTTGAAAAGGAACGTAGGGCAGAATTTACATATAAATAAATGGACAATTTTTATGATTTAGGCCGAAAATGAGCTTCCCCTCTTTAAAAGATCAGCAGCCGCCACTGATTTGCTGTACTCAAACATGTCCAAGAGAACACTGATCCAGGAGAAGAGACATGTGTGGCTGTAGAGGAACATTTCTATGTGGACAATTATCTGCAGAGTGTGAGCTCTGATGATAAGGCGACTGAACTGGTGAATAAGCTGCGAGCTCTTCTAGCTTCTGGTGGGTTCGAGTTAAGACAATGGGCTAGCAACATTCCCTCTAGGGCTGTGACGGTATTGGATTTTTTCTTACCGCGGTGAAGCAGCAACAAATATCGCGGTTTGGCGGTTAATCGCAAGACCCCCCCCCCATGGTCTGCTGCTCCAAAGTTTCTGCTTCATATAGTGCGCGCGCTGCAGAGCCACACACATTGTAGCAGAAGTCAGATTTCACTGATCACGTGAAGAGATGCAAATTCAGGACGAGGCTTCGTGGGTAGAGCCTACACTCACTGCATCAGCACGAGCGCGAAGGTGCACGCAGCCGACTAAGCAATGGAGGATTTGGTTTTCAAACTAAAGTAAAAGACCGCTTCTTAAACCAGAGAAGGTGACACAAATAATACTGATGAAAAAGAACGGGTTGAATGTTGAACACTTTCGTTAGCATATAGCTATAAACTAGATTAATCAATGCATGCTGATGAACTTTTATCATAATGTTGTATAAAAAAAAAGTGTGACCAGTGGGAAGAATGAGTAGAGCCCTAAATGAATTGATCAAGAACGCATGCAGCTTGTAAGCTTGTAAATGAACATAATAATAAAGTCGTCTTATTTATTCTTAAAACAGCTAATTAAATTAACAATAATAACAAAATAATATTATTCTCTATAACTTTTTTTTTTATATATATCTTCTGAGTTTAATAGGAATTATGGAACATTCTTTGTCATCGTTTGTAACCCATTCTTTGTACAACAAATTATTAAAAGAATAATAACCTGAGCAAGCTGCAGAAACAACAAGCCGAGCTCAACATGCCCCATGCTTAGTTCTTGTCAGTTGTGCTAAACTTCGATTCCTATTTCTTTAGACATTGTTTTTTGGGTAAGAGTCCGTGGATATAAACGCACTTGTCAAAACGCAACTTGTTGAAAAATGTGTTTGTTGAAACAGATAGGTTATAACAGCAAATTAGGATGTAATTAATATTATTTGACGATTCGTTAGGCTACATTTATAATAACCTTTTTAAAGTGCAGCATAAAAGGCTTTTTCTTCTTCCTGACCCGACCGTTCCCGCGAAATATATCTCGTTTCCAGAATCTCACAATTACATTTCCTCTACTGAAAGAGAGAGATAACAAATACAAATGTAGTCTGCACAAAATATATTTTACTGTAGGCTATTTATTTTATTCGTCTTCTCCAGAATCAAATTAGTTTTACATTTTGTTGTCAACATAATAATGTGTCGCAGAGAAAAATAAATAAATCATAATGTAGGCCAGTTTGTAAAAAATGTAAAAATAGCATATTTGTTATTTTTATTCTTGTCAAAATACAAAATGTGTTTAACCTTTTGCTGTCAACACGGAAAAGTGTCGCAGAGAAAAAAAAAGACATCTGTCATTTAAATTTATATGTTGCAAAATTAAATCTCTTTTTCATGAAACCAAACAATTTAACTTCCCTGAGAAGAATGTCCTGAGTCAGACTTGCCTGGCATGGGTTTCTTCGCAGTAAACTGACCATTTTGCAGTCGCAGTTGAAGAATCCACACTGTGCTTCATCCTTATTCTGCTCTGTCACTCATGGAAAAGGCTTTAGGCAAAACCCTGCCGTGCCGCCCCCACTTTACTCAAATACGATTTTAAAGATGCAAGTGAAAGATTTGATAATTTGTTTATTGACACAAGTACAGTAAAATAAAAGCAAGCACGGGCATGTTTTGATTCTTATTTTTTCCCCTACTGCAATGTAAAATAAATAATAAAAACCACTAAAGCGGCAAAAACAGTGTGCACAGATATTAGCAGTCAGGGCTTAATCTGAACAGACCCAGTCCGGATCAGCACCTCCGAACTCCGATCATCTCATCTGACGGATCCTCTTCCTCCAGTGAAATACGTTTGTGTCAGGATTATTGTAGTTTTGCATTTTTAAATTCGTTTTTTTTTTTTTTGCTTTCAATTTTCACTAAAAAATTAAGTTTCGTTTTTATTTTTTAATAATTTGGTTAATTTTTGTGTAGTTTTTATGTTGTGAAGTTTTCTACCCTATGGTTTCGGTTTTAATTTGAGTTTTAGTAATTCAAGTTTAGCAGAATTAAAATAACACTTCCAGAGCACAGACCAAAGACATTTTAATTTAAACATATACGCAAACCACTAGCGACACTAAATTAAAGCATGCTGATTAGATAATTATTAATTTGATTATTTTATTTAGTTGCTGTTGGTTTTGTTTTGTTTTACCTTGTCATTGTTTTTTTTTATTCTTCTTTCTTTCTTTCTTTCTTTCTTTCTTTCTTTCTTTCTTTCTTTCTTTCTTTCTTTCTTGTCTTAATGCCTTTATTTTTCTCAAATACAGTTCTTAACACAACATATTTCACAGTTTAAACATGTATACAACATTTCTTATTTTTAAATTCGTTTAACAAGCATTTTAGAAGTAAAAATAAACATGTCATAGTTGCAAAAAAAAAACGATGCGGCTCGTTTAGGTGACTTGGTTTGCTTTGCATAAAATACAATCGTTTACTGTTTTATATATTAAATTAAACAAACCTGTATTTGACAAACAAAACAACTAAATAAGTCAGTGGCACAGGGAACTGCTCTCACCATAAGAGAAGGCCAAATATCTGCGTGCACTCAATGCAAATGCAAACTCTGGGTTGCTGCGACTGTCCTATGATCGGGGTACACAAAAACTACCCAAACATTAAAAAAATGTTTAATAAAATAACCGTGATTTTTAGAGTATATGTGCACACTATAAAATGAACTGGAGCAAGCTGGTAATCACTTAAGTGTGTCAACCGAGTGATTGCGCGAATGATCGTTACCTTTCCATCCTCTGATGCGAATCCATCACCCCGCTTTATTACACAATTTAAACACTGTATATGATAAAATAATACATACATTAGGCTACATACAAAGGAATTCATGTCTGGATAGTTTTCGTTTTGAAGACATTTATGAATGTATATTAGTATGTTTTGCAGCCTATTGATGACGCTCAGTTGGGGGGTGGCGCGGGAGCGGCATTACTATGAAGCAAATTTTATATAGATGTAGAATAACTAAGCGGTGATAACGAATGCCCAAAAGATAAAGTACAAATATCTGTCCCTTTGCCCCCCTGACTGTGTTGCCGCCCCTTGGCGACTGCCTTGTTCGCCTATATGCACACGCTGGCCCTGCTCATCGACAGCCCGTCTGTTCAGTCAGGGTGCCGTTATGCACATGCTGCACACTGTGCGCAATAAAACACATGACACAGAAGCACTGGTGCATGCGTGCAGCGCGTGAGCGATAAGAGGGAGTACAAACACACAGATATGCTGTTCTGAAAGGATGTTGGGAACGGGATATTGTTAGACTGCCCACTCCCGTTCAAATCACACCAGAGTTACCGACCGTTACTGTGTTTTATTCCCACGTTGCAAGAAATCTGGTCGGGTCTCGCGAAAAAAAGTGCGGTGATGACAGTGATGACCTCAACACCGCGGTCGGCATCTCATTACCGCGGTGAAGCGGTAATGCGGTTATCGTCACAGCCCTAATTCCCTCTGTCGTTGCTCACCTTCCAGTGGAAGCCAGATCAGAGAAAAATGAGCTTTGGCTTTCAGAAAGGCAATGGGATGTCTCGGAGTCTACCTTGGGTCTCCGTTGGACTTGCCAAGCAGACACACTTGGCTACAAAACTCGACCGAGGGAACCACAAGTGCCCACAATGAGGTATGTTTATCAGGTCTTATCTAGTCAGTATGACCCACTGAGTTATATTATCCCCTACATAACAAGAGCTAAGGTGCTGATTCAACGACTGTGGGATAAAAAACGTGAGTGGGACGACCCATTGCTACCAATTGAACTCTCGCAAGCCTGGCACGAATGGGAAGAGGAACTGCAGTACATAAACAATATTGCCATACCACGGTGCTACACGAGCGCAGAATTAGATTCTGAGGCCGGCATAAGAGACATCCACATATTTTGTGATGCTTCAAATCATGCTTATGGGTCGGTGGCATACCTGAGAACACAGAGTCTTCAAGGCCAAATCGAGGTTGCATTTGTCACAGCAAGATCAAGGGTGGCACCAAAACGACAGTTATCTGTACCCAGGCTAGAACTTTGTGCAGCACTTAGCGGAGCTCAGCTGGCTAGAGTTCTTGAAAAGGAACTCACGTTGAACATTCAAAGGGTGACTTTGTGGAGTGACTCAAAGACAGTCTTAGCTTGGATCCAGTCAGATTCATGCAGATATAAAGTGTTTGTGGGCATAAGGATTTCAGAAATTCAGGAATTGACCTCTCCTCATGCATGGCGTTATGTAAAGTCCGAGAACAATCCTGCAGATGACATTACCCATGGCAAAACACTACAGCAACTAGCAGCGCCAAGTCAGTGGAATCGAGGACCGCACTTTTTGTGGCAAGACCCAAGTACCTGGCCTGAGGACCCTGAGGTATCAGGCCCAGAGAGTACAGATGAAGAGAAAAAGGTAACCTTCTGCAGTCTGACCACAGTAGACTTCTCAGACCTGACACAAGACTTCTCACCTTACCACAGTTTTAATCAATTGGTAGAACATGAAGCCCAAGAACTGTTGAAACAAGCAAATCAGACAAAAGATTTATCTACCGAAGACTATGCAGCTGCTGAGATCTCACTCCTAAAGCAAGCCCAAGCTAAGTGTTTCCCAGTTGAGCTTAAATCATTAACAAGTGGTCAATCCTTGCATTCAAACAGCAGATTAATATCCCTTGCACCAGAGCTCGACCAGTCTACTGGGCTCATAAGAGTTGGTGGCCGGCTGCGACGTAGTGAGCTGCTTAAACCAGATACTGCCCATCCAATTGTACTTGATCCCAAACACCCACTCAGTCAACTCCTGATCCAGCATTATGATGAGAAACTTCATCATCCTGGCCCAGAAAGGGTATTTGCTGAGTTACGTCGCAACTACTGGATTATTAGAGGCCGTGAGGCAGTACGACGGCACCAACATCTATGTCAGGAATGCAGAAAATGGAGAGGAAAGCCTAAAGTGCCAAAGATGGCAGATTTGCCACCAGCCCGACTTCGTCTCTACCGCCCAGCATTTTATTCAACTGGTGTTGATTGTTTTGGGCCATTCACAATCAAGGTTGGCTGTCGCACTGAAAAACGGTGGGGAATTATATTTAAATGTATGACAACCAGAGGAGTCTACATTGATTTACTCCCCAAAATCGATACAGATTCATTCCTCATGGCTCTGCGTAGATACGTAGCACGCAGAGGAACTCCCCATGAACTCTATTCTGACCAGGGAACAAACTTCAAGGGAGGAGAAAGAGAACTATCAGAAGCATTTACTGCCATGCAACCCACTTTGCAAAATCAGCTGGCAAGGCAAAACATTCAGTTCAAATGTAATCCCCCTGGAGCTCCTCACTTTGGTGGACTATGGGAGAGGGAGATCAGGTCTCTAAAGTCTGCTCTCAATGTTACACTTGGAGTCCAACATGTGGCAGAGGAAGTGCTAAGCACAGTGCTTACAGAAATTGAAGGGATTCTAAACTCTAAACCCTTGGGCTACGTGTCATCGGACATAGCAGATGTGGATCCCATTACCCCGAACAGCCTTTTATTGGGAAGGCCAGACCCTGATTTACCCCAAATTGTGTACCCCGAATCAGAATTACTTAGCAGGAAACGCTGGAGACACAGCCAGGTCCTTGCCGACCATTTTTGGGCACACTACGTCAAGAGATACTTACCCGAACTGCAAACGCGAAATAAGTGGATGACTGAAACTGGCACAAACCTAAAGACTGGGACAGTAGTGATGATAGTGGATCACCGGTTGCCTCGAGCCCTCTAGCCAGTGGGTAAGGTCTCAGCCACGGTACTAGGGGCTGATGGGAAAATCCGAACTGTTGAAGTGCAAGTACAGGATCGGAAATACATTCGGCCAGTGAGTAAACTTGTCCGTTTGCCACCACTACCTGATGATGACAAGGACGCTTAAGCCTTTTCTAAAGTAGAATTTACTATGTAAATTGGGGCGGCTGTTGAAAAGGCTTATTATAATTTACTGGGTTTAATTGTTCTTATTCTTATTGGTGGACTGTGAGTTATTGACAGTGTAGTTTAGTCCCGCCCCCAGAGTTCGACACAACCTTTTCACGTTCTGCTTTAACGTGATGAAGGGCTCGCGTGTATTCAAGCCATAGATGAGTGTGCGTAACTTTGAATGTAAGTTTAGTTTCATATATGTTTATACATGTTCTTTAAGCATGTTTATATTGCTGTATGCAGTATTTAACCGTTCTGATATATACATATATATATATAGCATACATATCTCCGTGAATCTGATGCTAGCGCTATAAATGTTTGCTGTCTCTGCACGTGCGCCACCGATGCGCTCTGTATGATGGTGATGACGAATAATATTTAGCGTTTTCCTTTAATGTATACATTTTACCTATGTCAGTGAGCCATATTTGTGTGGATTGATAAGATTATGTATAATTGAGAAGCAGTTATGAGACGATGATCGCGTATATCTCTAGTTGATTATGTATGCGTACTCGTGTGTAGTCACGTGTCTTCACGTGTTTGTACATTAGATAGGGGTGCCTTTGTCATTTATGGCTGTGAATTGATTATTGTATTTCTGTTCTTTATTATAGAAAACCACACACGTTTGTAAACCCATGCACAATCATAACTGCATTGTGTATGTCAGCTGGCTTGAAACTTTATTAAAAACAGTGATTGGACTTATGGACTTTTGTGCATTCTTACCGATGCCCCGTGACGATCCCATCTGAACCAAACCAGTTTACAGAAACATATTTAACAGACATAATGTTATAAATAGTAAAATAACCAACATTATTGTTCAATCTTACTTGTGAAAAGTAATCCCACGTGATCTGGTATCAATACTGCGCCGGTTATTGCAACCGTAAGCTGCAAAAATACGGACATAGTTGCTCGCTCTCCGTTAACTCCGATTGACTCTGGTGCTAGCGTAGAGTGATGAGACCCACTCAATATGGCGGCGACGCTGGTTACGTTCCAGCACGTCATGGGGCGTCTACCTATATATGTCTATGGTTTGGCTTGCCACAGGACGCCGTAAAAAACGCTGTTTATTTATGGCGTTTTCCTTGTAGTATAATGAGCCACGCCCGCTGATTTCCACAGCCAGTAATATTGAACTGTTCTCACCCAATCAATGATGAACAGAACCAGACCAGACCAATTCAGCACAGATCATTTGTGGTAATCCAATTTGCATGAGTTATTCGCCATTAAATAAGCAGAAAAATCCAGTTCGCTTTAAAATGGACAGAAGAAACTTAATTTTGCGCTGCAAGCAAACATTAAATAATTGCACTCGCCAGCTAACAGAGGATACTGGACCCAATGTGCTTCAGTCAACTTTAGTGAGGTAAGGATTGCTTTCAAACTTTCTGTTTCTCACTTTCAAATCGATGCTTATGCTGACATTATGAAAATACTAAAGTATTTATAGTAAACTATAGTAAATTGTAGTATACTGTATAGTATTTACAACACTTTATTAATGAATGCTACAGCATACTGTAGTATTAACTATAGTGAACTGATAAACTGTAATAAATACTGTAGCATTTAGTTGTTACTACAGTAAACTGTAGTGTATTGTAGTATAATATATCCGATAGGTGTAGAAAACTTAGCACAGTGTTGGGTAAAGTAATTTATATTACTATAGTTGTTATATTACCACAACAACTATAGAATTACCACAACAAATTAATTGAAGTACTTTACTGTAGTATGGTTCAAAAACGCTATAGTATTTCCTATGAATTATTATAGTTTTTTTCATATGGGTTACAGTTGAATGAGTCAGTTTGCGGCTGCATTTTTCTCTGCATCTGAAAAAAAGACATTTAGTGCTTCTTTAGCTTACTATTGACTAACATTTAATGTTATTGTGTTTCAGACTGGAAACAATGCAGAGAAGCCTTGAATGGGTAAGAGGGAGGCTGATCAGTGTGCCTGCAGCGGATCGGTTACTCCGTGATATAGCGGAATATATCGCAGAAGTTAACACACATAGACAGCATGAACAACAAGGTAAGCAAAACTTTAAAAAGCTTTGCATCATGCAATATGAGACTGTTTAGACATCATTTAACAGAATGTCTTTGAATATACATTAAATGATTAAAAATCGATCTACCGGTTTCTGTAGTTATATATTGTTTTGTGTAAGCTAAGTAGACATGGATAATCAATAGCCTTGATTAGTTTTTTGTTAGTAAAGCAAAGATCACTGATCCACATAGTGGACATACATGGTTATTACATTAGCTGTTCTGACAAGAGCATTAAACATTTTATTCCCTTAATATTGTTTCTACATAAACCACTCTTTGTGACTTATAAAACTTGACAGGGTTACAGTTATTTATCATTGTTATTATTGTTGCAGCCAGTTCAAGTTATCAGGCTCCACTTACCTGTAGTGGAGTTAGAGGAGCGCCCCATTACAGCATCACTAGAGAGCAACTTTCTTTTCTGAAGTCATGTGGTTTTTATCTTCCTTCGATAGCAGAGATTCTGCAAGTGTCTTTGGCTACAGTCAAACGTCGCATGAAGTAAGTTGCATCAAGATGTAGGCTAATTTCATTTTAAACTTTGATGTGCATGAAATGAACATTGTATTTACATTTATGCATTTGCATTCAACTCATGCATTTTTTTTTTCAATTCATGCATTCCCTGGGTATCAAACCCATAAACCTTTACATTGCTATAGCACCATGCTCTAGTATTTGAGCTACGAGAGCAATGCTCAACATTATCTTGATGATAAACAATAGTTATGTTTGTATTTTTATTTGTTTCAGGAGGTTCAATTCGCTCTGTGACATATTATGATGTAACTGATGATGCCCTTGATGACATGATCAAAGATATTGTGGCTGGGAATGATCAGCTTGGATCTGAGGCTGTCAGGGCACATTTACGGGCAGGTGGAGTACGGGTGCAGAGAGACAGAGTGAGAAAGAGTTTAATTCGAACCAACCCCAGGGCAGCTGCACTAAGGGCAATGGCACAAAGAAGGCCACAGAGGCGATTGTACAGCGTTGCTGGACCAAACTCCCTTTGGCACCTTGATGGCAACCACAAATTGATAAGGTAGATATACACGTTACATGACTATGCTTTTTTGTTTTATATGTAACATTTAATAAAGTATATATTATAAAAAAGTATTCATGAACTTCCCATTATTAAAATATTTGTTATAGGAAGATGTATTGTAATGTATTTTATTTTTGTTCTTAATGTCTTATATTATAACAGCGTTTCTCTGTTATGTTTTAGATGGAGAATTGTCATTCATGGTGGTATAGATGGCTACAGTCGTCTCATAGTCTTTCTCCGTGCTTCAAACAACAACCGCAGCAGCACTGTAATGAATTGCTTTTTGATTGCTGTGGCCAGGTATGGAGTGCCTTCTAGGGTCAGAACAGATCATGGAGGAGAAAAAAAAATGATGTCTGTGTGATGATGAACATTTTCAGGGGCTCAGAGAGAGGCAGTGCTATCAGAGGCAGGAGCACTCATAACCAGCGTATTGAGAGGCTCTGGGGTGACATGTGGCGGGGATTGACTAATGTTTATTATAATCTCTTCCACTTCCTGGAGAGTGAAGGTATAGTGGACATAGACAATGAAATGCATCTCTGGGCTCTTCATTATGTCTACTTGCCAAGGTTCAACAGGGACTTGACTGCCTTCATCCGACAATGGAACAACCATGGGCTGAGAACTGAAAGACATCAGACCCCAATGCAGATTTTTGTCAGAGGCTGCCTGGAACAACAAGGACAAAGAACCAGAGCAATGCAAGAAATCTTTGGCAGAGGAACTGGGCCAGCAGATGAAACTGTTGTTCAAGGACCATCTGAACAAGGAGAAACAACATCAAGAATGCAGGGGGCAGCAATGGTTGACTGGCCAGACAGAGTACCAGTACCACAGAATCACTACACTTTGGACAATGCAACCTTGGAGCAACTTGTTGCACAATTTAATCCACTTGGTGGTGCACAAGCAGAACTCGGATTAGACATCCTTTGCAATATTTTGTCTTTTTTGACATCTTTAAATTAATCATAGGAAAGGACGAGTTCATCCCAAAATATTAACTTATGGCTACATATTATGGCTGACTTTCATTAAATGGACAAAACATAGACCTAACCTTTCAAGTTTGTTTAGAGTATGTTCCATTATCACTTTCATGTTTTCATTTCTTGACACCAAAAGAACTGTCCAAAACATTTTTTGGTGAAATTTGGTCACCTTTTTGCATTTGTATGCACCCAAGTAAGTGCTGCTTTGACTATGACTTTAATAGTCATTATTTTAATATGTAAATATGTTAAGACGTTGTAGTAGTCATTTTAATTTAAGGTCATGTGCATCAATGTCAATGTTGAGGTCTTCTGGAATGCTGGGGAAATAAAAGTGCCCAGTTCCCACACCAAAATTGTTTTCTGATTTATTCTTTGACAATCAAATACATTTAGATATTGGCCCAAAATTTTTGCCAGAGCCGTTATAAAAAATTCAAAGATTCAGATGTTTGCAAAAACATTACTGAAGTTTTATTTAATGAACACAAGCATCAATTTGTTTTGTATTGTAATACAATAACGCCAGAATATAATATTCTATTTAAAACACTGAAAGGAAATAAATGGAAACTTGGCAAGGTAAAGCCATTTAAACTTGATGTGAAAATGAAAGTTCACAATTCTTATAGATCTAAAGTTCTAAAATGTTCATCTGCATGTTATTTTATCACTGCTCTTCATCTTCAATCAACAGTAACTTCTATGAACCCTTCTGAACAATTCTCTTTAGTGACAGGTTATGTCTTTGTGTGAGGGTGAAGCAGATGGGTTTCAACACCTCCTATCCACTTGTTTCTGGCATGAAATATTTGCAGCAATAAGCAAAACAAAGACATGGTGGCAAGTCATTCTTCCAAATGTTTTTAGGTTAGAAAATGATTTTAGGTTGAAATGGGGTGCGCCTAATTTTCCACACTTGACAGACACCTGCCTCACTTACAAATTAAGTCCTTACCACCATGTCTTTGTTTTGCTTATTGCTTAACTTTAAAAACATAACGAAGATTAAGAAGGTGATGCTTATACCTTCCCAAATCCGAGAGACCCTTTTATGGCAAGGAACATTAATTCCCTAAATTCCTCTTCTTCTAACACACCTCTTGGAAGATAGAGAGTCAGGGCACAGGTTGGAGCATATGGAATTCTGCGGGTTGGCTCCTCTTGGTCATAAAATTCCACCTGGCACTTTTGCTGAAAGCCCAGTGGAGGGATAGAATCTGCTGCAGTTACAAACAATGTTTTTACAGTATTTATCAAAAATGCAGCCTTGGAGGGCATAGAGACATCATTAAAAACAATAAAAATGTGCATTGTTCTAAACGTGTACTGTACGTCTAAAAAACCGATAATAATTATAAGCTACATAACGTGTATTATAAAAAAAAAAAAAAAATTATATATTAATAATTATAAATATAAATATATTGCTGCGTAACTTGTGTATATTATTTACCTCATCAATTTATGGTTGCCAATTTGCCATCAAGGTGCCGCAGGGTGTTCGGTTCAGCGACACTGTAGTCTTCTCTGTGGTCTTTGCGATATTGCAGCGCAGCTACCCTAGGTTCAATTTGAACTAAACTCCTATGCACTGTTTCTCTGGACCCAAACACCATCTGCCAGTAACTGTGCCCTCACAGGCTCAGATCCAAGCTGGTCATTCCCCAGTGTGGGATTACAAATTTTATTCCTGACTAAGAGGTGTCGGGGCAAAGGTGCTTGAGATCGTTTCCTGACCATTTGGGCTTGGGACAGCTGTGCCTTTTGTCTCTTATGTTAATGGTAAGATCAAGGAGTCAGACTACTGAGAGATTCAACCTTTGTTAGGTTTATTGGACTACGGGAAGGTTCCTGTAACTAACTAACGCCTCCCTCAGATGTTTGCGTTCTTTGATGTTTGTCTCCACCTCAAAAAAGTCCCTCCTCCAAAAATACCTATAAGACAACCTGTAAATTACTTAAGAGATGAGATTTTCGATGACTGCAGCTACCATCAACATGTCATAGAATAAAGAAATTCTGCTGACAATCCAATCCGAAGTCTCCTGGTCTTCTCTTCTGAGTTTTCTACTTTAGAAGAACAGAGTTTTCAACAGATGCTGCCGTGAACCCGGATAGAGTTCCAGCTTCCTCACCTGAAAAACTTCAAGCTCAAACAAAGATCTGCATCTTTTGGAATCCAGCGAAACTTCAAGCTGAACAAGGATTCCCAGACTGAATTTTTCTCTCAACCAAAAGGGTTGTGGTGAGTGGCTGTCTCTAATCCAAAAGAACCTAAGACCAGTGTATCCTCTGTGCCAGAGAAGAGTTAACATACATCTGTAGGGTTTGTTTAACTAAAAGTTATCCTCTGTTTCAGGCAGGGAAGGTTAGCATTTCATGCTAATAATTTTGGTTTATCCTCTGTTCTTGTAGGCAGGGACGTGTATCCTCTGTTTCAGGCAGGGAAGAGTTTATCCTCTAAAGTTTTTATTTTAGAGATGAGTTTATCCTCTAAAGTTTTTTATTTTAGAGATAAAAGTATCCTCTGTTCTTGTAGGCAGGGACGTTTATCCTCTGTTTCAGGGGAAGAGTTTATCATCTAAAGTTTTTATTTTAGAGATGAAAATATATCCTCTGTTCTTTCAGGCAGGGAAGATTTTTTGGCATTACGTGCTAAAAATAAGTTATCCTCTGTGTCAGGCAGGGAAGTTAAGTGTGAAGTGTTGGTAATTTGGAAAGTTAACAATAGTTAAGCTTTTTTTTAACAAAGTGTACCCTCTGTTGATCAGAGAAGTTTTTGTTTTGTTTTTTTGTTTAGTGTTTGTTTAGTGTGGTACAGAAGAAACTTGCAAAATGGTCAGAAGGAATGCTAGCTGATTCCAACCACAGAAAAGACTGGTCTTGTGACTCCTCTGTGGTCAGATAGTGAATTCAAAACACTGTTAGGGGAACAAATGGACCTAATAGTCACTGAAAAAGTTAGACAAGAACTAACGCAGAAATATGAGATTCATCCAGACAAGACTTGGTCGGTAGATGAGTGTAAAAAGGTACTAGGAGCAAGTATTCGTAAGAACAATGTGAAAGGCATTCTCTGTTGTCACAGAGAATTCAGTGTAACGCTAGCGACACAACAGTCTCAGCATAACTCAGAGCTAGAGAAACAGAACGATGAACTCCGTGCTAGAGTATCCACTTTGACTAAGAAATTGAACCTCAAGAAAGTTGCAGCAAAAACTGATGTGAAAGTTAGTCAGCCTGATAACATTTACCCTCGATTTACAAGC